>JAQISU010000081.1:11850000-11867500 GCA_029339505.1 Unio delphinus
CCATAACATAGATGGAAATTTACGCCCAAGAAACCATGTACTGCTTGGTTTTAAGTCCAAATGAATGTTTCTGAAGTGAATTAAATCGCTCCTTAGTTCAATATCTGTATTCCAGGTAGATTTTTCGAGGTTTTGAATATTATGAATAATATACCGATTCCAAACGAATTTACCTTCGGTTTGTACTCTTACTGCATAGTCTAAGAGAACACTACCCATACCATATTTATTTAATATATATTTTGTCAATATCTGCTATAAACCCCGTCTGTTTTAGTGGGTTGGTCAAGTACTGACATAAGCGCAAAATGAAAATCTTGTTCCATATAAGAGTCCAATCGCCCCTACACAGCCGGTTGAAAAAGCACAATTTCATCTCATCAATGTATGTTTCCATTGACCAGAGTCCTAAGGAACTACGCGTTGCCTCTGTGGGCGAATATTTATCGAAAGCTTGCATACGTCGCGCTGCATATCTCTGACATAGCTCAAGTTCTTCTATATTGGTGTTTGTCATATTCGACCATAATTCACATCCATATAGGACTGAGGGCAGAATGACTTTTTTCCAGATTTTCATACTTGTTAGCGGATTTATTCCCCCGTCTCTGATACCAATAAAATAAAAAGAGTTTAATAAGTGTTTACCTTTATCGCATGCTTCTTTTATCGCGTCGTTAGGTTTAAAGTTGTACTTTAGAGGTATGCCGGCATATTTCTTACTTTTGACTACTGGAATTGGCGATTTGTCGAATAGAAAAGAAGGGATATCAGTTCTTTTTTTGTTTGTAAAGAGGATGCTGCAACTTTTAATTTTGTATGTATGTATGTATGTATGTATGTATGTATGTATGTATGTATGTATGTATGTACATTATATTATGATTGTACTATAAGGTACTGGCCATTTTATTCGAAAAACTTTAAACAATATTTTCGAAGGGAATTGTGAACTCTGCCTTACGGACAGAGTCCTAAGATGACTGTCCCATGTTTAAAATGGCAATTTAGCTGTCGCTTGCCCATAGCCATCATAGAGGTATATGAATGACATCAATAGGGTTTGGGTGTTTGCCTGTGCACCGCGTTATCTCGCCGTTCAGAGTCGCAACGACTGCAGCCTCTGAACCCACTAAATGCTACGATTTGAAGTTTCGGTACAAACATTTCTTGTTCATACGGATGATTAAGCACATGCTCGACCAAGGTATGGCTGATCCTAGCAACAACGCCCTGCGCATGGTGGACGCCTCATTTGAACGTAAAACTTCTCGAAAAGCTGAGACACCGCGGCCGAAGTCAACTTGCCATACGTTGATACACTACTGTTGATGCGTGACAAAGTATCATGATCATAGAAGCATATTTGCTCTCAGGGGCTCAGCCTCCCTGTAACGGCTGGCAGGTAAATATATCACATATCCTGCTTCTTGGGCCATACCATGTCATGACAGTATCTTGTAAGACTTTTTCGGCTTCTATCAGCTTTTCGAAAGCTGCAACGTTATTCAAGTAGCCTCGCTGGCTGTAGTATATCGCCTCAAGCTTAATGTCCGTGCGTCCTATGGCCTGGAAGCTTAACCGTTTGGGTGCGTTTTATTGGTTTGGAGGCTCTAATTTTGCAGTACAGAGTTGCTTTTGAATGTCATTAGCTAAACAAAATGGGCATCCGTTACATCGTGTGACAAGCAAGATGTAAAATGATATTTTATATGTATCGTGATGCACCAGTATATGCCTGGATCGCAGAAGTGAAATTTCGCATCCCTGATTGGTATTCACACCAGACTTAGGTAAGAAAATTGTCCCTGTCCCCTGGGGAAGCGATAAGATCAGGAATTATGTCACGCTTCGCTGCCACGCCCCGAATCGTCCTCCATAATTCTATCTCCATCGCTTTAATAGCATCAAAAAATTGAGGTCAGTTAAAAGTTTAACAACGTTTGATAATCACAGTATTTTCGACTTGATGGCTGATGAGTACTGCTGTATACTAAAAGGTGTTTTCGGGGTCATTGTCTCAATGTGGTGAAATCGTTTTATTGTTCGATATGAAAGGGTCGGACGTGTGCTTAACAGTGGCTGATGACTACTGCGGAGTTTGTAGTTTCAATAGGCTGCTGCTCTTTTATATCGCTCTAAGAGCGATAAACAGCGGAAGCAAGCTGCCAAAGCCAATCCAATTAAAAGAATATAAGATAACATCGTGTTATTATGCACCCTTGCCTCCATCCCTGCTTGTGCTGTACTTGCGTGAATGTTTCTTTCCTTCTTCTTCTTCCATCCATGGGATACTGTTTCATCATGTCAGCATCTGGGTCATGAACCCTAGTGACCTGCTCACTTCCTGCTCCGCGTTCCGCATTACGCGAAGGGACTTGTGCTGCGTTCAGCATTACGCGAAGGGACATGTGCTGCGTTCTTCATTGCGCGAAGGTACTTGTGCTGAATCTAAACTCATAATCCTATAAAAAGATTATTTTTAGACAGCATCTTTTACAACATGTCGGTAGATTATGATGCATGATGCAATTTTTGCGAACATTCGACCATGATAAGCTAGAAATGGCTCTTAAGTCTCGTCAAAGAGGCCTATATACACATCATCTTTCAAAGAGCTCGTTGCTGTATATCGGGAAAAAGTGGCTCACTACTGTTTTATACAGGTCAAGCAGAGACTTCCCAAGCAAAGTTGTCATTTTAGCCACTAGTTTTAGCTTGCATATCGCTTCCTGTAAATATCATTCTGAATGCATCAGTCATAATCCAGCTTAATACTGCAGTATTGCGTTGTTGTTTTTTAAATGAATGTAATGATGTACGCAAATGCCCGGATGTGTTTCAATCTCATAACCTGGTGTATCAGTCACTATACTCGTTATACAAGGATTACATGGGTCAATATTTCGATCATTTCATCACAAATGTGACAAGAGCGTCCCAATGTGACCAGTATGGCCTATACATGAATGAACTTTGACTGCAAGATGAGACCCTTTATTCTTTTCGTCATCAACCATGCATATTTTGGGGTTTCTTTTCCTTTTGATTATAAAGCAATATTGAGGCATTTAATCCTCGAGCAATAATATAAACCATTTTAATTTGTTCATGGTAATTCATTGCTAATTGGCAATTTGCGATATGACCTGGGTTTTTTAAATATATCAGTATTGTTGGATTAATCATTGCACGCGATAAAATAAATTACTAACGGACTGTAGTGCCACACTTTGAGTGGAAATACTACAAACTAATAGCACCGAAAAGCAATCATTAGAAACAACATTTCGCCTCAGTGAATTATCACGCAAGCTGACCTGGTTTTCCCCATGAAGAAATAGCACAATGTAGTAAATAGAGGATCTCAAATACTAGTAGGTAACGAATGAATATTGAATTTTTGAAACTAGTTGAATAATATCCAACTTTTGTTAGCCTTGGCGAGCAATAGCTGGACATTATTCAATGAGTTTCATAAATTTTACATTAAATCAATACCCATTTGAGGTTAGTATTATCACATAGTTTTAATTTCAGTGCAAAGTACTTAGATAAAAGGAAGATTTGAATAATTTCCTTCATTCTGACAGACGGTGAAACTTTCAATTGTCTTGCATAAAATATAGTCACAAAACAAAGTTGAACTAGTAAAAGTTGATTTAACTTTTTTTACAAACTATAAATCAAAGCAAAAGCTTCGATCCGAATATTCAGATCATTTTAAAACGACAAAATCATTTTTCAAAAGAGAAGGATCAATTCGATGTGATGCCACGATGTTTAATAGGTAAATAGTAGGCATATAGTACATGTATACCCTTCAAAATCACTTGCAGAACTAAGCATTACATTGTTGCGATTGTTATGTGAAATAGGATTACTAGATGCAGAATCTCCCACATTTAATGCAATGTGACCGGATATTTGCAGTATTTGACTGGAACAATAGAATATACAGGAGACATAAAAAAAAAATTCTTTACGAGTCAGATTTGCATCCCATATCTACTGCGTAAAGATGTTGTGGTTGGATTAAATTCTGTCATTTAGGAGAATCATTTATGTCCAAATTATTCTGTGAACAGAGGTGAGTTTATTTACTTCAGTAAATTCAAGATTTCATCCACGCTTGTATATACTGTGGATTCTATATATATGTTACAGATATACCACTCTCCCGCCATCAGCTAAGCAATACCTTAGTTGTACTTCTAATTGTTGTTCTTGTCTTGTAGTTGTACGCCATTTTTCACATTATGATAATGTTAAACATGACATCACAAACTCCTGTGGGGGTAACATATCCATATTCAGACGGCCGAGATAATTTTTCCTCAGTTTCCTTTTGTGAGTCGGGTTCAGAAATAGTTGCCATAAATGTTCATTCAAAACCAAACATTCCAGATGGTGGGGTTAAAAATGTTTTCCTACGATCCCAGCCAATCAGTAAATAGGATACTGCTTGATAATTTCATGGACCTATTTGGACCAATCAGAATCGCATAAAGTGATATGTTAACGTGTGGTAATTAACAAATATGAAACTGCACACACTTTGGGAAAATTATTCCAACTATGTGATAAACATGGTTATTTACTTTAATGAACTGTGACTCAGAAATATTTATGCATGGAGGGTGCTTCTTAATAGGGGTAGGTAAAAAATCTAAACTATCCATTTTAGGCCTACTCGTTCACATTGTTAGTGCTTTAGATGGAACTGATTCATGTGGTGGGTAGAAGGAGAAAAAAAAACTCAGAGAAAACACTGTTCATGGTATAGCGAGTATATTCCGGAAACAGACTCGAACGCGGGACAACTCATGTAAGAAAAGTATGTTAAGCACTGGGTCATCAATATCTTTTGTGTACATACATCTAAGATTTCCTCATTTGAGCTCTTGGACGCTTTGAACAATTTCAAGGTGATAACAAAACTTCAAAATATCTACATGCAATCTGTAGAGATTCTGCCTTAATATGACTCATTTGGGGCCACTGAATATTGCCTTTTATATGCATGTGCTCGTTTTATGCAGTTTAATCTCAAGACAAGGAATTAATAATCATACATTTGTATAATGAATGTCCTGTTGTGAAGGTGTCTGCTAAAATAGATTTCACCGGATATGGATGGGGTTCTTGAAAACAGTCTATCTAGCCACTTTTAAAGGACTTAAAGCTGGCCAGTAAAACATCCCTTGATTGATTAACACGTTCGAGACTTCTTTGGAGACAATCACTACTGGAAAAGGGGAGAATAAGTAAACATGCGCGAGAAAGTTGTTAATTGATAAGACGTCAGTAACAATAATGTTCGTTTCCTTATCATTGGCTTCATTACTTGTATTTGCATACCCAACAGCTGAGCGTTCGTACAGTAGTGTAATGTATGCAAGGGTCAATTAAAATCCGTAGAAATGTACTACAGTATAGTAAACGCAAGTAAATAGTAAAACATTATTTAAAATCGAAAGATATGTGCTGCACACTGGGGGAGGTTAGAAACTAGAAAATAATCGTGTTAATTAAAATTATGAAAAACGTGGAACAGCTTTTTAATACAGGTATCTTTTTTTCGTTACCTGTGAATTGTCCAAGATTATTAATAATTCGCCAGAAACTTGAAGCATGTTGCTTGCAGCCTTGTTACTTCTAATTTACAATAATAAACGACAAAATCATGTTGTTGTTGTTGTTAGTTGAATTAAAGTCGTTTTCGCTTGTTCGGGCATGCACGACTGTTTAGTGCACCGTTTGGTGCTACTTAGTTATTTTGTTCGGGGGAACGGAATGGAGCCACATCCCCCACGCATTTATACACGGTTTCGTGCTGCTTAATTATCAGATAATGATTGGGAAACTATTTGCGCAATCATTTGGTCCGGAATCCGGACGCAGAAAGGGGGTTTTGTCATGTGGGAGGATTGAGCTAATCGTAATTAGTCTTTTTGTTCCTTTTGTGTGTGTAAGATTCAGAGTAGGATACAGTGTTAGATGTCAGCAGTCTTTTCAATTTCCCTAAGATAATTGAGGATAATTTCTAGACTGTGTTTAGGATTTGGGTTATTTTGTTGAAGGAATTCTGGGTAGGTTGCTGGGGATTTGATTTGCTTTAGCTCTTGTATAAGTTTTTTTCTTTGTCCTTTGTATTTGGGGCATATGTTGAAGAGATGGTTGAGATCTTCCTTCTCCGGGCAGTGTGGGCATGTTGTTTTCCTTGTGTTTTTCTTAGAGTACTGTCCCATACTGCCAATTAGGAGGGTTTTTCCTGTTTTTAATCTGTTGACTATACCCTGGTTGTGCTTGTTGTCAATGGGAGGTGCTTTGTTGTTTCGTGAGACTATTGGTTGTATAGAGTATAGGATACGTCCTTTTGTACAGTTATCCCATTCTTTTTGCCATTTGGCTAAGATTTTTCTGTTGATAATACTGTAGAGTTCTGTTATCCCATACTCTATATTGGTGATGTAGTCTTCTTGCAGTTTTTCTTTTGCTGTTATGTCTGCTAGTTCGTTTCCGAGTAATCCTATGTGGGATGGGACCCACATGAACTCGATGTTACAGTTTTGTGAAATGAGATTGTTAATTTCTAGTTTGGCTTTTTTCAGGAAATTTTCCCTCCCCTTTGATTGTCCTGTTTCTAAGGATTTTAATACGCTTAGTGAGTCACTAATTATTATTGCTTTTTGTATCTTATTGTTAGCTATTATTTTAAGCGCTTCTAGAATAGCCCAGAATTCAGTAGTATATACGGAACAGAGGTCTGGGAGCCTACTACCAGTTTTAATTTGTAGGTCTGGTATTACTACTGCTGCTGATGTTTTGTCTGGACTGGTGGCTTTTGATCCGTCCGTATATATCTTGGTGTAATCCTTGTAATTTTCCTCCAGATTCTGTAGGATTTTGTATCTTTTTTCATGAGGGTTTATTTCTTTGGACCCGAAGTTTAGGGCTGTAATGCTGATCTTTGCTTTTCTGTTGTTCCATGGAGTTTTGTCTGGAAATGTGATAATTTCCGCTTGGAGCTTATCAATTTCCATTTCTTTACATAATATGTGTATGATTTTTCCAGATGGAGGGCGGGGGACTAGTTTTCTGCTGAATGGGATGTTACATTTGTTGATTGTTATTCTAGTTGGATGATTTGCTTGGTGAATAGATAATCGTGCTGCGTATCGTAGGGTTAGTTCTTCTCTCCTAAGCGATAGTGGTGATTCTCCTGTAAGTATTTGCATTTCTTCTATTGATGTATGTTTTCTGCTGTTTGTGCATATTTTAAGGACTTGTGATTGTATTTTGTCAAGTTTCTTTAGAAGTGTGTTATTTGCAGTGGTATACAATTGGCACCCGTAATCAAGTTTGGATCTAATTAGGGCTCTATATATGATTAGTAGAGTGTCCTGGTCTGCTCCCCATTTTAGTCCCTTAATGTTTTTGAGGAGGCTTATGTCCCTGTTGCATCTAATAATTAGTTCGTTAATATGTTGCTTCCAGGTGAGGTTCTGATCATAGAGCATTCCCAGGAATTTTACTGTTTTTTCAAATTTTATTGGGTCCCTTTGTATAAAGAGTGTAGGTGGACTAATATTGTATCTGTGTCTTGGAGAGAAGATTACGCCTGTAGTTTTTCCTTTGGAGAGCTTAAATCCCCATTTGTCTGCCCACTTCCCAATGTTGTTAAGGTTAGTTTGTAGTTCAGAGATTATTTTATTGCTATGAGGATTTCCAGCTTTCCATAGACCACTATCATCTGCGAATTGTGATAGGTCTACTTTACTGAGATTGATTGATGTTTCCATGTCGTTTACCATGATGTTAAACAGTGTCGGGCTGAGGACACTCCCTTGTGGTATACCATTATCTAAAGTGAGCTCGTCGGAATATTGGTCTTCTACTCTTACTCTGATGCGCCTGTTGGTTAGAAAGTTTTTTATCCAGGCATGCATGTTGCCATTTATTCCATAATGATTTAGCTTGGCAATTAGTCCGTTTGTCCAGACCTGGTCAAACGCTTTTTCTAGATCGAGGAAGATTGCTATGAGATGCCTATCGCATCTCCTCTTAGCATTGAAGGCAAGTTTGATATTTGACTCCAATCGGACTAATTGGTCAAGAGTAGACCTTTTATTCCGGAACCCACTTTGATTACTTGAGATGAGATTGTTACTCTCAAGATGATGTTTCAGCCTATTATTGATCATAGTTTCCATTAATTTACAAATTGTATCTGTCAGTGAGATTGGCCGATATGATGTAATTTCAGTCGGGTCTTTCCCTATTTTTGGAATTGGGACGACTATGGCTTGTTTCCATTTGTTTGGTATGGTTCCTGTTTGCCATGATTGATTGATCAAATTAAGTATTATGGTTTCGACGTTATATGGAACGTTTTTGTATATCTCATAACCTATATTGTCCTCTCCTGGTGATGTTGATTTTTTGTTTTGGATTGCTGTTCTCCATTCTTCCAGGGTAAAGTTTTCATTTAGATGTGAGATGTTGTTGTCTTGGTCTATAAAAGGTGTTTAAATTTATCTTCTACTTCTGCTCTGTGTTGTTGGAATTTTTTTGGTGTGGTTATTGTTTCCACTCATGCCGGCAAAGTGTTTTGCTATGGCGTTGGCTTTATCTATATTTGATGTTATGCCTTTGATGTTGGGTGCACTGTTATTTCTGGTTCCTTTTATGGATTTAATTTTATTCCATATTTGTTTGGCATTGCAATTTTTAATTTCAAGAGTGGAGCAGTAGTTTCTCCATGATGTTAGTTTGGCTTCTTTTATTATTTTTTTTTTTTTGTTAATTTTTCCTTGGATTTGTATTCCAAATAGTCAGTGGATTGTCCACTGCGTCTAAATTTATTGAGGGCTTTCTTTTTCTCTTTTAATGCTTCCTTGCAGTTAATATTCCACCACGGTACGTGTTGTTTAGTTTGATCTTTCTTTTCCTTTCCAGTGGTTGGTATTCTTAGATTTGCAGCCTTTTTAATATTGTTCATGATGTTTTCGTTGAAGATGTTGATGTCGTCATCATGTGTGTTGGTCATATTTACGTCTTTGAGTAGATTACTGAATTTACTCCAGTCTGCTTTATTTATGATCCATTTGGGGAGTTGGCCATTCGTGTCAAGAGGTGATGTTAAGTTGATCGTAATTTGTATAGGGAATTGGTTACTCCCTAAAGTAGAATCAGTATCCACTTCCCAGGTTGTCCTAGTTGCTAGTTCAGGGGTACATATTTGTCAAGTCCAGCGCTGATAAGGCACCATCTTCAAAATCATATCCGATAACCGTCTTTTATATGTCAAAGTCTTAGCGCGTGGAAATTGCACGTGGACTTCAGTATAATGATAGCACAACCTCTTTTGCGTCTCAAAGGCCAGAGCATTATTCACGGCTCAGACATTTGCGTGGGTAAAGTGGTTGCGCAATCAAATAATCCTCTTACGACTATGTGCATGAGATTCGTCAGGTCATTGCTATCGCTTCAACGCTACTCATGCGACTGATATATTGGAACTTATAGCTAATATCGTATGATCAAGTGATGTTGCCCGTCTGTGCGTTCGCCGGTGGAATACAGTTTATTTACTTTAGTAACATTGCGATACTCATATGAGAAATAATCTGAATTTCATTTGATTGATTGATCTCCATATAACATTACTTTAATAATCAAGCAAGAATTACTAATGCCTATTAACTGTTTGTAAAGATTTATTTTAAAAAAAACAATTGCAAGATGCTTTTACTCCAAAGAAAGTAGTTTTACGTAGCAAAACCCAGTTTTGTGTGTGTGTGTGTGTGTGTGTGTGTGTGTGTGTGTGTGTGTGTGATTTGGGATTTTAAACGTATCTGTAACAATTTCCGAGTCATATAGCTGCGATGTCTGCAGTGGGACAGTTTATAGTTATCTCTAGCACTGGGGCATCATGTCCCAGACATGTAGCATTATGTCCCACCCGGTTACATTATCGTGATACCAGTCCGACCAGTCCTAACACTAACCTCTTAATGCTGAACGCCAAGCGAGGCAGCTGTATCATTTGTATGTTGTTGTTATAACTCGGCTAGGATTCGAACCATCAAAAATAGATTTTAACAAATATAAATTAGTAGTATTTATACCAGTTAATGCAGAAGCTGCATCGGCACTAGCAACGGTCATGCTGTAGTAGTAGCAGTAGCAGTAGTAGTCGTAGATAATGGAAAAAGATGGCAATATCCATAAAGAACGTAGGAAAATATTTTTCCATTTAAACACTCCAAAACCTTCTCGTTGTGAATATCAGTAACTATATTCATCCTAGTAAAGGTTACCGTAGATTGATTCCATTGGCTTACAACAGACCGGATGGCGAATCAAGTTTTGTCTTCATCTCAGAGCCCTGAGGTGAATAGATGTAGATCAGTAGAATTGTGCGAATTTAAATAAAACACTTTGCGATAATCACTGATTAAAATAAATGTATTACTTGCTCTCCGCAGAGCTGAATTAATTTATGTTGCTAGGTAGCAAACAAACATACGTGACACATGGTGCCAGCTAACAATGCATCAACTCATTATAAATTATTGAATACGTTTTTGTAATAAATGAGCTATCATGTTTTCCTGCAATTTTGTAGCAATCTCTTTGGAGGAATAAGTTGATTATTTTTTCCCTCCTGGTTAACACTATCCCGTGTTTGTACACGCTGGTACAAGTTTACAGATAGATCATTTTAAAATGCCAGTTATTAATGTGTTACGAATGAGATCAAATCAGTTTGCACTTCGATTTACGCACATGCAAATATGACAGAATTATTTTGTATGAACTACGTTAAGTATAGGGCTATTGGTTAGATATATTTGAACCACACGATTGTCTATTTTTCTTATATTGAACTTAAATGAGTTGTATAGTATGTTGATATTGCATCCGAATGATATTTGTACTCTTATATTTAGCTTCTAACATGCAATGGTGTAATGCAAGCGGCTGCATTTCTTTTAGTCACGTTGATCAGTAACAAGTACAAATGCACAAGCTACGTGTAGCACCTTTTGAAAAGTAAGCAGTGCGTAAAATTTTGCCATATTGGGCGTAGCCACAGTAACTATAGTGGTTTTGAGGGTCGTGAAAAATAATTAGGTCCCTTCGTCATACACCTTTACCCGATTCGAAGTCTTGCTTAAGAGTATGACCTCAATCCAAACGGCGACTTTTGACATTTTTAAATAACAGACTACCTTATAAAAGGTGACATTCATAAAACTTTTTATTGTTACCTTGACATTGTAGTACAACATATATTAGTCATTCTTTATACAAGTACTACGTGGCTTGTGGTTTCTGTTTGCTCATACCAAATCGGAAGTAGTGTATCTATTGTCAAGAAATTAATTCTGTGGGAATTAAAGTTCTTGAGGAGTAGAAATAATGCGTCACGAAACCGTGTACTTGACTATGTACTATGGAGACACGTTGAAAACAACCTTTGATTAGAATAGTTCCTTCATTATGAAAGGAACAATACAAATTGTAACATAAGGTAACCGTAATAAGAATCTGTCCCTATACTCGGTTGTGACAGTCACAGATAATACATATTAACATTATCAATGAAAACAAAATATGCATTGTGAAGTTAAAGACGTTAAAAAGTTAATGGTGTAAGTATTATCAATATTCAAAACGCTACTGAACTTTGCAGTCATGTAGACGGTATAGATAATTGAACTATATTTAATTTGTTTAGTTTACATGGCACTTGCTGAAGACTAAATTAATAGGAAAATTATCCCAATCCATTCCTGTATTGTAACAATAATAGGTGCATCACTCCCATGCCCTGAAGAACAGGCAAATATCATGCAAAACATGCTTATGGTTATTTAAAACCTCAACTGTAACTATTTCTGATACTGATATAATAATAATAATAATAATAATAATAATAATAATAATAATAATAATAATAATAATAATAATAATGAGGACTTTGTATAGCGCCTAATCTTTCGAAGCTCTAAGGGCTTTACACCATCAATAATGATATGACTACACTACAGAAAAACAAATGACAAAAACAATGAAATTGGAAAACATAAAAACATGCTGAAAACATATAAGATACAAAACATGATTAGGTCTCTAAGGTAGTACCTGCAGTCGAAACAGGTGAGTTTTAAGAACACTCTTAACGACCACTGTGTCTTTGTGCCTAATTTCAATGGGCAATTCGTTCCCTGGTATGCAAACGAATGTTCTCCATATGACTTTGTTTTCACCGTGGGAACAATGAGTATACGATTATCAGAAGAAGAGCGTAAGTATCTAGCTGGTGTGTACACATGGGTGTGGCTGAATAGGTATGTTGAACTGGAGTGCAGAGAACAAATTTTGTGTATGATTCTGTATAGAATCGATAGCCAGTATAGGGTACAGAGCAGCGGTGAGGTGTGCTCTGATCGAAGTACTCTAAAGATGATCCGTGCAGCTGTGTTTTGAACTTTTTTAAGTTTCTGGAGTAAATATTGTGATATACAACACTCTTTGAGATTGGTGCATCATAAAGGATATCAGAATTCCTGGCCCTTTTAGACATTTGTTTGATCAGTTTTATGCAACACATTATGTTGCCATTTTTCCTCTTAAAACTAGTCTACATCCGGCATAAACTTCATACATCAGTAGCCATGCGCTGCTGTCATCTCCGCTTCTAACATCATACACGCTCGGTTAACGAAGATTAACGGAAATTAAACTTACGAAGCAGGCATGTCTTTTTTTTTTTTGGACGATTTGGTAGAAAACTACTGGACGCTGGACGATCAGACTTAAAGCAAAGTAAAGCACGCCTTTGGACATTTGAAATACTGTTGTAAACAGCTTTTTAAGTCCTTGAAAGTTTAATATCTGGATTGCAATTTGAACTACGTAAAATTGTTAGTAACTTCATGTGGCAGTATGAATTTGTATTAAACATAAAATTGTTAGTAACCACATGTGGCAATATGAGTTTGTCTTAAACGTAAACTTGCCCGTTGCCAGACTCTTCAGACGAGAAATAATTTTTCGTCACCACTAGAGGGAGAGGATATAAAATATATGATAAATTGAGGTTCAAATTACACTATTCCATTGAAACGGTCACATAAAGCGAGCGATTCTTTGAAATAGCAACTAAATAAACTAAAATACAAAATCGGCAGAGAGAGAAAAAAACAACTACGGAATCCTGGTATTTGAAGTATTGATGTACAAATATATCATATACGTCATTCACATCGACATAACATCGATTTATGCTTGTAGCAAGATGTTGTTTATGTAATTATACGCGAAACTAAATATTCTGCGCCTGAAAATTCGAAGTAATTCGGTTAAGATAAAATGCCTTCGGTGATGTTCAAACTAATAAATCAACTGACGCATTCAATGCCTTTGACTAGAGTTTTTCCTAGGAATCGATCTTGACTAGCTCAGCACAGTCAAGTCGTACACGTCAATGCCAAGAACAGGAAAAGATCGTCTAGATATGCTGTATTGGTCATGATAAGGTATTTAGTTCATCAATACTTAGACGCATACAATATGCGTGACTGATTTTGTAAATTGTAATACTCATTACCAGTTAAGATCTGTACGGAAGCGTGATAGCTAAACCAACACAATAAGTAGAAACCTCCTCATATATATTGTTATCTCCATATATCAAGCACCATCTGTACTCGCTGATACGTCCAATCAAACTGCAAAGATCCATATTTGTCGTATTATAATGAGTCTGCAGATCAGTCGTTTATGTTTGTTCTACTGAAGTGATTACTCCTAACAAACTGCATAGACTCGGACCTGCAGGCGGATTATGCACGGGTAAATCTGGGTCTTTGCAGTTTTCGGTTGGATCCTCTTATAAACGAGTACATATGGTATGCACGAAGCCAGGGAAGTTTGAAGTTAGATATCTTTTCAACTACAACAAAAGGTTCCAAAGGTCAGATTTGTATTGGAGATAAACCAGAAAACACTGGGAGAACTTTCTTTGTGGTCCAGTTTTACAAACTTTTGTTACTTCGATATAAATCGCGAAATTTGAACTACGCAAAGTAAAGTTAACAATTAATCTGTATTTTATGAAAGGAACGACTATGACAAAAGACGTTTACGAGTCAGACACTTCGTTCACCATTAATCAAGACATGTGTTTTGAGAACAACATAAGACTGTTCGAGAATATGTAAGAAATATGAATAGAGTCATTCCATACTGGGATATAATGAACATAAATTACTTTCGGGCAATTTTCTCATTTAAAACTATATATATATATATATATATATATATATATATATATATATATATATATATATATATATTTCGCGATCGATCCCGATGAATACATCCGGTTGAATGGTTCGTACATATCCTATTTGATTGTAGATTTCTAAAACATCTAAAGCTCTCACTTTGATATATATATATATATATATATATATATATATATATATATATATATATATATATATATATATATATATATATATATATATATATATATATATATATCGATTCCGATGAATACATCCGACTGAATGTTTCGTACATATCCTATTTGATTGAAGATTTCTAAAACATGTATAGCTCTCACTTTGATAAAGTGAAGTCTAATTTGTCAATTGCCACATAATTTTTTTTTGAAATTTGTTGCCTTTATTTAGATCCGCTGAAAAAAAAATCACTTTCCGAAAACGAGCGAAATTATTATAAACTGCAAAACACGATAACGGAATCACGCAATTTGTAAATTGCTAACAATGCTGAAAGTTCCATAAAAAGTGAAACATCCATGTAAATAACAAATGGTTTCATTGATACTTTCAGGGATCCAAAGAAAATCACTACATAGGTGTCTTGAATATAAATAACATCTCTCACTAAAGGATACTTATAAGAATACATTGAAAATCATTGCATAAGTGTTTGGTTATAACGAATGCATGTCTATAAAGGACACAATTATGAATCACCATGATGATCTGTATATAGACGTTCGGTATATAAAGGATGCATGTAATATTAACGAGAACGAAGGATACCTATTTGATGCATAAATTGTGTACATGTTTTCACTGCAAATAACACACACACACACACACACACACACACACACACACACACATACATACATACATACATACATACATACATACATACATACATACATACATACATACATACATACATACATACGGTCTGCGATTTGTATTGTGATCAACGTTTGGTTTAATGCAGCGCGCATGAAGCGCACATCCACCATTTGCTGAGAGAGGATGTTGATTCAGATAATTACAAATTAGTTTCAGCCATATTTATTCGAGACTCTTTGACAAATGCAATAACAAGCGTACTACTGGGGGGGGGGGGGGGCAGTAGAATATTAACTTATAAAGCGACTGCTTTAAAATGGAATGCAAATTGCTTTGTACTTGAGTGATTACTGGTTATGCGTTATAAACAATTCATCGCAAGCACGACTCAATAAAAGAAAATTATTATCGTAAGTACACGTAATGCAAGTTAGAGCAAACAAATAAATCCTAAAAACCGAGTCTTTACTTTCGAGTAAAAAAGTATCCATTCTATTGTTTTATCCTAAGGACGATACTTTCGATGAATGATATAGATGGACGTCAGTTAGTCTTAATTTATATTCCTGAACACATAAGGAGTGTTGTTAGTTGAGACAGTGGAGGAGACAGACTAATCAGTGTGGCAGCAGTCGATCCGATATTGCCTCTGGCAGAAGTCGAACTGTTATTGTTTAAGGTAGAAGTCGAAATGATATTGTCTATGGCAGCAGTCGAACTGATATTGTTTAGGGCAGAAGTCGAAATGATATTGTTTAGGGCAGCAGTCGAACTGATATTGCCACTGGCAGAAGTCGCAATGATATTGTTTATGGCAGCAGTCAAACTGATATTGCCACTGGCAGAAGTCGAACTGATATTGTCTATGGCAGCAGTCGAAATGATATTGTCTATGGCAGCATTCGAAATGATATTGTCTATGGCAGCATTCGAAATGATATTGTCTATGGCAGCATTCGAAATGATATTGTCTATGGCAGAAGTCGAAATGACATTGTCTATGGCAGCAGTCGAAATGACATTGTCTATGGCAGCAGTCGAAAAGATATTGCCTATGGCAGCGGCGGGATTTTACTTTGGTCTTATACAATACAGCAACACAATAATGTTATTTAGTGTAGACGAAGTTGGAGTAAAGTGCTTTGCCCACGGACTACTCTACATTTGCTGATCTGGGCTGATATGATGGTAGGATTTGAACCTGCATCCCGTTAGTCACGAGTCCAGCAAATGAACCATAAAACCACTTCAGTTCCTTTCGTCAGAAAGTGACCTATTACGGATTGCAAAAGGCAGCATCGGACCAATTCTGACACCACCACCCCCACATAGTAAAATAGAAAATGATCGTAGTGACAAGGGACTGGTAGATGAGAACACAGCAATCGTATCGTGATTATAAAGAAATATCTTCAAGTTAAATTACTAAATAGGTCACAATCGAACTTTGGCAGTTATGGAGGTTGGTTGGTGGGAAAGAGCCTTATGAGAGAAATGGCAATTTCAATTCTTCAGACATATTGGTTTGGGTTGATATAGGCGAGTTGAAATTATAAGGTTAAAAACGTTCATATGTTTAACATTCAGTGTCGGTATGGGGAACGAGGAAATTGTTAAAATCGTCCACAGATATCATACTGA
Source organism: Unio delphinus (assembly GCA_029339505.1). NCBI lineage: Eukaryota > Metazoa > Mollusca > Bivalvia > Unionida > Unionidae > Unio > Unio delphinus. Next base: position 11,866,785 of record JAQISU010000081.1, read on the forward strand.
GGGACAGTGACACGATCTATGTTATTGAATACGGTTGCGCCAATAGATATATACCATTATGCTAGAGGGATAAACATTATTCAAAGTCAATGAGTCTCCCTAGGCAACCATATTTGAAAATGTTATTACCCATCAAATTCATTTGGTTGCCCGATCACTTACTTTGCTTTCAAGATATCTATAACCTGAATAATTCAACAATTCGCTTGATCTACATAGCAATTCCTAATTTTGGCACTTATTTAGTCTTTTTAGAAGCAGGTAATATAATATAATGCAACAATTTCTTTTTTTTATACTGTCTTGGTGTCCGTCAGCTTTCTGCAAGTTGGCCACTCATGCCCATGTGGTTTGCTTAACTGAATTATCGTTATGGCTTACGTTACCGTTAATCAGGTGCCATGAGTAAGCCGTGTCTAAATTGTAAACGGTCAACGTGACTTTTGTTTGTCATGACCCAACAAGCCAATAAAATACCCAGCAACAGTTGTGACTGTTTTGATAATTAAAACTTGCAATATTCCTTTAGGTAAACTTAGAAAACAGAAGCAACTTTCACACGTAAAGAGAGTGCCCATTTCTTCAACCGACCAATCAGGGTGCATTATCGTGATCGATGAAACCATTGTACGGGTGTTAACATATGCTTGTGAAATTTGGGGATTTGTGAGATCCTATTATAGTCCAAAAATTCGTCTTTTTTCAGAAGCATATTG
>JAQISU010000081.1:11872500-12272500 GCA_029339505.1 Unio delphinus
AAGCTTGCTTGCTTTTATTTTTTAAAATTTATTTTATTTTCAAAAATTGTTTCCTAAAGATTTTCTCTATTTTAGCACATTTTAAAATTGTTTAAAGTAAATTTAATATTAAAATTTTAGGTTACATATTACGTCTATTTATATGCCTTAAACTTGTTTAAAATTACTTTTAGAATTTATTATTCTCAAAACAAATTTAGAATTTGCCCGAATTTCAAGATTTTTAATTTGATGGAAAATTGGTGCGAATTTACTTTCGTTCTTTTTCTGTTCTTCTTGTTGTTTAAATGAAATAATTCTATTTTTCTTGTAAATATGTTGCTTTTGGTTGTTAAAAATTTCTTATTGCTTTTGGTCAGGGTTTTGTTTCGTCTGCTTGATTATGTATAAGTTTCGGAATGTTTGTATTACGTTGAGTCGAAATCGTATTAATCAATCAGCCTGTTTTCATTGGTAAATTCTGTTTCAATTTCGGACTTTTAAACAAGAGTATTTTTGGTTTTAAATAGACTCCGCTAAATTCTACAGTATCGGAAAGCTTGTATTACTTTTAGTATCAACGATATTCATAAACTATTCCGGGATTTTCGATTCGCGATCAAATCTGTGTCGATATCAGATTGTTTTAAAAAGTTTCGTCTTGGTCTGATGACCGCCATTTTGAATTTAAAGGGTCAGGAAAACGTGGATTGTTGCTGTAGTTGATGTTAGTCCAACTGTTTTAACGACTATCAGCCAGTGTCAAACCTATGGAAGTCCTTAACATTGAATTCTCGTATGCCACGATAGTTCCATTTATCAAGATCAAAAACGAAAAAAAAAAAACAAATATCGCAACGCTTCCTATTGCAGCGTATTGTGTACGGAATTATACATTTTTTCATTAAAATGGAAACTTGATTTACTAGTATTTTCAATAGAAAAACCAATGATCTTAGCGCTCTTTGATTTAACGAAAATAAAATATTGTTTTTACTCAACCATTAGTAATTAGCAAACAGGGAGTCTGTACCGCCCCCAAAAACTACTTTCAAGTGAGCTTGTTTAACTACCTTACTGTCGCCAGAACCATTTTATTGTGACTATCTAGCAACACAACTGTGGCTGTATCTAGCCACATAACTGTGGAACTGTGTATCTAGCAACACATCTGTGGATGTATCTAGCAACACTACTGTGGATGTATCATTTTCGGCTTGTTCATAATAGCAGCATGCAACACTGATATCAAATATACTCATAAATAACCAAAACTTGTATATTAAAAAAATACTATAGAGAGGCTGGATGGAAGTGTTGAAGCACTATATGTGATGGGACTTCTTAACTAAGCTTGACGGGACAGCTCTAAAAATGAACGTTTCCGTTGACCCCAATACCGACAAACAATGTAAATCTGTGTAGGTATTTTAACATTGAAATCTGCCCCCCCCCCCCCCCCCCGCGACTTCTAACGTTATACATGATCATCTTTATTGCATTAACAAACATGTACAATACAAGATGTAGCGCGCGAACACACACACACACACACACACACACACACCTGTTCAATCCAAGCTGCCTGAATAGTATATATTCCAGTTCTCCCCAACTACCGTATGCTACGAAGAAAGGACGACAATACAATTGTTTAACATACTAATAACTAGTTTTTTTCATTCAGTTCTTTTCAATAATGAATGGTTACAGTTTACTCGCACTGTGGAAAATAATATATCTCCACTAAATGATTCATTTGTTCTCTCCTAATTACTAGACGGAGAGAACATACACATATTTGTATATCACGCTGGTTTTATGTGTTTGTCATTAGACGGGATGAAAATAAACATGGTATATAACTTTAGTTTTAATGTATATGTAGATGGACTAAACATACATACGTAATTATATCATTTTAGTTTTATATGTTTGGTGTTTGATGCATAGGACATGTATATGGCTCATTTTAATGGGTTGGTCTTTAAAAGCATGAAATGAATGCATATAATGCTATAACTTTCGTTTTCATGCATTGTCATTAGACGCGTGGAACATACACATATATCGATAGAACTTTTGTTTTTATGTTAGCTGTTTCAAAGCTTGCCAGCGTAGAACAGGGAAAAAATTCCAGTTGTCTCCCTTTTGCCCTTTCCAGCTAAACAATTTAAAAATTCGGCCGTTAATTTAGATAACCTGGTGTAAATCCATATTAAATCGAGAACCCTTGTGTCAACTATCACAGAGATACCACAGCGTATTGCATTAGTCAACGCCCAATCAGCATGATCACCGGAAATGCGCACAGAAATAATTAACTGCATCACAAGCAGAATATCGACGTCTTCTTCCTGATAGAAACATAGCTTAAAACATCAGGCGATGAGCCCAAGTGCTCAGATCTAACACCCACCGGTTACTACATAAAGTGGTGCCGTCATCACAAAGAATTACATGATAAAAATTTTAAATACAACAAAACTCCACAAATTGTTTGAACTAGTACAAACCACACTCACTCTGGAACAAAAGTCAGTAAATTTGTCTCTAACGCTCTCCTCCTCACATAAAAATAGGCTGACTGAATCTCTCTTTTTGGAGCACTTTCCGAATCTCCTGGAGAATGGAAATTAAATAGGTGGCAACCTGATTATTCTTGGAGATTTCAACTTTCTCTTTGACTGTCCTGGAAACTCATAACCATCGAAAATTCTAGATTTCATTCATGTTTTCAACGATAAACAGTCAGTTAATCAACCCACCCATAAAAATGGTCACATTGTAGACTGGATTCTTTATAGACCTAATGATAAGATTTTGAGATCTACCCGTGTATTCCACGAACTTGCATCAGATCAACTCTGCATTATATGACATCTAGACGTATCGGTCCCTAACCCTCCACCTTTATTTGCTACTAAGAGAAACTTCCGTATGATGAATAGAACCAAACTAATGCATGACATCCAAACAAACCTAACATCTTCCTTACCTCCTAGAGCAGAACAACTCGATAACTGCCTGCGTTCATGTCCCAGCCACCAAATGTATAGTATCAATTCAAAGATGGTATAGCAGTGTTAGGGACCAGCTTCGCACTGTTAAAAGAGACCACCTTTAAGTAGAGAGGCTTTGGCTTTACGCCATACTCACTATTCATAAACAAATCTATGAAGCCGCTAATAAGAACGTCACAAACATAGTCCATTTAGCCAAATTAGCCCACTGCTGTACTAAGATCACGGAGTGTTCCAGCTGCAAAGAGCTCTGCGAGATAACTAACAAACTAATGTCAAGGAACAAATGTGCACCACTTCCAGCTACCTTCTCTCCGGTAGATCCTCCGGATATATTTGCAAATATTTTCTGTGACAAAGTACGAACCATTATATATAAGCTTGACAACACAATTTCAATTGACTCGTCGTCACCATACAGTTACAAGACTGAATTTCAGCAAGATACATTAGGAGCATTCGAACATTAGTACGGAAAATCGTGATGAAGAGTGCACCAAATTCATGTGAACAGGTTCCCTTTCCAACACCAATGATGCCTTCACTAACTGATATTATTAATACCTCTCTCACATCCGGGCAAATCCCATAATGTTTCAAAACTATCATTATGAAGCCTCTGCTGAAGAAATCAACACTCGACCATAACGATTTAAAGAACTACCATCCAGTTTCTAATCTCCCGTTCATATCAAATGTTTTAGAAAAAGTTGTTCTAACCTAACTTGTATCTCATCTGAATTCACACAGTCATTTTAACAATGTACAGTCTGCATATCACCCCTGCCACAGTACTGAAACTACTCTTTTGAATGTAGCTAATGACATTCTCTCTGCTTTGGATAGCAGACAGATTCTAGAAAAGTCTAGCAACCCAACTGAAGTTGATGATACCACCCAAGGAGTAGATAGATGCATTTCTGATGTGAAATCATAGATGACATGTAACAAGCTGCTGCAGATGAATGATGAAAAAACTGCGGACATTCAAATCACAACATAAAGACTTTCTCATCCATATCCCTTACCTCCAGCAATAAATATCAGCAACACCAACATTAAATTCACAGTCCGGACGAAACCTAGGTGTTACTTTAGACAGTACTCTCACATTCCACCAACATGTCATGAACATATGCAAGGCTGCATATCTTGAGCTGAGACGCATCAGCTCCATTTGAAATATCTTTCAGTTGATGCCACCAAAACACCCGTGTATTCATTAGTACTTTCAAGACTGGACTATTGTAACTCAATTATATCTGGATCGTCTTAATATCAACTCCAGAAACTTCAAAAAGTTTTTTTAAAAAAACACTGCTGCTCGGGTCATCTTTAGAGTAACACGTCCAGAACACACCTCCTGCTCAGTACCCTACACTGGCTATCTATTCGATCCATAATAAAACACTAAATATGTTCTATGTGCTACGTTTCACTTACAGACTCCGGTCCAACATACCAATCTGGCCTCATCCATGTGTACACACCAGCAAGATACTTACGCTCATCTTCTGACAATCGTATACTCACTATTCTTACTATGAAAACGAAGTAATATGGACAACGTTCTTTTGCATACCAGGGCCTAGCAACGTGGAAGTAATTGCCCATTGAAATTAGACACAACGACACAATGATCCCTTTCAAGAGTGCTCTTAAAACTCACCTTTCTCGACTACAAGAACAAATTAAAGACCTAATAATGGTTCCTATCTTAAATTTTTCAGCATTTTGTTTTGTTTTCTAATTTCATGGTGTTTGTTTTTGTTTTTTGTATTCATATCATTACAGATTAAACATTAGGCGCTATACAAAGTCCTCCTCATGATTATTATTATTAGTAGTAGTAGTAGTAGTAGTAGTAGTAGTAGTAGTAGTAGTAGTAGTAGTAGTAGTAGTAAAAGTAATAGTAGTAGTTTTAGTAGTAGTATTATATGTGTGTGCAACATCATGCCGCAGACATTATGTACCATTATATCCAACTCGGCCAATTATCCTGACACCAGGTCGACCAGTTCTTACACTAACCTGTTAATACTAAACGCCAAGAGCGGCAACTGTTAGTACAATTTAAAACAGTATTTCGTATGACACGGGCGGGTTTCGAAACCACGACCTTTTGCGATCGAGGCGGACGCTCTAACCACGAGACCACCCAAATGGTCTTTGTTAGTCACAAGACGGATTCAAATCCGGAAGCGGGTGTGGGGACAGTGCGGGTCGCTCCGGACTACCACATAGGTTATAGGGCGCAAAAGAAACAATATGATAGTTTCTCCGGCGCTATGTATCTTTAGTAAACCACTGTGAACATACCCAAGGCATATATTTAGTCATTTTGTTTCCTGTTTACGATGACGATTCAATTTTCGCCAGTCAGTCATGTGTCTTTTCAGTAGGATGTGTTCTCCGATCTGTATAGAAAATCGTGTGTGTGCTTAGTAACATAGTTTCGACGTGGAAAAAGGCAAATACGTTGTACAAACCAACGATGCCTTCCACTTCAGCATTTTCACTTACTGAATGATGTTTTATGTTTTAGATAAACACAACACCCATAAATCTCCATGAGATGATTGTCATAAAAAAATGTATCCGGCAATAAAGAGTTATTCGATGACAAAAAATTATCCTGCAATACAGAGTCATGACATGTCAAAATTAATTATCCGTCAATACAGGGTTATTAGATGAGACGGACTTATTTCTTTCATCTTTCTGTGTACTAGTAAGCGTGCTGAAGATAATTAGTTCGACATCTGGTACAAATTTTGGGCATAACTGAAAACAAAGGGAAATATTTGATTTGTTTAATTCAAACAGAAAATGAATACATCAAGTTTTCGAATTCAAGCGATAAAAAATGACATTTGTTTTCAGGTAGTAACTTGAAACTGACTTTCAACTTGATGAACATCTAACGTAATTGGGTTGAATAGAAATGTCGGCCAGACGTTTCTAGTGACTAATCATCCGACATTGCTTTAAATATCAATTATAACAGTTATATTGTTCTAATATATGTCTTATCAGAGGCACTGAATACAAATATAGTGTTGGTCACGTTGGTCAGATAAATAATCGATATATAACAGAGCGACATCAGCCCAAACGCTTTCAAAGACATAAAGCCACAAAAGAACATTATATGTAATAAATATATATAACGAGAGAGAGAGAGAGAGAGAGAGAGAGAGAGAGAGAGAGAGAGAGAGAGAGAGAGAGAGAGAGAGAGACTAATAAATATACACCAGACAGAATGGAAAGTACTGTCCCTGGATTTTATAGACGATTGCTTACTAATAGTATGCAGAATTAATATTTTAATACGAACAACACTATCATACAGGCTAGAGATACATAGGTCCGCAGGTAACGTAACCCATCGCCTTGTCTGCATTCTGGAGCCCATATTCCCTCACGACTAAGCACACATTCTAATCTCCAGAGAGAGAGAGAGAGAGAGAGAGAGAGAGAGAGAGAGAGAGAGAGAGAGAGAGAGAGAGAGAGAGAGAGAGAGAGAGAGAGAGAGACTAAATTAACAAACGAAGCTCTGTTTTGAGTTCTATACGTGCTTACTTACAAATAAATCAAACAATCGCGTCTTTATGTTTTTTTATATTAAGATATAGAGACTTAGAGAAATGAAACAAAAAGGAAATATACACTACAAAAACCCAACCCAAAACATTTCATAGAATATAGTTCTATTTTACTCAGAAAATTACAGTGTGTAGCTTCCTCATTCGAGTTACACGTTTTCTTCTTTCTCATAAATTACATTTGATTGATCGATCGTTAATGGGACAGTGCTAAAGTACGAATAATGTATACCGCAGTAGTACCAGTAGTATTAGTGGTAGTAGTAGTAACAGTGGTGCTGCTGATTATCGTATGATGATACTAATAAAAGTGTAATTAGTAACGCAAATTCTACAGATCGGATGAAGATCATTGACTGAGAGGGGGTTTCTATAAAATGATAGATTTAATATCATACGTAAAGTGAGATATGAATTTCAGTACTATATGCTTTTAAGAGTATACCGTGACGAAACTAAAACTGTAAGCTTGTTGAAACGGCAAAATATAAAACTCCTCATTCAGTTGTTAACTGTAATTTAAAGGTTTAAATTTTCATCGTAATATCTTTTCTCTTGCTGCATTATAATCAAACAGTAAGATTCTCGTTTTAAGCGTCAGTATAAAGTTTAACCATACATTCAATGCATTAAACATGAGACAAATCCACGATTCTTTTTCTCCTATAAAGTGATTTAAGGAATTTCACTGTAAGTCATTACGATGCGACAAATTATGTCTCAGTCACCAGAACTTCAAACCGCGTATTAATGCGATTTACATCCGTAAGGGTGGTAATTGCTCGAGATTCGAACAGTTTATAGGGTTGTCCGAGCGGAGAAATCACTGAAAGAAAAAATTCATTATATTGTTTTTGTTTTTGTTGTTGTTGTAGGGTTTAACGTCATTTTTAAGCACACGATAGGCTATACATGGCGGCCAGTATTATTGGTGGAAAAAGAACCTGGAAAAACCCCTAGAAAGAACCACCGACCCACGAGAAGCTACTGGGAAGCTTTCTGACATAACTACATTAGTATAATCTTAGACTCGAACCCACGCAGACAGAGTGAGATGGCAGTGATCCGTAACTGAGAGCGCTTTAGACCACTCGGCCACTCGGGGCCCCCATTCATTATATTAATTGCAAAATCAAATTACATAATACATTCGACAATGGAAAATAAAATGTTGTAATAGTGTACTGACGATCGAGTAACCAAAGAATTAGGCTCAGTTTTTGAAAATGTATTTGCATTCAGCATGTTTTACCAATTGTTGCCTGGATAATTATCAGTATTTCAAAAGCCAGACTTTCGATGTCAGCGACATCAATCTCTAGAATAATTATCATGTAGTTATTGCTATCAATTATAAGCTTTCTTCGTGATCTCCCTTACCTGGCACAACACAAAAATAAGTTTTACTTTAACTAAAATGAAGTAAATCGTTGACGTAAGAACTATCCCCCCCCCCCCCTTAGTTTATTATGATCAAGCATTATCCTTTATTAATACCGCGCACCTGAAAAGTGTGATGGACACTAGTTATACAATCACATTTATAATGCGCCGGCAGATCTGGGTTGCGCGGTTTGTTAGGAATACTTAGTAGAACCAACAACATAGACCCCGATCTGCTAAGGCAGGTCAGGAACTTTGTTGCATGTAGTTTGACTTAAAATATTCATCTTTAGACATAATTTAGATAGATATGCGAAGTAATTGCAATTACAAAATTCCAGACATGCTTGGTTATACTTTCATGATCGGCGATCGCTCACCATCCTTGATTGAAACACCTGCATTTCTTCATTCATTTATCTATAAAGGTCAATGTTAAAAGCCGGTTGGACATTAGAATGAGGTAAGTGGCATATGTTATCGTGTTATACAATGCGTGGGTGGTAAGCACCTGTTTGTAACGATATTTTAAAGTAAATATTACAATAGTTAGCGTCCCTCCACATTTAATTAACAGCGTCGAATGATTTATCAGCATAAACATTAACCTGTAATTTAAATGTCAGGTTCTTTCCCAATTCCTCACGGCCAATCAGATAAAAAGTAACTTTCAAAGACGAGAACTAAATTCAGTCTGAAGAAAAGAGAACACTCTAATTCAATGTGACCTAGAAGTTATTTTTCCATAAAATATTTACTATTAAAGGAGCCAGAAAGAGCATAAGAATTCAAGCGATTAACAGTAGCGGTACTGGTATACGTTTTGTCTGAAAATTCTCACTTTTTTTTTATTATGCGTTAATTTCCAAAATAGAGTCCTATACTTAATTTTGTAAGCGGTAAATGTTCGCTATTACAGCGATATTGATAGAGAGTATTTGAAGACACTTGACCTTTACAAGTATTTGATTAACATGCTTGTTTGAGTGGTAATCCAACTTTATTCTGAGACAGGTTATACATTTTTATTCTGAAATCTTTCTCATTTATCATCTTACCAACGACTATTTTCATTTCCTTCAAATTTTGTATATTGCGGCTAATACTAGGTTGCTGATATTTGCAGTGATATCATACAGTTTCCTACTGCATGAATAACAGATAACAGTAACGTAAATTTGTTTATGTAATTTCATGCTGTATGTATAGCAATGATGTAAAGTATGTATGTATGTATGTATGTATGTATGTATGTATGTATGTATGTATGTATGTACGTGTGTGTGTGTGTGTGTGTGTGTGTGTGTATGTATGTATGTATGTATGTATCCTCAGTTTTAATATCCCTATAAATAAAAAAAAATTACTCCGATATTGTTTAAAACATTTCTTTACAGAACTGTGAACCAGGAGTTACAAAGGATTTTTATTAGTTACGAAGAAGATTTGGTTTCTTGGTTTTACGCCATTATTAAACACTTAATAGGCCATGCATAGCAGTTGGCTGGTGTGACTAATATATATATATATATATATATATATATATATATATATATATATATATATATATATATATATATATATATATATATATATATATATATATATAATAACTGATTACAAACACTGATGACCACATGGTAAATGGGTCATTCATTCATCACTGAATGTGTTATCCTCGTTAAAGAACGTTTATGTATGTCAAGAATGCGAAATTTCATGCTGTATATATAACTGAATGATTCTTGGGCAAATCACATTTGTACCAGCGATGTTTAAGACAAAGGTTTGTCCTACAATATGAATTAGTGACTGCTTATTTTCTCCTATCTCTCTTTTGTGAAAAACTGGTATTCGATAGTATGGTATTCATTTAAGGCATATATGGGACGCAGTTTTAATAACCTGATAAATAATGAAATGACTCTGATATTGTTTAATACATTTTGTTCACAGGATTGTTTACCAGGAGTTATTCAGAATTTTCACTAGTTACGGAGAAGATTTGATTTGTTGGTTTAACGCCATTTTTAAACACTTTATAGGTCATGCATAGCAGTGGGTTGGTGTGACTGTAAGTGGGAAGGGGTAATCATAGAAAAGATCAGCTTTTCTCGTGAATTGGTTTTTCCATTTTCTGACGAGTTTGAAAATACATACATTTTAATAGTTACTGCACCTTTTCCGTAATGTGTGGTTGGGTGCATCGTCGACCGACCGCGACTACACCTTAGACGAAAACTGGTTCGTGCAACAATAAGTCACCGTTTCTACAGGTCTTTTCTTTCTATAGATAGCTTTATTTACTAGGGGAAAAAAATCAATTTCTTCCTTAGATGACACCACGAGCAATGGCAAAGATTGCATAAAATACGGCTTGACACCGAGGTCACCCTCTTTTTTAAATATACTTTATGTTATTTTAAGGACGATTTTTTTTATCGAAATGGTCCATAAATTACGAGAACACTAGAACATATAGGTAAAGTGTAAATAATATCGGTTACTTTTGGAAAAGTGTAAATAATATCGGTTACTTTTGGAAAATTCTGTCGAAAGAATCATTACCGGTAATGTGGATACAAATCCTTTCTTCAAGTTTGTACAAATTACAGCTTGTGGTGGCAGTGGTATTATACAAGCTGTAATTTGGAATTATACAAGTTGAAAGTTAGTATTATATAAGCTGTAAGCTGGAATTATACAAGCAGTAAGTTGGCATTACACAAGCTGTAAGCTAGCAGTATACAAGCTGTACGTTGGCATTATACAAGCTTAATTTAGCATTACACAAGCTCTACCGTAGCATTATACAAGCTGCAAGTTAGCATTATACAAGCTGTGAGTTGGCATCATACAACCTAAGAGTTGGCATCATACAAGCTGTAAGTTAGCATTATACAAGCTGTAAGTTAGCACAAGCTATAAGTTAGCATTATACAAGCTATAAGTTAGCATTATACAAGCTGTGAGTTGGCATCATACAAGCTTAGAGTTGGCATCATACAAGCTGCAAGTGAGCATTATACAAGCTGTACGTTAGCATTATACAAGCTTTAAATTTGCATTATTCATGCTTCAAGTTAGCATTACACAAGCTGTAAGAGGAAATAATGCCTTGAAAGGGGAATGAGTATATGTAACGTCTATAATAAGTACAGCCTGACATGGAAAGTATATTCCGTGACTAAATATCGCCAGGAAACAACCATTACTATCAAGCGCCGGATACAATGTGTTAAATCAAAGACGTAGATTGCTGGTTAGGTGATAAAAGAGACAATCTAAGGTAAAGCTATTTACTTTATTGTACTAAAATATACATCGGAACCAGTTTGGATTCCCATAGCAACCAACAATTTCATCTTTCGTTCCGTTAATGAAGATTATCTTTATAAATGATTCTTCATTAAAATTGCTGACAATTAGCTAACAATGTTCGCTCGTAAATAGTGCAAATAACTCTGTCTTGAGAATCAGGAACGTCATTATGGGGAAGGCGGGAGGTATTTTCTCCCGACCCCCTGAATTTTCATGTGCTGTAACATTGCTGTAGCCTATATAGGAAATTAACAAGCCCGTCAAGTTTTGCCCCGCCCCACCCCTGAAAAACTAAAATAACCTCCCTCTTGAAAATTCGCAGATAAATTACCAAATGACAAAGAGTGAGTTTTAAGACAAAAGAATCTCGACCTCCACATACTGTGCTAATTAGGGCGAAGATGGTGGTAATTATATAGGAATGGTGGTGACGATGTTGATGTAAATATGTGGTATATTAGTCGATATACAAACTGGGTGAATACAGTTCTTGTACAGAAATAAATGAACTGTTTGTTTGGTGACGTTATATCAATGTTGTCTTGTACATCTATAAACATACCCGGCATTGATTCCTGGTGTGTCGTCAAACTTTTATCATTTAACTTGGCCACACCCTAGGTAAACGTTATGTATATTTTTGTTGAGCAATTTCATATTTTAACACGCCACTCATACAGTAGTTGCTTTAGTCTTCAGAAATTACAGGAATTGTGTTCAAGATTTGCAAAAGTTATTATTTCTCAATATAATTTTTGTTTTAACAGAACGCTCCAGTTCTATATTCAGCTGATTTTCCGCCCCGGAAAAGAATGAAGTAAAACAAATGTACTGGATCGTCTCCTTTAAATTACATCTGTAAATTGCACATATTTCATTTAATCTTTTCATTTCATACTTGTAATTTACATTTATACAGGCAATACTTTATCTCAGGATCTATTTCAAAAGGAAGCGACAAAATTAAAGCACACATTGCCTCGAAAATAAATATGTCTTCGGCATTAACATCGAGTTACTTTGTTTTATGATAAAGGATCAGCATCGAACGTATTTCTCAAGTGATATATGTGAAAAGGTTTAATAAGTACACGAAGAAGACGTAAAGCAAACACTACTTCATTTTTAGGAATAAGACTATTTTCTAACAACAAGTAAGGCAGGTTTATTGTGCTTTGTAGATTGTATGCGTTCGTTGTTGCTCATATGTGTGTCCGATGGAAGTTTAATGAGGCAAGGGGGAAGCCATATCGGGGGTGGGGGTGGGGAGTGGGGGCAAAGCCAATATCAATAGCATATATCTATACTGCACAACGGATTTTCAAACCCGCTGGCCTCATGTGGCTCTTTTATGGTCAGTAAATTTTCTTACATGTGTGTCTCCATCCCATAGATCATTAAGTAACATCACCTGTGCTTTTAACATTTTGTCCATTAATTTAGATTCTCGTAAAATATAATGGAAATAAATAGAAAGATCACAAGAAGATGTGAGTCTGGACACGTCCAATAATGTTAGCTTTCGTAATAGTTACAGCAAGGGTGGTACACATTATAATGGATGAGGTGGTGATGAGTACGACGGGTGGGAAGGTGGTAATCATGATGATGGTATAGTTGGCTGTATTTGCCATTAAATTCGTTGATCAGTGCAAAATATATGCCTATTAGACAGAGAAACAAGACTTGTTCGTGAAAACGTTTTCTTAACTGGAATGATTCATTTTTTTACACATCTTTACAACGGTTTGCCACGACGTAAATGAAAACATTACGCTATCATCAATTCATTCCATTAAAAAAATACTTAAATTTGACACCCTCCCTATCCAACCACCAAACTTCCTCCTTTTTTGTCGAATTGCGAGTTCAACAATATGGGCGCTAAGATTATCCCCACTAGTTTAATTACTCTTTTAAATATAACTTTGAGCTCTCCGTGCAATTCGTGATGAAGATGAGGCGAGGGTATTAAATCTCCATACCAGATTAGACACTTGTATATAATATGCCGATAGGAACTAACATCCTCGAAAGAAAGGTTATGATATGGGACACGCTTCTGACTAGCTTTTTCATATACATAGCTACAGATCTAACTAAGGAAGGCACAATAAGAATGCAAATATATTCAGCTCAACAAATTCAGTGTGATTAAGACTAATTTATTTGATTATTCTTTATATCAGTAACAGTGTCATTGATTGGCGCATAGAATGCCGCGTCCCAGGGAATTAAACAGCGTGTCTCGACTGACGCGATCGTGTTTCCCTGGCTTGTTTGATTGGGAATAATACTCAATTTATTGTCATTCTGTCTATCGGATATATGAAGATGTTTTGTTCGCCCAGGACACTTTCCGACATGGCGTCTTATTTATTTGCCAAAATTTCATGTCGGAATAGTATAAACACACACGCACGCACGCACACACACACACACATATACATGCACGAACACACACACACACACATACACATGCACGAACACACATGCATACATACATACATACATACATACATACATACATACATACATACATACATACATACATACATACATACATACATACATACATACATCGAGTTTCCTTTGACCTTCCCAACTGAATCTAAGACCCTGGTTTTGATATTTGGACATTTGTGTTGGGATGTAAGACTCTACACCCCAGTATAAATGTCAAAATATCAAAAAGGGGGTGGGAAGCGTAAGAGGAAACACGGATTCAATGGACCATGTTCTGTTACAACTTATAGACGAAGATTTAATTTATTTATTGACTAATACAATTCACATTATTTTCCTCATTTTCGCCAAACGTTACGAAGAGTGCTGCCCAATGTAAGGAAAAAATTATCCCTTTGGGCATAAAACGTATTTTAAACATCCCTTTGAGCATTACTTATTTTGACTTCAGAAATGCAGCCATATGTAAAAAAATAAAAATAAATGTCTAAATGGACATGTTTTAAGCACATATTCTGCGATATATTGGTTTCTCTCACGTCAGTATGTAATACAGCTGCTAATTACATTCCTTGGGTATTGCTCATAATTTCCGGTAGAGCAACCGAGACGAAAACGTCTCGTATCTAATCGATAAGAATGTCACGCTATAACGTACATGTTTACACGTATATCGTACGCCCCGCTTTCAGCTAACTACAGAGCAATCGCTGTAATAACTCCAATAAGAGATTCTTATAAAACTGATGTATGCCATCTTCGAAGCTTTACACGTTATTTATATTTTCAAAGGAAGATTTAAAGTGCAAAAAAATTATGAGAACCAACATATAATGTTAAGTGTTAACCCAGGTGACTACAGGAACGAGGGAAACTATTAAAGGTTTAAGATTGTACGAGAGATTTTTGAGACCATTTCGCTTTGTCGTTTGAGGAAACATACATTGCATTTTGCTTGAGACAAAATGTGTGTAATACAAATCGATAGGTAGAATATTCCACGGTGCAATCGTGTGCAGGTGTGGACATCGTAGTATGAATTTCTTTTAATCTGTCAGTGTGATACTGATAATGGCAACTTCTCAGATATAATTCGTACTTTATTTACAGGAAAAATGCTGTGGTAAGCGTTTGTACAAGTTTCGTTTTATCAGCCGTAAGAGGGTAACAAATACGTCAGAGCCTTTCACACGCCACGTTTTTTTTTTAAATAAGATGTAGCAAAAACACGGCATACATGTTATTAAATAAAAACAAAAAAACATTCTTGTCTCAACAAAACAATAAACAAAAACCACAGTATAAATGGTCAGGTGTAACACATAGAAAATCTGAGATTAGTATAAACTAGACATTACATTTATGAAGAAATGTGACAGGTACAATAGACTACAGTAGAATACCGATTATGCAGACAATGCTTCTCCGATCATCAAGTCCAGCAGAGTGCCCCGAGTCATATGTGTATCTCTAATTTTGTAACTCCTCGTACACGATTTTCAAAAATGTTTATAATTTGTATTCATGGTGCTAATTGCAGTGATTATTATTATATTAGATTTTGCCTGTGTGCTTAGGATCTGTTTAAGGAGTATTGACAGAGTAAAATTACATTATATCTTTAAATATATATTTCCGTATGTATTGACAATTTAAAAAGAAAATCTTAATAATGATACTTGACGACTTTGGGTTAATTTCTCATTGATTGGTGGGTTTTGGAGGGTTCTAGAAGAAATGAGTAACATCCAATTGGAGGGGCCAAGTCACATGCATTGGTACTTCGAAATATTTATTGAGCAGTATGATCTGCCACGTAGGTGTATGTTGTGAGATATAGTCGTACTATAAGATGTATATAAGGAGAGAACTAAGCGATCGCATTTAACCCCTAATTTGGAGTAATTCTTATTTCTTGTATTCCTTTGGTTACATCAAATCTGCACACGTGTTTTATGTTTTACATAGATTTTAATTGAGAGGAAAAACATTTGTTTGGACTGTTTAGTGGATATAAAAAAATATACAGGTGGGCAATAATATCATTTTGGACAGTTGTGAATTATTCAAATAGGTTCTGGACAGTACCAATTTGAGAAAGTCTCTGATTCTAGGCGGGCCAGTACATTTCTGGTTTTGAAATGTATACGGAACTTTTCATTCTTTCGGACTTTAGTAGAACTTTGTCAGGATTAAATTTTAAATTTAATTTATAACATTGATAATTAAATTGCTTCTTTAAGTTTGACAAAATTTGTTGGTTTTGCTCCTTTCTGTGACTTAGTTTATGACCATAGAGTTGTTTGTTTGTTTTTATGGTTTAACGCCATTTTTCAGCTCAAGATAGGCTATAACATGGCGGCCAGTATTAATGGTGGAGGAAGAATTCGGATAGAACAACCGACCCACGAGAAGCTACTGACACGCTTTCTCACATACCCTCATTGGCTGAATCTGAGACTCGAACTAACGCAGACAGAGGTGAGATGGCAGTGATCCGTAACGGACAGCGCTTTAGACCACTCGGCCATTCTATAGAGTTGTAACACATGGATACACAGTTTATTCTGTGTAAATTTATCAATTATCGCGATAAAATCGATGTAGACTGCTCCGGTGGTCTAAGTAGTTAGAGCGTCCGCCTCGGATGCGGGAGGTCGTCGGTTCGAGCCCCGGCCGAGTCATACAAAAGATTTACAAAAATGGTACTAATAGCTGCCTCGCTAGGCGCTAAATATTAAGAGGCTAGTGTTTGGACTTGTCGGCCTGGTGTCAGGATATTGTGACTGTGTGAGACATGATGACTCACTAATAGACATCACTTTAAACTGTCACTGCAGACATCGAATTGTTCTTAAAGCTACGCTAAAAATCCAATAACACAAAAAATAAAATCGATGCCACCCGGCAATAATCGTAGTGATGAACAGTCCTATTGCAGCAAGTCGCATTTTGTATTACTTGGCAATTTTCATAAATGTCACTTCTCATCACGAACACGAGATTCGTTTCATACCGTTATATTAGGGATATGGCGTTCCTAAGTGTGGGGAGAGGGGTACGTAAGTGTTGAGTAACGTTTACGTAATGTGATATATCTAATGTTTTGCGACTAATGTAGAAGCAGTTTTAAATCAGATAAATATATGAAAAGTTAGGCCTTAGCTTGAATTGGGCAGGAAGGTAAATTTGGTATCCAAGAATATTGCAGAATTTGAATACTGGTAATCTGTATACGGCAATAGTTTCCTGTATGCGGTATTTCTTTTATCCGGGATCTTTAAGGTGATTTGTATTGTATCATGTACCTGAGAGATAGTCATTTATGTCATTTCGCCATTTGATACGCTTGTGCAGGCAATGTACTTTTGACGTGTGCGGAATTTAGGTCTGTGTGATATAAAAATGTGAGGATACACACAGCGTGCATAACTGTATTTTTAAATAATCGTTCAAGGGCAAACCCAAAATCTGTCACGAACTCGTTAATGACTGATGCTTGAAAAAAAAAATAATCTCGATTTAGTCCTGAAATAAAATAGAATAATTGAGTCCTTCTTAGAATAATAAATTAGGTGTTTAAGGATTCATTTTTTTAAAAACCCGTTTCCTGTCGCGACGCAAACTATATGTTTCCGTAATGACTTAAATAGCTCATGACTGTTTTGAGCTAATGAGGATTTCAAAACAGCGTCATGGAGTTGAACATTATGGAACTATGCACATGAAAAGTTGTAAGATAGAAATAATATTTACACAAATAAGAATAAATAGTTATTTGTAAGACAACACTAAATATCCAACCAACACAAAATACAAACATAAAAAATAATATGGAAAGATACATAAATATGGCCACTCTTGTGTTTATTCATTCTTAAAGTACTGAACTCAACCACAAAACAAAGTCAAAAACAATAAATATCAAAGAAGGTAACCTCGAATTTGGTGACTTCTATCACAACTTCCTGGAAATTGATGAGAAATCTAATAAATTAATAACTATTTACGGATTTTTAATGGCTGATTTGAAAGCTGGAGTCGTCTGGAGTTTTTGCACGAACTTTCAAAAGCAAATTGATTCTTAACCTGTAATTAAAAGTTGAAAAAAAAACATTGGTTCGCTGGTTCGCTTGTAGCTGGTAAAGTTGATTTATCACGAGTATCATGATATACAACAAAGTAGCTGCTATCAAATCAACAACGAGCATTGTGTTTAATTGCCATTGACAGCAGACGACAGCTGTATGAAGTTGGCATTTGTTGCCATCATTTTAATACCTAACATGTGCTTCCAAGTTCTTGCATAAATATCGATCATCATTAGGACCAGAGATGTGAGTGTATATGGTAAGTTTATTTAAATGACCTTTAGCGGGTTACATGTGGTAATGTTCGAATTTTCTATTTACATAGTTCACACATATGATACCGATAATCAGACTGACCCATAGGACATGGGTTTGTGTCTATCAATACCGTAGAGGCAAGAATTTATTTTGCTAATGAACCCTGACTTTGTCTATATTTTGCAGTTTTTAGGAACCCCTTCCGTGGTTAGAACGTCAGGCTCGGTTGCGGGAAGTCGAGATTCGAACCTCGACCGAGTCATACCAATGACTTTTTAAAAAAAATGGTACTAGCAGCTGTCTCGTTTGGCGCTCAGCATTAAAAGGCTAGTGTTAGGTCTGGTCGGTTTGGTGTTAGGATAATGCGATTGGATGGGACATAATGCTACATGTCTGTGGCATGATGCCTCATTGCTAGACATCGCTATCAACTGCCACACTGCAGACACCGTTGTTGTTGTTATATGGTTTTAACGACATTTTTCAGCATAAGATAGTTATACATGGCGGCTAGCATTAATGGTGGGAGGAAGAACCCGAGCCCGAGACTCGAACCCACCATGACAGTGATCCGTAACGATGAGAGAGAGAGAGAGAGAGAGAGAGAGAGAGAGAGAGAGAGAGAGAGAGAGAGAGAGAGAGAGAGAGAGAGAGAGAGAGAGAGTTTTATCACCCTGGAGTAAACGTACCAGTCTATTAAGTGTAAAGTTGCAATCGGCTTGAACCCTAGCTTAGGTGTGCATTAAAGTTACTGGGGAATATACTGTTGTGTTGGATGTTATTATTTGCAATTTTTTTACCCTTGTAACGGTGTTCTTTATTTTATGTTAAAAAGAAACTATTCTTTGTCGTGGTTTTGTTTTAGAGAATATAACGATATTGTGGGGGATTTAATACATATAGTATTTACATAAATTCCTATAATGTTTCCAAGACATTTTAGACAACAATAACTCAGATCATTGATCTCTATTGAAACTGTAAAATAACAATAAATAAAAATAAAGTAGTTAAAACAATGCAATCTATTTCTTGAACTGATTCTCTATTTGCAAATCGCAATGGTAAGACAAAAAAAAGACAAAGAATTTTCTTTAAAGACAATCGAAAATATCTTGCGTGATAACAAGGGAAATATAAAGACTGGTTCTGTTGCCACACAACAAAAGGGTAGAGCATGTTACAACTCTGACATGAAAAGTAACAGACTATAGTTACAACTTAATATTTTATACGGAAACATGAGAGGATACGACGTTTTCTTACTACAGTTACATATAAATATTATACAGAAACAAATTGATATTATACAGATTTTTCGTTATATCATGCTGCTCAAGAATACTGGACAGTAACATTGTTATTACTGGACAGTAGCTCTGGTATTATTGGACAGTAGCACTGATATTACTGGGCATTCTCTCTATTATTTTTGGACAGTAACACTAATATTACTTGACAGAAACATCATATTACGGGACAGCAATACTGTTAGTACTGGATAGTACAACTGTTAATACTGGATTGTAAAGCTGTTATTAACGGACAGTAGCACTGTTACTTACTGCTCCTATTCAACATAAATAGTCGCAGAAACAGTGCGCAGAATTATTGGGAGAGGGGGAAGGGGCGGCTCTTCTCTCTTGCTCCTATGTTTGAGCGTCCATGAATAATCGAAGAAAAAAGACACATGTTCTAGATTGTAAATTCATAACTCAAATAGGTTCGAAATAAATGGACAACGCTTGATCCACATATAAAGCCTACAGGTAAAACATGCATGCACACTGACTCGTATCTTAAATTTATAACACACCAGCTTGCACGTATGCATGCACACTGACTCATAAGTATATTAAATTAATAACACACCAGCATGCATGTATGCATGCACACTGACTCGTAAGTATAGCAAATTTATAACACACCAGCATGCATGTATGCATGCACACTGACTCGTAAGTATATTAAATTAATAACACACCAGCATGCATGTATGTATGCACACTGACTCGTAAGTATATTAAATTAATAACACACCAGCATGCATGTATGCATGCACACTGACTCGTAAGTATAGCAAATTTATAACACACCAGCATGCATGTATGCATGCACACTGACTCGTAAGTATATTAAATTAATAACACACCAGCTTGCACGTATGCATGCACACTGACTCATAAGTATATTAAATTAATAACACACCAGCATGCATGTATGCATGCACACTGACTCGTAAGTATAGCAAATTTATAACACACCAGCATGCATGTATGCATGCACACTGACTCGTAAGTATATCAAATTAATAACACACCAGCATGCATGTATGCATGCACACTGACTCGTAAGTATATCAAATTAATAACACACCAGCATGCATGTATGCATGCACACTGACTCGTAAGTATAGCAAATTTATAACACACCAGCATGCATGTATGCATGCACACTGACTCATAAGTATAGCAAATTTATAACACACCAGCATGCATGTATGCATGTACACTGACTCGTAAGTATAGCAAATTTATAACACACCAACATGCATGTATGCATGCACACTGACTCGTAAGTATAGCAAATTTATAACACACCAGCATGCATGTATGCATGCACACTGACTCGTAAGTATAGCAAATTTATAACACACCAGCATGCATGTATGCATGCACACTGACTCGTAAGTATAGCAAATTTATAACAGACTATCGTGCATGTATGCATTCACACTGACTCGTAAGTATAGCGAATTTATAACACATTTAATTTATAACAAACACACCATCGTGCATATATCTCACATAAAATCGACGTTCGTACATGTAATTTGCGCACATAACTCCTCCTTATATTCAAAATTCATTTTATTGGTCACTCGAGAAGAAATAAATGATAGCCGTTGCAAATCATATCAGCCCGACGTCCTGACGTTGTCAGTGGATCAATGAAGTGTTTCAAACACTTGATAGCTTTGAATAGCCAGATATAGTTGTCATTTTATGACACGCCATGTCAATTAAATTCCAGTTAATTTGAAGGTTTATAAGGATGGTATCCGAAAGAATACATTTCTAATGACTGTCTTGTACTTGTAATATGTAGAATGACAATCCTCTACTGATTATTGACAATCTTTTAGCATTAGTAAAACAAATGAAGTAAACGAAAGAAATATACAAAAAATATGACGGATTTCGAATATAGTGTTCAACTAAATTCGACGATGCTACACACATGATAATATTTGACTTATTAAATATAAAAAAGTAATACGCACCATTAAACTTTCGAAGTGTCGATACTAATAAACTCATGACTGTGTTTTTAAAAGAATCAATAACGCTGACTATGTCCATATGAGATCTATGAACCTGTTTTATTTTTAGATCAACATAACCTTCCCAATGAGTGTTTGATTTCAAATAACTGAAAAGCATAACGGTCCATTAATTATGTACGGACCGTTCCGGTGGCTTAAGTGGCTAGAGCGGACGCCTCGGACACGGGAAGTCGTAAGTTCGAACCCCGGCCGAGTCATGGCAAATACTTCCAAACATGGTTCTCACAGCTGCCTCGCTATGACCTGAGCATTAAGAGGTTAGTGTTACGACTGGTCGGCCTGGTATCAGGCTAATAGGACTGGGAGGGACATCCCCAGTGCTGGACATCACTTTAAACTGCCACCTTGCAGACATCGTTGCTTGTTAACTTGTTAACTCTTTGTTAACAATCCAACACACACACACACACACACACACACACACACACACACACACACACACACACACACACACACACACACACACACACACACACACACACACACACACACACACACACTTTTCTACTAATTCATCATCCAGGCTGTTATGACAATCATATATGTTCACCAATAAACATTATTTGTATCAAGCGCCTAAAAGTTTCAAAATTATTTATTGGTGTGGTCCGTCTCATCATTTAAAGAACTTCCCGAGTTACAACTAAACCATTAAATAATTATCAAGTATTAGAATTTGACCCATAAATAGAAACTGTGTCAACCAAATAAAATAACATACAAAACACATTTCATTTGACCGACCCCTAGCGCCGAATGTAACAGAATTGTTACCGAGAGGATGGTTGATTAAATGAACAACACAAACACATTATGTAAAAGAAAATATAAATTTATGAAATAAATTATTAATGAAAAAAAATGATGTATCAACACAATAACTCATGCGTTCAACCCACAATTACACTCACAACCATTCACAATACATGAATAAATGAAATATTAATACAAAAAAAAACACAGATACAAAGGAAACTCTTGGACTATACACACATCCAAGGAACCTTTACAAAAGTTATATTAACGCAAGTATAAATTACGATAATAAACACAAACATCAAACTATACTATCGCACGTATGGATTGCGACAACTAGCACGAACATATACATGTATTTAATCAAGTTGCTAACTTTTATTGAGATTCATGTAATCCCTTGAAATACTACTGTGATTTGAAGTAACTATGTAAATATAACAATGTATTCAATTGTACTACAATTGCAACACACACATGTGTCCCGACCCTGTATAACCGTACGATTCACCAACTGTTGAATCGCCGCCCAGTTTCCCCGAATACCTAGGGTTGACCAATACTTTTATCGGCCGTTTGCCCTTCACGGATCCACCACAGTTATACGTACAGACAGCATACAACATCTACTAGAACCAACGTTCACAAATACCTAGATGCGACCCCGGAATGTTTACACCTCTTGACAGCTCCGATACTCAGACTTCTAGATTTCCAGATATTTACACATCACGACAGATGTAGACTGACAGACAATCCGACAGACAGACAGTCAGATACCTCAATTTGGTCTCACAATCAAATGGCACAATTAATCACATTCAGCTACAATTCAGAGACGTTCAGAGACGTTCAGCTTCAGTCAGATACGTTCAGAGACGTTCAGCTACAATCAGCAACAATTTCAGAGATGCTCCGCTACGATATCAGAGACGTTATCAGCTACAATAAAGAGACCAAACTAATAATAGTTTTTTCTAAAACAATCTACAACTTAGATTACGCTATTGCATTTAAAGTCTAATAGTGACTAGTAATTCCAAATATTCCACGTTTAAATCTGCATTGGAATAAAAGCATCATTACATGAAACGATAAACTGAATAAAAATTCACAATAAAACGAAATATAAGTTTAACACTCACCCCTTTGGCTGGAGATAGAATGACGAGCTATCTTTACTATGATACGATACTTTTGGTCCCGTAATATTTATCAGAAATATTCTGCCTTATATACCCTCAAATAGGTGAGCAGAATTCACGGCAAAATTACCGTGCACCCCGTGATTCTAATGTTCATGACTTCATGTAATTCGAAGTCAGGCACATGTAAATCGTTACACGCCGCTTACCTTGGAGAAAATCACTTATTCAACCCAGGTAACGCATGTACGACGAAACAAAAAAAGGGTGAAACTAGCTTGTAATTCAAGAAGAAATAAATTCTATTTTCGCCTAATTCTGTGACACCGAAAAATTAAAGGGTTTTATTGTGACTGTCGTCAGTACCGTTCTTCCCGGTCTTGTAGAACCGTTATATAATTTGTGTTTGTGCGCTGTATGAGAGAAAGACAGATACAGAGTTAGCGTGCTGAGTGCATTTGCATGTATGCGTATGCATTTAAATTGTTTTGTGTGTGCATGATGTTTTTATTACAGTGTTTCTGTATTCGTAATGTTCTTGTTGCTGCCATTGCTTTTAGAACATCCGGTACGACGTGTACTATACCACACGCGAGTCTCGTAGCATTGGCGTCATACCATCATATTCTTCTTACTCGGCAAGACCGACTGTTCAATTGTAGTAGCTGTTGTTGTTGGGTTTAACGCCATTTTTCAGCACAAGATAGATTATGCATGGCGGCCAGTATTAATGGTGGAGGAAGAACCTGGAAAACCCCCGGAAAGAACAACCGATCCACGAGAAGCTACTGGCAAGCTTTCTCACATACTCACATTGGCTGAGCCCGAGACTCGAACCCAAGCAGACAGAGGTGAGACGGCAATGGTCCGTAACGATGCGCGCTTTAGACCACACGGCCACTCTGGGCTCCTTATGTCCAATTGTATGTGCATATGTTAAGTTTGATATGGTGATGAAACACTAGAATCTCTAAGGTATAACATTACTTAACATATTTAAAATGTGAAAAAAAAATAATTGAAATATTCTAGAAAATAGCACTATTTAGTTTCAGTGTCTTCTCTAATTGTTTTCCTAAATTGGTCAATGTATTGAAATAAATCTTTATATATTTTTATTAGGGCATAACCGATTAGTATTTTTCTACCGATTTCCGATTACGGATTTTGGGCATGAAATTTTTCCGATTCCGGATACGATTCAATTAATCGAAAATGCTAAATCCGTATTTTTTTTCTAAAAAATTTCATCTTCCGTTTCCGGGCTTCTGGTATCTGGTTTTGCCGTGTCTAGCATGTTACTTAGTACTTTACCATATCCGGCTTCATTTCCGGTTTTTACCCGCCAGTTCAAATAGATTGTCTCACAGCCTGGTTGTGTTGACCATATTGGACTTTTCTGACTTCTTATTTAACTTTATTAACGCACTATCGAATGACACGCAGTGTTAGACACGGTGCTATAGATATTCAACTTTATTATTTTTATTATCCGAATCGGTCGTTCCTGCCTTGTCCGACTCCGATTAATCGGAAGTTCATACTATCCGGTGGAATCCGATTTCCGGATCAAAAGTCGGTTATGCCCTAATTTTTATATCATTGATTTTATTGGTGTAAAGTAGTTGTTTGTTATCTACTGCTCCATATTTGGTCGGGATTTCATCTTTTGTCTGTCTTTCTATTGCTTTTGTGGAATATGCAGTAATTAAGTGAATTTTAGAAATTTATAAAGTTTCGAAATAGTCTGCATTTTGGTAAAATATCTACTCGGTTCTATTAAAAGCAACCTCACCAGTTAGCCATTTATCGTGTAGGCATAGGAACAGTCTCCTCTGTATGGAGGCTGATTATATAACTGCCTAATTTTTCAAGACAGACGTCCAGTTCAAATCATAATAACGAATTCAATTTCCTGTTTGTGCTGAGAGGCCATATTATTCAGAGTTGTGTAAATACTATTCTTCCTATCCCATATGTTGCTTACATTCGTTAGTCTCGAGAGAGACGATAGAAGTGCGTCCATGAGAGATGTCCTGATTCGTGGTTGTGTAGAGTCCGAAGTGGCTATGTAGCCTGACACGTGAGTGTCAGTCCTTTGCTGCACGTGCTGAGCTTGAAAATTGGGCCTGGTTTTTGTTTGAGCTGTTATTTCTTTCTCCGATATCGCTTTTAATCAACTAGCAGGCGTAGCATGTCCTTGGCGGCTTTCAATCCAGTGATCAGAACGTGTTTCAAGCTGATAGCGTGTCGCAAGCTAGCCTAGAACAAGCTCTTCCCAGGTAGGGACATCGATGTCAAGGGCTTTCGTGTCACGCGTCCAGACATCTTCGAAGCTGAGATGTGGAAGTTTCATCGACCTTTTGGCAAATGCATGTTCCGAATAAAGAAGGTCTTTGGAGATCCGTCCATCATCTATCTGATTTACATGGCCCAGCCATCCCATGCAAGGCTGGCGGAGGAGTGTGACCGTATTGGGAATCTTGGCATGTTCAAACACGTCGTTATTTGTTACTCGATCACTCCAAGTAATCATGAGTATGCGTCGGAGACATCGAGTGTGAAAGCCGCCCAGTGGTTTCTCTCGTCAGGCGTACAGAGTCCATGTTTCTATTGCATACAGGAGAGTGCTTATCGCGTAGGCACGATACACTAAGATCTGAGTATTCAGGGTCAGCATACTGTTGTTCTACACTCTTTGCAGCAACTCGGAGATGGCTGTTGATGCCTTTCTAATCCGCTTGTTGAGCTCAGCATCGAGCGATAAGTTGTTGGAGATGTTATAGCAGAGGTACGTAACTGACTGACCGCCTCGTGCTCCTAGTTTTTGATGGCGATAATTGGGGATCCGCGTTCTGCGCCATCACGTTTGATTTCTTTAGGCGGATGGTCAGCCCAAACGCATCGCATGCTTTAGCACAGCGGTCTGTCAGCTTCTGTGTGAGTGACTAGGATAGCATCGCCTGCGAAGAACATGTCTCTGGTGGTTGCTTCACACACTTTGTTCTTTGTCTTTAGTCGTGACATGTTGAACAGTTTGCCATCTGATCGCGTGTGCAGATAGATCCCTTCTGTGAACGCCGCAAAGCAAGAAGGCTTGGAATACGTATGCTCCTTAGAAACAATAACTAAGTAACGGATCGAAATCTGAAATAATATTTAACTTTCATTATTTTATCACCATGTAAAGCGCCAAATTTTCGGTCAAATCCATTAAATAACACTTAGTTCTAGCCAGCAGCCAATTTGTTAGATTTGTGTGACATTCTGCACGGAGAGATATTTTTCAGATCGGGTCACCCAGTTAACTGTGTTTGCTTAAATTTATACTGACCGACAGCAACCTCCTGGAGGATTATTCTCTCACGAATCATGTCAGAATTGATGTGAAATAGGACAGCGTGGCATCTTGACACGCTGACGAGAAGATTGCAAGGGAAAGCGCGAGAAATTATACGGGTTCTGATTGGTCAAATGTGGAATAAGAGATGTATCTATACAAAGAAATCCTTAGAATATAATATCTTGCTAGTTAAAACTTTTCTTCAGTCTTAAATTCGCTTTGTAAGAAAGCAGCGTGGAACTAAAAAATAAAGTCTCGGGGGGGGGGGGTATTTTTACATCAGCACCTTCGAAAACAATAGGCTCGGAAAGTCCTCCAAATCCAACGGTGAGAGGGCGTACCAGAAACACGAGGTATTTGTTTCAAATCCACACTTATTATGATGTAATTGATAAAATGTTTCTTCGTTACAGATCTGCATGATTTGTTGATACATTTGTATGAATAGTTTCATTTGTTTCATTAATTTAGTGATGTGCTTTTTAATTATGAATTAGAATTCGTACCTTAATTCATAGTAAGAACGATGTAGTGTTAATTGATGTGTAAAAACGCTATGTAAAGTTACGATTGGAAAGTGTTATCTTCATTCTTGAATTTATCATATTGTTTGAATATTGATTGTGTTCTAAGATTTAATGTCTTACTTTAAGTAATAAATTATGGGAATACATGTGAATTCCCCAAATTTTGATATCGTAGATAATTTAGCGACAGTGTATAATGCATTAGGTAAAAGCAAACCGAATTAACAGGTGATTTAGCTGTATTGATCTAAAGACATGTGTAATTGATTACTAGCCTTAAAACTGTTATCACTGATAGTAAAATCTGATTGTTCGAACCAGCAAAACGGACAGTCTCAGCTATTAACTTGTAACAAGAGACTTAGGGCGTTTTACTTCTTCTTTTGAAAAGAAAATAGTTTTTTTTTGGAGAGAGCAGTACGCAGATAGATGAAAGTACAAGACGGGAAAAAGATATTGTGCAGTAAGAGTTGCAAGGAGCATACATTAACACAGAAGGCCAAGTCAAAGTTCGAGGAGTGAGCAGAGAAAACAGTTCGACGAAACAGGTCATGAAAAACGAACAACGCGGACGATTTTTATTGAACACTCGATTCTTATGATGAAATTAGCTATCAGCCATGAAACGGCTAGATTTGTTTAATTCTATATGCCATTTATTTGAAATTCGGTTAAAGTAAATTCTGAAACCACGTGTTTTCAGAAGGAAAGGAAATTCCACTGCGTATTTTTTTCCCCTTTATTTTGTGATTAAATTGTTTATTTATCTTAGCGGGGGCTCGTAGTTTCTTTGTTCAATATATTATCTCAGTTTACTATATACATTCTATACTCGACCGGGCGATTACACCGTGGGCGGTCATCTCCTAGATAGCGAGTATTAGGGGGAAGTGGTTTAGAGTGTTGTTCTTCCAAGTTGTGCAATACCTCTGACAAGTGGGCTCGTGCAATATTGTACGAATAGCGCTCAAGACCCGAGACCCCTGTCACACACCATAAACAACGTCACCCTACGTTCAAAATTTTATCATTCATTGAGCTTAATTTTCAGATTTCTACTTACAATAGTCCCAATACTAACCTCTTAATGATGGGCGCCTAGCGAGGCAGCTGTAAGTACCATTTTTATCTCTTTGGGGTTCGAACCCGCGATCTCTAGCATCTAAGGCGGACGCTCTAACCACTAAGCCACCGGACATGTTGAATGTATCTTAGAACTCTGTACTACGTCCGCTACATGAGTGCCTCTTCTATCTGGCTATTTACTATCCAATTTCGGACATTATCTCCACGCTGACCAGCTTTGGCGAACACTTGGAGCCTATACTGTATGTTGTTATGATAACTTGCGAAAATCAATCTATACATGTCTTGATCGTAATTTTAACTAATTAGAATGTTTCCTATGGATGGGTTAACATTTTTGTTTTACAAAACGTAAAACTGCCAGTTCTCATTAGATCACTTTTATTGTCAGATTCTCGTGTTTCTAGAGGTGCGAAGATGTTCACGTTGTCAAGCTTATCGAATGCGGAAGCTTGCGGGTTCGAACCCCGGCCGAGTTATATCAAAGACTTATAAAAAGACTGCACTACCAGCTGCCTAAACAAGTTTTGTTGGTTGGTTGTTTGTTTCCAGCATAATCAAACTAATGAAATTAACAGAAAGTGTGCAATTAATTCCATAAAGACATATTTCTTATTTGAGATAGTTCTGGTTTGCTCAGCGTATATCATCATGTGACTGCGCTCTCAGCCACTTTTCGGAATTCCCCATTTTTACGCTTTATTTCTGCGTCCAAGTATTTCTGAAATGGAATTTGGCAGAAAATCAAGGCTCTTTTCGGACACCTACAATCACTCATATAACGTCTTGTTTTGGCTGAAGCTGTGCTAAGCAAAGTATCATCGGACAATACAGTAATATGCAAGTAACTATACATATATGTAAGTTGTATTTTAACATCATATACCGCATTCACATTACAAAATTGGAAACATTGTATCAAAAATTTACATTAAAACAATCTTCCATAATGTTAATGAATTATTATTATTATTATTATTATTATTATTATTATTATTATTATTATTATTATTATTATCATCTTCATCATCATCATCGTCGTCGTCGTCGTCGTTATTATTATTATTATTATTATTATTATTATTATTATTATTATTATTTAGCCAAGTGTCATCAGCCTGATCAGAGTTTACGCCGTAAGCCTAGGAATTCAAAACTGTTGGATGGAGAGTGCTCTTCAGAGGCGTAGCTGGGGGGGGGGGGTACATATGTCCCCGGGCGCCAAGGTACAGGGGCGCCAAAATGAGGCTTGCAACGTTACATTATGATAAGAAAACAAGGTTAATAAATCGGTCACAAGATCGCTGGGGCGCCAATTTTATAGTTCGTCCCCGGGCGCAAAATATCATCGCTACGCCTCTGGTGCTCTTCATACTAATCATGTTGTGGCAAGCATCCCTGTCATTTGGATTTCCTTAAAATTGACCGGTATAGAGATCTTTGTAATGTTTTCTCCATCCCTTTCTTTATCAATCTGAGATCATCAATGATTACTAGGAGGTTGATTATATCGTTGATGCTCCATATTGTTTTGATTTTATTTTAAGATCTTTCTATTTTGATATCTTCTTTGGTTCTTTTATTGACATATTTCTGTCTGCAAATATTGACGTCAATAATGCAGCAACTTCTTTCGGTTTAGTCTTTTACTATCAGGTCAGGTCTGTTTGCTTTGATTTCACGGTCCGTGTGATTGGCGTGTTCCAGAGTAGGGGTGCTTTTATATTACGGCTTCTGGTTTATGATGGCACTATTTGATGATGATGATGATGACGATGACGACAACGAAGATGAAGATCATCATCACAATCCTTATCTTTATTATTATTATTATTATTATTATTATTATTATTATTATTATTATTATTATTATTATTATCTCTTGCAATTTTAATCAAATAGCATCAACTATGTACATTTATTTTAATCAAATACCATCAACTATTTATATTTATTTAAATCTATTAGCATCAACTATGTACATTTATGACATTGAAGTTCTGTACAAAATCCATGGGCATGGTTTAAGGTTAAAAATAAAATAAAATAAATAAATAAATAAATAAATAAATAAATAAATAAATAAATAAATAAATAAATAAATAAATGTACGTCTTCATTAATATTGTGGAGTGTTTTTTTTATTCCTAGGAATACAAAGGAAACAAGTTTGCAAGCTAAGGCAAATAATAAAAAAATTACGTCCATTAGAAATAATTGTACAGAATTAAAAATAATACTCCGACTACGGCACTTAGTCGAAGAACAATTTCCGTCAGTATATGAACAAAAAATACATTAAAATCAGATCTCCTGTATCCTACGTGAGAGTGGAGATCTGATTTTAATTAGATGAATACAAAATATGCCCTTGAAAAGGGCAACATGACGGAAGAAGTTACTTTAAATTCAATACTGGGTTTTTTCGTTGACAACCTTGTGTCCATTTATCTCGAGGAAGATAGGTCGACTATTGACCATTACAGCAAATTTGTTTTCATCGTGTGTTATCGTGCACATATAAAGTATAACAACCATTCTCACTGTTCGGCGTATTTAGGTATCGCTGTCGCCCATGCACCTTTGGTAACACAAATTGATGACAACGTTAAGGGGTCTTTTTGAGTACAAACTTGATTAATCATTGCCTCCATTGAGACACCTGGCGCAATTGATTATAAATAAATTTGGCGAAATTCTCTACACAGCCGAGGGTATGATTGTTTCACGGGAAGTCTACGTCTTAGTCGTGAATACCGAGAATGAACAAATCGACGGATAGCGCGATCTGTGTCATTCTAATTGACCAAATGACGGCATGACTGCTTGGGGTCTTTCTTTTAATATAAAAAAACCACGACAATACGTTTGTGTTCTATACTGCCCCATACATTCGGATAGACTATTTGAGTTTAGGCTTGAATGCAAACTTGTATAGCGTTAGATAAAGCACCATATGCTATTCTTTTGCTGATTGGAATGTAGATTTCCTGAATAATTTACCACCTGTTGTGGCTGATGTAATAACCCTAACAAAACCATCACTACCACAACATAACACAACAAAACAAGAGAAGACACCGATACAGTTTTACTCGCTTATAAAACGTGACGAACTGCAAACAACAAAGATCCTGACGTGACGTAGCATAATGTCCCAGCTGATCATGGTCTATTTTGCTTGCTCTAATAATTATTACTAACATTCTGCGTAGACTCAGATCTGCCAGTTCATCATGCTGTGGAGTTCGCAGTTTGATTCGGCTTATAACCGAGTACAGACGGCATCATAATTAAGGAACAGAATATCACATAAGCTTGCACCTGGATCCCGTGATTCACAGGGACCGCACGAGTGTTAATAATAACTCGGGCGTGATCATTCAGCACGCCGTTCTAGTTACAGATACACATGCTAAGGTTTGTTGTGCTTTAGAAAGAGATTTTTTTATATTTACAATGCAGCAATATGTAAATGATTACTTCATCTAGTTAAAACAAGCAGCAAAAAGTTATATATTCCAAATTATCTGAATAATACTGAGTCTTAAACAATATTGATTCTAAACATTGCCGGGTTCCATTAAACCAAATAATAGCGACTTTTCGTCGCTTTATGAACCGTATAATTTTGCCCTTTGAGAAACCCGACCATTTTCACAGGTGGAAGAATTAGACAACATTCGATGTTGATCGGTGACCTCCATGAGTCTAGAGCGGCAACACAAAATATAATGACAACACCGTTGTAAACATAAAAAGCTAACAACACGCTATGTCGGCTTGTCTTCAGCTCAAGTTCGCGCTTCGTTGTATATTTCAGCTCCTGAGCTGCTCCCCCATACTCACTCGAATCTTATTTATATCTAATGCACGCATTTCCTTCTCAGTTCCGCTTTTTACAAGAGCGGTCATGCCTCTCATTTTTCGCACTGGATACCATGTGTGCGCCACGGACAGCTGTAGTTGTTATTAGATCAGTCAACAGCTGCCTCGCTTGACGCTCGGCAATAAGAGGTGTTAAGACTGTTCGGCCTGGTGTCAGGATAATGTGACTGGGCGGGGGACATCATGCTACATGTCTGCGGCATTATGCCGCAGTGCTAGACATCACTATATACTGCCTCGCTGCAGACATCGTAGCGGTATGACTGAATTTGTTTCAAATCTACGTTAAAAATCCTAATCAAGCAAACAAAATTAGATCAGTAAAGAACGGAATTTGTCAAATGTATCACATCACTACTTTTGGAGCACTGCGGAAAAAGATCTGAATTACGAGCGATGTCGTCAACTCAATTAACGGGTGGCACCTCTCAATTCTAAAATGAATATTGGAAGGTCGTTTAAACATGACATCTCCCCCCCCCCCAAAAAAATCGATTCCATCCTTGCGAACCTCAGTCAGATAGGAAGAACGGTAAAAGTTATGATAAAGGTAATGGAATACTGCTATCGATTAGGCGGCATGCGAAATTGTTTCATCTACTCTTCTAAATCATTCTAAACAATGTACCACAATAAAAACAAACAGCACCAATAACAACGAGAGAGAGAGAGAGAGAGAGAGAGAGAGAGAGAGAGAGAGAGAGAGAGAGAGTCTATTTATTCTGAACTAGTAGAGAAACACTGAACTAGTAGAGAAACACTTAAACGGCATGATGAAACATGTTTTACATCAGAAAATTATAAAACTCGTAACGTTTCTTGATATTAGTAAAGCTTTTGATATGGCATACCTCATAGGTTTGTTTATAAACACCAGCAAAATGGAACTGCTGGTAAACTTCTCTCATAGTTTTAAAGCTACTTAACTAACCGT
Organism: Unio delphinus; assembly: GCA_029339505.1. Lineage (NCBI taxonomy): Eukaryota > Metazoa > Mollusca > Bivalvia > Unionida > Unionidae > Unio > Unio delphinus. The sequence continues at coordinate 11,905,652 of JAQISU010000081.1, forward strand.
TACCATATAATTTTCTATCGAACTTCACTATCAACAAATAGTAAACGAATTGCTGGATTACACCGAGGTTTAGTGATAGACCTTTAACTTTTTTTTAAAAACTAACTTTCAACGATATAGCACCCAATATATTTTGTCTATGTGACCTATCTTGAAACGTCTCCGATTTAATAGGATTATAAGCATCATCATCATCATCATCATCATCATCATCAGTCTGTTGACATAGTGTGGTCATTGAGGCACTCTGCTGCTTAACATCTGACCAGTTCCCTCCACTTGTCTCGATCATGTGCCAATGCCTGTACCTCTCCTTCTACCACCTTGGACACTACCATGCAGTACTGTCGTGGATAGACTGTTGGCTCTAGTGTCATGGCCATAAGAACGATCTTGGAAATCTTTAATGTATTGGCTGACCACAGGCTAGTTAGGTTTAATACTTCGAAAAAGACAGTTTGTCAATTACATACAAGCAAACGGATGTTGCCTTTCTCAAGTTCCATTCTAATAATGCAAATTTGTTTCCTGATGAACGTCGAAGACACGAAAGACTAAAGTTTTAGTTTGATATCTAATGGACTAATCATATTAGTATGATTACTGAGAACGCATGAATATATTTATGTGTTGTGTGCGGAAAAAAATCTTTTAAGATAATAACTGTATGTAAATTATATATATATATATATATATATATATATATATATATATATATATATATATATATATATATGCATGCTTTGAAATCTGCTCAAAGGATGATTGGGAAAATTGTGAAGAACCTACTTGGAAGATGCAGGTTAAATGTATGTGTACTTGTTTATTGTTATAGAGAGTCTATTAGGGAGCCCCGAGTGGCCGAGGGGTTTTAAAGCACGCTTTGTTACGGATCTGCCATATCACCTCTGTCTGCGTGGTATGTAAGAAAGCTTGCCAGTAGCTTCATGTGGGTCGGTTGTTCTTTCTGGGGTTTTCCCGGGTTCTTCCTCCCCCAATAATACTGGCCGCCCTGTATAGCCTATCTTGTGCTGAAAACAACAATAACAACGTGCTACAACAACAATGAGAGAGAGAGAGAGAGAGAGAGAGAGAGAGAGAGAGAGAGAGAGAGAGAGAGAGAGAGAGAGAGTCTGTTTATGCTGAACTAGTAGAAGGAAAGAGATGTGATAATAAATAATCATGTTCCTAACTATTTATGCGACCTTCTTCCACGAAGAAATATAAGTCATGTAATTACCGCCTACCCTCTTAAAGTATGACACCAACACTTACCATGATTCGATTTTTCAGACATCATTCTTCCAGTCCACAAATGTTTTTTGTTTTTTTTAATTTAAATTTTCTCCCTCACGATATCCAAAATGTCTCCAATATATCTATTTTTAAAGAGACATATATAATCAAGGGAAGAAAGAAATTATCGTATCTAATCCAACCAACGAAACACCACCATTGATGCTGTTATTAAACCACCTTAGTATCCTGCGCGCTAAACTGAACCCTGGCCTTCTTATTACAGTGTAAACATGGTTAGCTCTGTAATGCGTGCATGGGATTAGACTGATATATCTAATGATCGCCATTTTTCTAATACCCTTTATTATGGATTTAAGGAAACTTACGTAACGTAACGTTAGATTTATTACCTAAAGATGTTGTTGAACACTATTTTTTATATTGCCCTTTATTTCATATTTATGGGTACATTTTTGTGGAACTTATGTAACGCTATATATTAATTATTGAAAGGTGAGGATGAACACTTTTCAATTGCCCTTCATTTAATACACCCAGTCTCCTTCTCGTGTACCCTACTCGCGTAGCGTTAGATCCATTGTTGAAAGGTGTCGTAAAACCAAGTAATGAAACTAACTCGTCATATTCCCTTAATTTCAAAATCTATCTACAATATGCTTTTTGTATTTATAATTTTATTTTAGGTAATAAATCTATTAAATAAACAAATTGGATAACAGTGACTGTAAACATACTTCCTCTCTCAGACTCTTCTTTTCTCCATCTCTTTGGCTCTATCTTATTCATTTTATATATACTTAGCTACATAACGGCGTTTGTTTCAGTGTGTCGGACTTTATATATCAGCCTTCTCTTTTGCTGTATAGGCTGAACTATTAGCTTTGGCAACAGTTTGCACACAAGGACAATGTCTATGCAGATCAAATATAGTACAAAACGCGACCAAAAACACAAACTAGAAAGTTAAAAAGTCTTTGCTGAAATATGTCTACTGTGTCGTTATTTATTTAATTATTGTCGAGGACTTGACATCTAGTACCAAATTTTAATTACGAACCATATTTTAAGGGCGACAAAATTACTTTTTAGACGTCACTAAATACATGCCCAACAAGCCCGAGAACGGAATGAGAAACAATGCTTTTATCCCGAGGCGACTGTCGAAACTGAATGCATCATATCAATATTGCGTTACGCAACACATGTTCAATGTGTATGAGTCATACCAATACAATGACCTTCATTATTATATCGACCCCCGGGTGATACCAATTTCCTTAATCATAAATCTTTTGCGTGGGAAAAACAATTAAAAAAGAATTTGCTGATGAATATATGAACCCGATCACCGTCCCTATTACATTTAATGGATCGTTTCGAAAAAATAGGACGTTGTCTTATGAGAAAAATCATTTGATTGTACCTTTAAATACAAAGCGAAATATTGATTCCATTCATGTTGAATCATTGCAATATAAGATATTATTTCAAGGGTAAGATAGTTTCAAAGCATAAACAAAATGAACAGTGCGGCATTTTCTTTATGAGTAGGGGCCCCGAGTGGACGAGCGATCTAAGGCACTCGCCTTTACCGATCACTGCCATCTCACCTTTGTGCGCGTGAATTCGGCTATTGTAGGTATATGTGAAAGCTCCCAGTAGCTTCCCGTTGGTCGGTGGTTTTATAGGGGTATTCTCAGGTTCTTCCTCCACCAAATATAATCACCGCCTTGTATAGCCTATCCTACGCTGAGAAATGGAGTTAAACTCTGAATATCAACAACAACAACCTTTAAGAGTCCGTGAAATAGATTTGGCCTGAGGTCAACATGTCATTCAACAATAGAAGATGAAACATTGGAGTTTCAGAGACCGGTTATTGATTCAAGTCAACCTTTTCTATACTCCACGACTTCGCCCCCGCTGCAAGTGGCCATGTATCTGCGATAAATTCCACACAGGCATGAAAATTACAGGTCCGAAACTGAGATGCTAATGCGCACTAGTTGGGTTGTTACTGATTATGGTAAACCCCAAGCGGTCGAACGGGTTAGGTTACTGTTCCGAGGTAACCACTCTATATCCAATGACTTAAATATTTTGTACACACCAAAGCATTCTCCCCTTAAGCGCTGCCAGTGCCCCGCCACTGTTTGTTGATAAACTTCGCAAGCTCATTGCGGACACGGGTTACGCTTCCGTAATGGATTGGACAAAAGTGCTCATGAACGAAATCTACTACGACTTTATCAAGCCAGCGAAATCATGATGCAGTAGACGGATAAAGGCTAGTCACCACCAATTCCACCTGCGTTGACGAATTTAACACCAGATAATATCAAAAGGACTATCCAATTTTTGCAACGCCAACAACAAAGTCGTGGGAAAGGTCAAAGTCAATGAATTATTGGGACTGTACTCAAAATGGTATTCGATCATTGTCGAACTAGGGCGCCGTCTCGTAGGTGGAGCTCGGAGTTTAAAGAGTTCTTTGAGTTGTGTTCGCGAAAGATCCCAGGAAGAACATGTCCATTGAGGTTCTTCAACAACGAAGTTAATTCACGCACGCATAAAATCTTATTCTGCCAAGAAATATCGAATGGGCGTACATCAAGGTAAGTTTGTTCTCGCCGAACACCAAGTACTGGATAAGCCTTGGTAAAATCACCACTTACGCGAAAGGACATCACTCGATCATTAGCTACTACGAAAAACTCGGATCAGAAGAGATCTTCGGCTGTTCTGTCGCCACTGACGACCGCAGTGTGTCTGTTCTCCAGTTCTAATTTAGTCATGGTGATAACAGTTATCAAACGTTATCGAGGACATTCTAGCGCGATGAATTCGTGTCTCCTGCAAGTGGAAAGCCGGCATCATTAAGCAGACTCGACAACATCACTTGGAACTAATATGGTCGTATAAATGGTAACAACACTCAACATCTTTTTTATTTTGACTCGAACGCGCTTGTATCGTTATCTGAAGTCACTAATTATCTGCATTGTGGCTTCATGTCGAGGAACAAAATTTCTGTAATAAGAAGTTCTCGACCTCTGTTTTTTTCAGTATGCTTTGAAAAGAGATGACCCACTATGTCGACATCTCGACCTTGGAACCATGCGCTCACTTGAGTAATTCCCGACCCAGAGCATGCTTGCAGATTTTCTATTATGCCTTTTGAACCTGCACTTAAACGTAACGAAATGCCACTAAAGGAAAACAAAAACAATAGTCATTATAACACATGGCCTACTTGTTTTTGAATGACATGAATTGTGTGGATGGACCTAAATCTCACAACTTAAAGGTGTGGAAGATTTTGATCGGATCTATTCATCTTTGTCGGAATTACATTTGGGTGGACTACAATGACTATAATGGCAAATTATCACAAGCGTATTAGTGCGTCACAAAGTGTCCCATCAAATATGGTAATGGTTGTAAATCTTTTAAATAAACAGCATCGACATTATTAGTCGACGGAGATGAAATTCATTTTCAAGGACTCAATGTCGATCCTAACGGGTCCTTGACTACCTCTGGTGTTTGTGGTCAAGATAAAGCATTATATATACATGATGGATTATGAACAGCCACGCGATGTCGATCTTGAGTAATCACCATACTGGTGCTGCATCAGTTGGTTGAGCTCGCCAACACCTATGGTGATTTTGTGCCACATTACGACGAATACCTACATGATTCACGTGAGAATAAAAAAGAGATTGTTGTCACTACCGTGATCTTGCAACAGACGTCACCTTGGAATCATCACATTAGCGCGCGAAAACGCCCGGTTATTGCGCAGTGAAATATCAAATATGAAAACATTTGAGGCATATTTTCTACAACGATGATGTGGAGTTCACCAACCAATCCATTGCGAAAACTTTTATTCTATAATTAGACCAAGTTAACATTAACTTTTATAGGATTAAATATACTGATATTTATCCATCAACAATGATCTAGTTCTATGAGATTTCGTTGTAATTGTCAAAACAGCAGTTTTTACTTTAATTCAGCCTCCCCTCCACCTCGACGTGCCGCCACTATAAGTATATGCGTTACCAGTCGTGCCTTAAGCGTCAATATTAATCATATATACTTAATTAATCATACATACTTAATTAATCATACATACTTAATTAATCATACATACTTAATTAATCATACATACTTATAAATGTAGAATATTATAATTTTATTGGTTTAATGTATTGCTTCTCACCTCTTGCCTTATCCATGAAAAATGACTTAAAGCAAGTACATATATCGGCACTTTTGTATCGTACATTTTACCTTTTGATGGATTGAGTACGGTAAAATCTGAAAGCAACTTGTGCTGAGATATATATATTTAGTTTACATGTCTTTGTATTTAATGACAGATATAAAGGTATTACATGTATTGTAAGTGTAACAGAATATGTATCGTACGAGTTCATAACTAAAATTATTACACGTATTTCGAAAAGCAAATTATGCATATATACTCCCACGTTAAATATGATTTCTTTCTTTAAATGCAAATTGATTTGATTGGTTGTTACTTATTATTATTGAACATTCTAGCGAATTTATTGGTCAAATCAGTGACGTCAGCGAGGAAAAAGGCGTTAAATACCTATCTATATTCCACTTGCATGCCACTACTTCTAAACTTTTGAATCTATCCAAATATATTTAATATTCCATTATAAAAATTAAATTAACAGCTTTAATTTCTTTCTAAGTCTAAGCATCCCGACAGGCAATTATCATTTAAACTCCTGAGTTTAAGCTATACAATATCAAAGAGGACCGACTGAAAAACTGAAATAATAAAAAATTGATATAACATTTGAAAACATTCCAAATGTATCTACCTCTGCGTATTTTTTTTATTCAGCTTTGAAATAATTTAAAATTGGTTAATTTCGTAGGCATATGAAAATATAATTATATTGTAATCAAAATGTGACTGTAATTTATTAAATTTAAACTACATGTAATATACAACTCTGTTTTCAATTACTTGTGGTTATTTTTTTTTAAAATAGTTATTTTTTGCATATGAATATGGTCACTGATTACTGTTACCCAATGGGTGTCCATCACTAAGCAGTTTGCAAACGGGTATTTCATTTCGTCCCAATGCATTTGTATTCCGATTGATTGATTGATTGATTGATTGATTGATTGATTGATTGATTGATTGATTGATTTATTGATTGATTGGATGATTGATTAGATCGATCGATTGATTGATTGATGAGATCGATCGATTGATTTGTTTATTTTTTTATTTATTGGTTGGTTGATTGGTTGATTGATTGATTTGTCAGAGTAAAACTACTTCAAGCTGAAATGAATAAAGAACATACTAAAGCAAAGATTGTTTAGTCATTTGCTTAGCACACATACAATGTAAAAGATTTCTTAAGGTATATCGTTAAGAAAGAGAAAATCCGTGTAGAAGCTGATTGTTAAAAGAGATATATAATTCATGTTGAATAATGATAGACAGCATAGGTGCAAGGTATTTATCTTCTTAAAAAATCAAGCTAATTGAAAGAAACGTAGTATGAATTGTAATGATTGGCCGATGAGACCTGCTTTGGATATTCATATGTTAACTCACAAACTTTCGTATATCTCCCAGGCTCCACTCTGGTACCCTAAGTTGTTAGAGCGTCCACCACACATGCAGGAGGTCGCGGGCTTGAACCCTGGCCGAGTCATACCAAAGGCATTTAAAAATGATATTAGCAGTTGTTGGTCGGTACTGGGGTCAGGATATTGTGACTGAGTGCATTATACCACTATAAACTGGCACACTGCATGCATCGTAACTATATGACTGAAAAATCATTAAAGCTACATTAAAAATCCAAAATAACACACACACACACACACACACACACAAACACACACACACACACACACACATTCCTTGTTTGTGAAATGAAGTCACAATATATAAACAAAATATTAATGAAATAAGGAATGGTTTTTATACAACAATAAGACTGACGATTGTTCTTTCCTTTAAGAAAATATTATAAACTGGAAGTAAAAAGTTAAAAGGTGGTATTCCATTACTATTTTCAAGCTTATTTGGATTTATCAGGAACGAAATTACTGACTGACAGTAAGGGACCCCGAGATTCTCGGCCGAGTGGTCTAAAGCGCTCTCCGCTACGGATCGCTGCCATCTCACCTCTACCTGCGTGACTTCGAGTCTAAGATTCGGCTAATGTGGGTATGTGAGAAAGCTTGCCAGTAGCTTCTCGTGGGTCGGTGGTTCTTTCCGTGGGTTCTTCCTCCAACAATAATACTGGCCGCCATGTATAGCCTATCCTGTGCTGAAAAATGACGTTAAACCCTACATCAACAACTGACTGACAGTAAGTATTGTTTCCTTGTAAAATACTGAAATATAATTGTAAAATGCAAATTTGAAATGTAAGTTTTGTCACTGCTTGGTCAATGAACCTTCACATTCATTTCTTGCATTGTCACCGCAGAAGACAGGGTCATATGTAACTATTATACTGATTTGACGAGTATAATGAGATGACCGGTGGCTACTGTTGAATATCTTTATTTAACGAAAGAACAAAATGTTGTTAATGTATGCAATTACCGTTACCCATATAATTATTGTAGTAATTACCAACATTGGGTTAGGTTACTCTGAGAATATTGCTTTACTTTAGTTTTTAATAAGTGTTTTTCAGGAAAGGATTTGTTCCATCAGACAATAGTTAGTTATTGCTGTCACATCAGGTGTGCACGTAGATTCCTTTTTACACATTTTGATATGTGTTTCCACATTACTGTTCCATCAGTACAATCGTTTTTCAATTTGAATACCGCATGGTGAAGGTTATACTTCATTTTTGTTCACCGAATATTCTCAGATAATAATTTGAGAAACTGGCCGTCATTTCTCTTCTGTCAGAAAATATGGTAGGTTATTTTATAGATGTTGGATTGATGATTACATACCACTCTGTATAAGAATGTTTCACTAACTCCCTTAGGGAACGATTTCATGTCCTGCTGTCCATTTAGTCGTTGCTGTCAGGAAATAAAGAACAAAGTTCGGTTCGTGACTGCATAATAACTGAACTTCCTGCTTCGTTATGAATAATGTTCATTGAATTTTCTAAGGTGACAATTCCAAAACTGTTCCCCATTACTGTTCTCTCAGGAAATATGGTTGAATTGTGCAGACTTTAATAATAAGGCTACATTTGTACTGGTGTATGTGACTGTCCTTACTGATTTGTTTTAAATACAATCTTTTATTTAAAGTGGTCACTCTCCTATGAGATCTTTTGAAAAGGGAGTCACTCTTTCTTTGGAGGACAATTTGATAATCGATTTCCGCTTAGGATAAAAAAAACAATTTTGGGTGGGTGGGTCATATTTTGTGTTTTGGTTTTGTTTTATTGAGTTCCTTTGGGAAATTGTGCAATATACTGTTCTTAATGACCTTTCTCTCGGGAAATATAGCAGTAATACTATCTACAATGTCTAGGTCAAAAATGACTTGGCTGATTCATTCTGTATAGGAGTTTTAGCAAAGGTAAGTTAGTGATTGGCACAGTTATGCTTTACACGACATTTTCGAAGAAATTCACTAAAACACAATTTAGAGGTACTGTTTTGCATTGCTTTTCTCTAAGGTTATATCATTAGGTTTTAACTAGTTTTTGGATTACCGAATTTGACAGCTTAATATGCTTTCATCACTGAGTTTGCACTGCGAGAGATTTGATACGTCATTCTCGAAACTGTTCCTCTCTTTTTTGCAAGGTTGAGTGAAACAACTGCCTCTGACACTTTCAACGTGTTCCATCAGGTAACCATCTCATATACTCTTCTGTCAGTATTATAAGATCACCGTATGTTGGATCATACCCACACAAACCCGTGCTATATGATCGCACTCCTACAAAGCTGTATTATATAATAGTACTCCCACAAAGCTGTGTTATATAATAGTACTCCAACAAAGTTGTGTTATATAACAGTACTCCAACAAAGTTGTGTTATATAACAGTACTCCAACAAAGTTGTGTTATATAATTGTACTCCAACAAAGTTGTGTTATATAACAGTACTCCAACAAAGTTGTGTTATATAACAGTACTCCAACAAAGTTGTGTTCATGGTACTCCCACAAAGCCGTGTTATAAAGTAGTGTACAACAATACAAACAAAAAATAGAGCATTAATGATGTGCAACTAAATTCAATTTCATTGAATATTACATATTTGTTTTTACAAAACCTATATATCGGAATATATGCAGTTTGCAGTTGGACTTGACTTATAAGCGAGTATATGTATGATATTAATATTAACGTGATGAATACGTCTATTCAGCTCACGTAATATTTGAACAAGTTTGAATTCGACTTATAAACGAAAATTCAATTCGCGTAATATTTGAACAAGTTTGAATTCGACTTATAAGCGAATATTGACGTGATGAATATGTCTGTTCAATACACGTACTATTTGCATAACTCGACTTATAAGCGAGTATATGTATATATATATATATATATATATATATATATATATATATATATATATATATATATATATATATATATATATATATATATATATATATATATATATATATAAAAGATATTAATATCTTCGTGAAAAATATGACTATTCAATTCACGCAACATGTACATAAATTTAGACACGACATATAAGCATGTATGTCAGATATTATTATTTACATAATAAATGCTTATATTTAGCATAGGTCACATGCGCATTATGTGTACATGATGGTAATATTATTGCAGGAAATCGACATTTTCACACACACACACACACACAAACATTTTGACATCATAATGATGGTTTGCAGTTATACCATTGCTATTGTTAGTAACGAAACTCAAACATATGGATGGGAAGGCGTCTCAAAACAGAATATCAGTATCGACGAAGTTATTTAAAATATCTGCATTATTTTCGCACAGTAAACGGAAAATATATTTAGCTGTATTTACTAATCCAATCAAGAACTATTTAAAACAAAAAAAGTCGTTTAAAACAAAATCAATTCAAGTTTCCACAGAAAAGTGAAAAGATCATTACAGGTAATTTCAACAAGTAAATTAAATCTTTATCATTATTTTTTTTATATCAAAGTCATTGAGACATGCTACGTTCAATAATTCGGCACATATTGGCCTTTCTTATGTTTTACTTTTTATTTATATTGATTAATTCAGTGGTATGTCTGTGTTTAGTTTAGTGGTTTCAATTAATGTGTAATCCTGCAAAGGAGTGTTTTTCCGGTTATTTATTCGTATTTGAAATTCGTGGAAAAGATTTAGACAACATAGTTATAACCTCACCGATCTCAAATATTAAAAATAACAAGAAATAAGACTTACTTATGTAACTAGCAAAGAAAAAAATAAATATATTCGATGGTGTAATGTTTTATACATATGGCAAAATTGGCATCGGATGGGAAGGACACGGAGTATACCCCGATTAAACACTGACTGACTTGTGGTCCTGGTTATCAATACGTGCTGAGCGATCGCAATAGCTTTTTCAAAAGTCAAGCAATTAGTGTGATGTCACTGTGAGAGAGAGAGAGAGAGAGAGAGAGAGAGAGAGAGAGAGAGAGAGAGAGAGAGAGAGAGAGAGAGAGAGAGAGATGTATATATGAATATACCTCTTAACGTGATAAATATATCAGTATACTTTGAATGTCACTGCGATCAGCTTTATGTTATCAAGATAATGAGATTTCTGATACAATCATCTTAGCGTTGCGATATAACAACGATTTCTAAAACGTCGTTGAATATGAATTCCGTAATCCGAATGTCAACATTCTTGAGGGAAAAAAATAGAGAAGCGAATTAGAGAAGCATGACTGGTGATTTATTGCTACTTCTAATCTGAGCACGCACCACTGCATTTCAAAATAACATCGCTCAGTATAAAAGACACTGCCATCAACGAGAATAAATTTAGCTAATATGGGACGAGGGTAATAAAAGACTCATTGGTATTATTCTTGTCTGATCTATATGAATTGGTGTGTGACCTAATTTCACTTGTCTGCACTGTTGGGAACTCTGATCCATACAATAATTTTTCTGACAGTTTTCTATTTTTTAATGTAGACATCCATTGTTTGAAGCAAAGTATCTACGCAAACTCAGGATTACAAGTGAAAAAGTGATGTTTGGTTTGGCGAAAGTTGCCAGAAATCACGAACTGACTGTTATGCCTACTCACCTGTAAATTTAGAATAATGCTGAAAACAATTAATAGATGCATTTAAGATTATACAATTATACTAAAATTAAGAAGATCGCTACTGTAATGGTTCAAAATGCCGCGGATATTTTCGCAGCACATTTGATTGTGTTCAGCTTGGCACGTAATCATTAAGATTGACGTATGGTCTGGGCTTGAAATAAATTTCTGACAGCAAAGGATAGGATATGTACTGTTTGGGGCCTGAGCGGATTTTAATTAGGACGCACCAGGACAATGATCAAATAGATATCTAGATGTAAGTGGAGAAAATGAAGGGGATGAGACATGTTAGAGACACGTTTTTTTGGAGGAACTTCTTTAGCCATTTGAATCAGGTGTCATAAAATGATATTTTCTGGAATAGTTATTAACAAATGCGAACTAGAGAGAATGATTCTGACTTCGACAGGAGTGTTACAATTTTCGCAGTTAGAGAAGGTTAATCCTGATTGGCTAAGCTAAACGGAGAAGAATATTCCTAGACTAAATCCCAGGCTTAAGTAATCTCCCTCACAAAGTTTTCTGCCAAAAGAATGGACTCCTTGGAAAATTAAAAAGTAATTTATCTCCCATAAATAAATTGTCCAACATACGCTATTCCGGAATAATTTGAGTAATCTGGAACCGGAAGTAGATATTCGAGATTTTTTTTCTCTCGATCAATGCTATGACGAAATTTCTTTTATCTGCATAACATAACGGCTAATTGCATTTTGCATAAATTGTGTAATCATATTTCTAGGAGAATGTGTATCATTCAAATGTTGTGTCCCATTTAAAGACAAAATTATGCAATTGATTAAATTGTTATTTTTACATGCGAGGGCACCTGTTTTTCTATTCAATATCTTTGCTCAGATATATTTTATTCCATTCAATAGTTTTATATTTTATATTATTAAATGCTCGATCCGGGCAATGTCACCGTGGTCGAACAACTCCAAGATAACGATAACTAAAGAACCATAGCAGGTGGTTGATACATGCATATCATATATCATATAATATCTCCCTTCACGCTCTAAAAGCGACGAGAGAGCAAACGGTTAAAGAGGGCATAACATTACTTAATTAAGCTAACTGTAACTGTAGAAGGGTTAGAAAGAGATTAATAAATACTGTACAAGGAGAACAAAAAGCCATCTATCTAGTGGCGTGCGAACAACTTAATCCTTACATATGTTCGGTGGCAGTGTGTGTAAATAGTACTTATAACACGTTTTAATACACAAACGTGTAATAACAACAATAACAACAACAACGATAATAATAATAATAATAATAATAATAATAATAATAATAATAATAATAATAATAATAATAATAAAAATGATAACTTTGTATGGCGCCTAATCTCTTGAAGCTCTAAGCGCTTTACAACATTAGAGAACACATATAACATAAAAAATAATATTTAATGATATGATCACAAAAAAACCCCATGAAATTAGAAAACATAAAACGTGCTGAAAATATTTAAGGTAGCAAACTTTATTAAGTCTTTAAATGTGTTCTTGCAGTAAAAAAAGGTCAGTTTTAAGAGCACTCTTGAAGTAGATCATTGTCTCTAATTTCAATGGGCAATTCATTCAACATTGCTGGGCCATGATATGCACAAGAACGTTGACCATAAGACTTCGATTTCATAGTGGGAATAAAAAGTATACGATTGTCAGAAGAGTGGCGTAAGTCTCTTGTAGGTGTGTACATTTGGGCCAGATAGCTATGTTGGACTAGAGTCCGTTAGTGACAAAATACATTGCGTGTGCATTACTATCATGTTACGTGCTTAGGCTCGAATAAGCAGCAACACAAAAAGAGTGAAAACTAACAAGCTTGTATAACTTGAACAATGAATTTATTAAGTACAATTATTTTCATAAAATAAATAAACTTATGGTTTTAGAGAATCAAATCCAACATTAATCCAATATAGAATTCACAATAATAATCCACTAATGGAATTGCAAGAGTCCTGATAAATAAATGTTCTAATAGCTCCAGGTTCGAATCTTGACGATGTAATCAAAAATAGCTGACGATGTCACGTGATGCAGTTCTTGTTTTATTATCATCCAAATGAAATTATGAGCACATGTTTTCTCCTCCAAATAGATAAATAAATCCTCTTGCTTCAATGAATTGACACAATGTCCAGTACAAGGTAATTAAAATTATAACTCAAACAGAAAAAACACAACTATTAACTTTAAAAGCCCAGATTCTACTGAACTGTTCTATCCCAAACAACAATTTGTATAACTGTTTTTCTTAAGTAAACAAGTGATCACGTGATTTCATGGAAGTTCATGGAAGGTCACAGAAAGATGCTGCCTTCACTAAATCACGTACTCAAAGATAGATCTAGATATTTCCTACCCCCAAGAACTAAAAATAAAAATTTGTCTTTGAAATTAACCAATAGTTTTAGAAGCTTGTTGACAATGTCTAAAGCAGGTTCAGGAATTAGGTCAACAAACCAAGGTCAACCTGTGTTTACAGCTAGAGTCTAGGTCAGCCTGAATTTTCCAGAAAAATCTCCCAACTAATGAATATTAAACCCTAAATGACAAATTTGGATTTAACAATTAAAAAATAAATAATTTAAATCCAATAGACCTAACAATCATATAATGTAAAATATGCAAACAGTGAAGAACACCTTTTGTAACGTATTATATATATATATATATATATATATATATATATATATATATATATATATATATATATATATATATATATATATATATATATATCATACTTAATTAAATCTTTTGCACTTTCTACACCTTTCGTATGCCTTTAATATTGTATTAATTTTTTCGTGCAGTTCTTTTCTTTTTACAATCAGGTAAATTCTAGTTCCCTTTTAGCCTTTTTTATGTCTTGTTATCGAATTTGTTCTTTATTCTCTGACGAAGATCTTGCCTGATTCGAAACGTTCAGCAGCAATTAGTAACCCCGCACATATTTCAAATGTCAATTGCCGAGAGAGAGAGAGAGAGAGAGAGAGAGAGAGAGAGAGAGAGAGAGAGAGAGAATTCTACATATACACCAAACAGAACTGAAAAAGCTATCCCTGGATTCTAAAGTAGAATGCTTGATAATAGTCGGCAGAATTAATATTTTATATAACGAATACTATCATCCAGGTTAAAGAATTTTTCATTCGTGCTTTACGGGGATTCGAACAAAGGTCCCCGGGTAAACGGCACCCATCGCCTTGACTGCACACATCAGCCCATTTTCCACCACGACTAAGCACACACCATCAAAAACGTTTGCTACTTAATCGGTGCTGTATGCACTCCAGAGGCGTAGCGATGATATTTTGCGCCCGGGGACGAACTATAAAATTGGTCCCCCAGCGATCTTGTGACCGATTTATTACCCTTGTTTACTTATTATAATGTAACGTTGCAAGCCTCATTTTGGCGCCCCTTTACCTTGGCGCCCGGGGACATATGTACCTCCCCCCTGCACCCCCCTAGCTACGCCTCTGATGCCTTCGTATGTAGCAGACATGTAGACACACTAGCATGGCGACCTAGTAATTAAATCTCATTTATCTGGATTCGGTAATCGGTAGAGAACGAATTAAAAATTATATTACCGCAACACCGACTTCCCAAGTCAACGACTGATCACCAAAATCTAAGAAATCTATAACTGGATACGTAAATATACCCTATTTGTATTGAAATAAAGTTTTCCCATCTTTCAACTCATTTCGTCTTCAATCCCGTTAATCTTGGTTTTCTTTACTTTCATGTTATTTCAAATAATTATTGTTCACAAGGTTTTGATCACGTTTGTCAATTGTTTTGCAGATGGAACTATATTTGTCTTTCACCACAATGGTATGAAATAACTCTTCACGAGTTGACCAATCCGTTGTTGTATACCAATGATAATATATCCTCCACTGCGATTGCTTCGTTTTCCTTAATGGAGATGGGTGGAATGGGTGAAACGTTCCATCATTCCTCATCACGATGACAAAAATGCCAGTAGGCTTTTGTTTGTTTGTTTGTTTGTTTGATTAGAATTTTTAACGTAGCTTTAACAATTTTTCAGTCATATCGCTACGATGTCTGCAGTGATTCAGTTTATAGTGATGTCTAGCACTGAGACATCATGCCGCAGACATGTATCATGATGTCTCACCCAGTCACATTATCCTGACACCAGGCCGACCAGTCCTAACACTAACCTCTTAATGCTGAGCGTCAAGCGAGGCAGCTGTTAGTACCATTTTTGTAAGTCTTTGGTATGACTCGGCCGGGGATCGAACCGACGACCTCCCGCCTCCGGGGCAGACGCTCTAACCACTAGGCCATCGGAGCGGTTACCAGTAGGCAATAAGCCAATGTCCTAGAAGAACACGTAATAATAAACATAAATAAGGAAGGTACATTAGCCCTGGGAAATTCTTCGAACACATCCAATAGTTTTGTATTAGTATCCTCCTCATGCAAAATCGAAAATAGTGATACCAATCAAAGAAATAATTTTTATTATAGAAATCGAATATAATGGTAAAACACCATCTTCGTGAATA
Organism: Unio delphinus; assembly: GCA_029339505.1. Classification (NCBI taxonomy): domain Eukaryota; kingdom Metazoa; phylum Mollusca; class Bivalvia; order Unionida; family Unionidae; genus Unio; species Unio delphinus. The sequence goes on from JAQISU010000081.1 coordinate 11,921,781, forward strand.
AACAAAATTTCATTAAAAAATCAAAGCCCGTCAAGTTATTGTTTTTCTGTCAAGTTTTTCAAAGTTAAACAATTTTGTTTGAAGACGTGCACCAAAACAAAGTGGATTCAAAAATTTGGGAGTGTATCTCTTGTCGTTCAATATTGGATCACGTTGATTATCATTGATGCCAGTACTCTGCTTTCTGCTAAAAGTTCTTACTACGTCAGGCAACTTAGACCTGCTAATCACGAAAGGGTCTCATAGAAAAGCAACTAACTTTGTGAGTTAAGAAAATTGGCCAATTATTGTAAGCTATTTTATATCATTTATTTATTTCAGGAAAGGGAACAGCGTATGGCGAGGTATAAAACTAATGTGTCATTGATGTCAACAGTTTAATTTTACAGCCTGACAGAACCAGCAAAATTATTGTCACTTCCTCTTCCTTCTTATCAACCATACCTACCGGTAATATAATTTTTATAATGTCAGTTAATCGATGACTATATGTCAGTCAGACTGTACAATGTGTCAGTACAAAGGGGCCACAGATTATTGCTAATGTCTAAACAGTTTTACGTTTATCGCAACGATACGCACACTAAACTTTTAAGGGAACACACAGTATACCTTGTACACAAATTGAAATGACTTTAACAGTCGCATTTTTCTCAAGGTTTTAATTAACGTTCTAACATGTACTTCCTACTAATACATAATCATATTCAAATAAAATGGACGGATAGGGACATTTTGCCGCGAACCGGATCTGGATACCGGGCAGTAAAACTACCCGGCCGTGATTAGTTTTTACCGGGTCAGGTTTTTCCACTTTCATTTTGTCCTGTTTCCCCACCACCTCTCTCACCCACATTTTGTCGACCATAACTAATGGAAAAAGGGAAAGGGGTTTGGAGTGGGGATGAGATAAGTTAAGAGTTATTGTCGAGCACGTATACATTAGTTGGAAGAAACATAGGTTTAATAGTTGTCAATTACCAAGTTTTAAAACGACTACATTGACATCCAGAAATGTCAGAAATATTACAAATTCCTTTATGTTGGAATCGACTTTATCATAACAATTTACTTTGTCATAATTCTAATTATATCGTCGGTGAGATATTGATTTTGCACCGTATTATGTAGATGATTGGTTACAAATGTTAATAATAATGTAATAATGACGACGATGATGTTACTGATGATGATTATGATGATGAATTCAACCAGAGGCGTAGCGATGATATTTTGCGCCCGGGGACGAACTATAAAATTGGCGCCCCAGCGATCTTGTGACCGATTTATTATCCTTGTTTTCTTATTATAATGTAACGTTGTAAGCCTCATTTTGGCGCCCCTGTACCTTGGCGCCCGGGGACATATGTACCACCCTGCCCCCCCCCCCCCCCCCCAGCTACGCCTCTGAATTCAACTTGCAAAATGGGTCAATGACTCATATAGCAGTGTCTTACCCAGCTTAGTCTTCAAAATGTCAGCAAAAGATTGCACAAGTTACTTTGATATACCCGTGCTATTTGAAAGAACATCGCGCTCGTGCATGTGTGTGCAATTGAACTGGGTTTCTTAAGTGCAAGGTGCCTCAGTGTCTCGGTGTGTGTGTGTGTGTGTGTGTGTGTTTGTGCGTGTGTGCGTGCATGTATCCGCGTGTGCGTCCTTGTAGGAGCTTAATCTCAAAATCTCTTAAAATCCAGTTTTTCTATAACTTTCAGGATGTACTCAAAATGCATACTAATTTTTTTAACCAATATAATGTGTCGCACCAATATGAAGGCAAAGCTATTTTCGTTCTGGGGATATAATTGGTGCGATTGTTGGCATGGCCAAAGTGGAGAAGAAGCATAACGCGTACGATAAGAGCGAAAGGACGGTCTGACAGAACGAAGCTTCAAATTTAGGTCGTCAATTCATCATAAAATTCTAACCCTTTTGTGGTATGATTGTCATGGAGTGCTGTCATGGTGGCGATGTTTTAGGGAACACTCGATGATTCAGTCAATGGATTAATGGTATAGCGATCCAATTCATTGTTTCCATCAGGACTATAATCATAGATGTTCCTAGTATTCCAACTACGTTAAAACCACACTCATATACCGCCATTATGACCTTGATCTCTTCAAATTCTACCATTAATCAGTCCGTCATTGCATTTTAAAACACCGTCATTGTATTAGTTGTCTTCTCCATTTAACACTAATTTCTTTAAGAGCTATTTTTATTGTCACTATTTTATCAAGTTCTTATCAGCATCATCGATTAAATCATTGGAATTTAAATAGTAATTAGTAGTCATCGCATCTTAAATTAGCTGTCCGTCCCCTTGTAATAATTTATTTTATATTGTCCCACAGATCATTCTGCCATCGTATATAATAGATCTGTTCCGTCATTATTTGTTCATCAGTTTACCAAACTAATGTTGATCCAAAACATCTTTCTACCAACTGGTTACATTTGTGTCATAAACTACCATCAAGCTTTTTGTTTTTCATCTTCGATAAAATGACTCGTCTAAGGTCTGTAGAAAGAGTTAAGAATGCCATCGATTTGGTAAGTTCATTTTTATACTGGCATGATCTTGAAGATTCACATGGCCATAAACCGCTATTACAAAAATCTTATTTACTAAGTAATTCTGTCCTTTTGATATTCTTTTCCTTTCATGATTATACATGATGGATCTGTCAGAACTTAATCCGCTAACGGGATCTGGTAAATGTATTTCATTTTGCTTTTTTTAATTAGCTAGCACTTCAAATGTAAATATATATATATATATATATATATATATATATATATATATATATATATATATATATATATATATATATATATATATATATTAAAAGTCATTAATCTAACACAGGTTTAGCGATATCGACAAAATTAATTCCTTTCGTGTGGTAACGACATGAAATAGCGATAAGGAACGACACAACGTTCTTGTGAACACAAATACTTTCTCCGCGAATTACATAAAGATGACGGGAGAACAACGGTTATTATTTTAGATGGCATAGTTTCGGATCATGGATGGAATCTCAGGGGATGAAGTTGGGGAGTGGTTATCAGATTTTAAGTGCAGATAATTCCGATAGCTTCTATCTATTCCTGATTGATTAAGTGATACTAAAATCGAGATGGGTTGATATTACAACATCAATGTTAGAACGTCCGCCTCGGATGCGGGAGGAGGCGGAGTTTAAACACTGGCTGTGTCATACCAAAGACGTACATTAAAAAACAAAAGGGTTACAAGGAGCTACCTAACTTGGCGCACAGAATTAAGAGGTTAGTGTTAAGATTCGTCAGCCTGGTGTCGGGATAATACGACTGGGTGGGTCACATCACTATAAACAACCACATTGAAGAAATTGTAGCGATATGACTAAGCTTGTTGAAGAACACACACACACACAGATTACCACTTAAGACAAATTCACACGCGATATAATTGAAATGCCTGCAGGATAAATACGACTAACAATGTTAAAGCGACTGACTGAAGACCACCAATCGTTCGATTCTAAGATCCAGCTCCTCCAAAGTCACATAGTTATCGATATTGCCAACGATTGTTAAGTGCCAAATTTTCGGTCGAATCTATTAAATAACTATTAGTTATAGCCAGCTAGCCATTGGTTAAATTTATGTGACACATTCTGCAAAGAGACGTACTGGTATAGTAGAATGTGGCCGTTGCACCAATCAACTGTATTTGTTCAGAGCAAAACTGACCGACGTGACCTTCTGAAAGTTTCATTTTATCACGAACATGTTAGGATTGATAGAAAACACGAGAAACCTTTACAATATAATATCTTACTAACTAAATTAGAAGTTAGTCTGAAATATGCTCTGCAAGAGAGCCAGTGTAGAATTATTATTATTTTTGAAAAAGGACCAGTCGAAGCGTATTTTAGAGAAGTACCTCCGTAACGCAGTAGACCAGGGGGGGAAAAACCCGCCAAAACCCAACGGTTGAGAGAAGCACCAAAAACACGAGGTATTTGTATCAATTCCACGTTTAATGTGATGCAACTTCGTTTACAGATTTACATGATTTACATGATTTTGTTGATACATTTGTATGATTAATTTCATTTGTTACATTAATTTAGTAATGTGCTTTTGAATTATGAATTAGAATTCTTACCATAATTAGTAGTTAAGAATGACGTAGTGTTAATTGATGTCGTAAAAACACTATGTTGAGTTATAATAGGAAGTGTTACGTTAATTCTTGAATTTATCATATTGTTTGAATAATGATTGTGTTCTAAGAATTTAATGTCTTACTTTAATTAATGATTTACAAGAATACATGTGAAATCACCGAATTTTGATGTCGTAGATAATTTAGCGACAGTGTGTAATGTATTAGGTCAAGGCAAACTGAATTAACAGATGGTTTAACTGTATTGATTTGAAGACATGTGTAGTTAATTTCTAGCCGTAAAATTGTTATCACTGATAATAATATCTGATTGTTCGAACCAGGATAACGGACAGTCTCAGCTATTACCAGCATAACGAGAGGCTTAGGTTCTTTTCATTTTCTTTTCGAAGGAAGAAAAATAGCTTTTTCGGGGAAGACGTCAAGTACAGTAATAAAGAAAGTACAAGTACGGAAAAAAGGGAATTGTGAAGGAGAAATTGCGAGGTGTATACATTGATACAGTGGACAAGTCTGAGTTTAGCGAAACATCCACAAGAGAAAAGTATCTCAGGGACAGGAATTTCTAGATCAACATTGGATTGAGCAGAGAACGTAGTTCGAGGATAACAGGTTATGAAAATCGAACAAAAGCAGATGATTTCGATTGTGACTCGATCCTATGACGACATTTAAATATCAGTAATAGAACGGCTAAATTTTTTAAATTCTATTTCAAATCTATTTTTAATTCGGTGAAAGTTCAATTCTAAACCGCGTGTATTCCTATGCATTTGATTAAATTGTTTATTTATCTTTACGGGGGCTCGTAGTTGTTTTGTTCAATATACCAGCTCAGGTTACCATATACATTCTTTTACTCGAACTGGGCAATTATACCGTGGGCGGTCATCTCTTAGATAACGAGTATCAGAGGGGAGTGGGTTGTAATGTTGTTATTATATGTTGTGCAATACCCTTTGACAAAGTGGGACGTAACGCTTACCCATTGACAAGTGGGGCTTATACAATATTATACGAATAACCCTCATGATCCGCGAGAATCTGACAACGATTTATCGCCAATTCGTCCACTATTGCTTCAGTACCATAAATTCCTCACCAACAGCCAACTATAATTCCGATCCACTTTTACCAACTTTCCTTTCTTTCGACTCCATAATTAAATGTTTACCCGCGATCCGTCGAAACTAGGTCATTCCATTTATATTGTCGTTCGACTTATTTCCTTTAACCTCCGTCGTCCCGTCTATTCATCGTTATTTACTAATCAGTATGATGCCAATACATACTTTATTTGCAACAAAATTATCATCATTTACAGTCAATGATCAGTCGCCATCAACCCCAAACACCATTTTCTTTAAACAACATAACAACCATCTATCATATCGTGTCCCATCATCCCATGCCTTGGAGCTTTACATTAATATGATTGGTGTGTATCAGCAATCCTTTGCAAAGTTTTAATTTCATGTAAGGCAATCGCACTAACATAATCCTCTTTCAGTTTTCGCAATTGTATCACAAGTCAGGTGCTATAGGAAAAAGAGCCCCAGAATTATTACACTATCGTAGGATACTCGTCGCTCTGTCGACACAGTACCATGTATAAGCTGAAATCGCTCTAACCGTTTCCATGGTACCGTCATGTCTTTTCAATAATATAAAAATTCACGGATTTCTTAAAGTGTCATACCAGTGTAGATAACGTAAATCAAATTTAGTATTATTTGAATAGAAAATAAAGTTTGGAAGCGGTATAAACAAACCCGATGGAAAAATTCTCCATAATAAGTGAGAAATACGCTCAGGTATGTTTTCGAAAATATTACACATCATACCGATTTTATCGTTAGGTAATTTCCGGAGTGTATAGATCGTCTCACGTCACATTATGAACACACGCCTTACTTCCGTTTCTATCTAAACATAAACAAAGCACGTTTTCCGTTCCATATTAGTTATTTTATCATCCTAATCATGCCAAAAGCACATCGTGGAGGTTCAAGCAAGGGCAGCGGGTCAGGTGTGTTGCAGCAAATTGTGGGAATACAAATGCTGATGGGTTTTCCATGCATTCCTTCCCGAAGGACCAATCACTTCGTCGTAGGTGGACAGACTTTGTAAATAATCAAAAGAGGAAACTTGGATAGTCCGACTGAGTTTTCTGCCCTCTGCTCCTTTCATTTCACAACCGAATTCTTCACTTTATCGTATATATTTTAAGTTGAGCATATGTGTAGGGCACCAAAGAAAGTCAAACTCATTGTTTGGATTAAGTTGACAACCAAACCAAGGTAAACAAAGGTATCACAACCTTCAACACCAAAGCATCAGCTGTGTAGACTTCAAATGTTGTCACCATCAGAGGAAGTTACTTGCCAAGTGTCACCGCCAAAGAAAATAAGAAGGGGCTATTCAAAGAGAGCAGCAGCAATGGTGAGTTTATGAATAAGTACCATATTATTATAGCTATGATATTCAACAAATCAGTCACCACATCATTTCCATGTGTACCCTAAACCAGTCACCACATCATTTCTATGTGTACCCTGTAGAACGTTTTCATAATTTCCAAAATAATGCTGTAAACATCCAATCAATCAAGAACTGAGATATAAACATTTGATAAATATAATATAAACATTTCATAAATATTGTCACAATTTTCACGATGCCTTCAATTTTGACCATTTGAACAGTGAAATCTTTCTGCTGGTTGATTTAGAAGGCCTACATATATATTTAATTGTCAGACTAATGAGTGCATCAGATTAAATATAGATATTTACAAACATGATGAAGTTTATTCTCATCCCCAATTAATAAAAATCTACAAAACAAAATGGAATGTCATTGGTTCTTCCCAGGGTTCTTCCTCCAACAGTTATACTGGCTGCCATGTATCGCCTATATTGTGCTGAAAAATGGCGTTAAACACTAGAACAACAATAACAACAACAACAACAACCAAATGGAGTAGAAATTTTACAATAGTGTATACCTCAAAATTATCTTTGTAATGGAAACACAATATTTAAACTCCCAATGTAGATGACAGTACATTTAAAAAAAAAAAAAACTTGATATTTGGTATGCAAAATCACATTGGGGTCTTATGGAATACATGTCATATAGGCGTGTGACTCACTAACTTTATTGATCCAGTAATTTTTTGAATTTAGATATATTTTTGTTAGTGCTCATTTTAATTTTCATGTAAGACAGCATAAAACCAAGCTAAGATGAATATATTTTTTAACTTATAGCATATAAAGTATTTTAAAAGCTTGAACAGATTATGACCAACAGGCAAATTAGAAAAGTTGTGCCAATGCTGTCATCTGGACAACAAATATCAGCACTGGTGGGATACCACTCTGTAATCAATCATCAGCACCAAAGATGACTGGTTTCTCTTGTCATGGAGTGCTATTTTGCACCAAAGATGACTGGTTTCTCTTGTCATGGAGTGCTTTCAAGGTAAATCTTATATTATTGCACACACAAAAATACTGTTTCAGGTTTTGCAGTGTTTAATATATAGTCCAAAATATTCATCTTCAAATTAAATCATAAATATCAAGATCTGATTTTTTTATATCCTGCAATGTAATATTGTATAACAGTTTTTAGTGCTTTGGGATATTTGCAAATAAAGTATTTGGTTTTTGATAGAATTATATATTGTATTTTGCACCTTTATTTACATTGAAATAGAATTTGGCTAGCTGCATTGCATTTTAATGAAAATAGCCAAAGTGAACAAGCGAGCACTAAGAATAAGAGTGCCAGATATAAAATAGTGTATCCAAAGTACAAGAATGGAGAATACACTGTCAGGAAAATCCTAGTTGACTCAACATATAGTAAGAATATGCATTAGTAAATTTTAATTTTAAAGATCAAGATTTCGCCCTATGGTAAAATAATAAAAATATGCAAACATTTGTAAAGACAAATACTTTTAATTCATGTATTAACTTCAACACAAAATTGCAGTTTTTGGTTTGTACAATACAATGCATATTAAATTTTCTTTAATTTACAGATTATGATGAAAGTCTGATGAAAACAGCATTCAGAATTGGACAGGTAAATGATGAAGGAGTCAAACTTTGGTTAGATGTACCACCACCTATGTGTAGTCTGCATGAGAAGCCTGATAAGGATATTGCTACTCAAAATCTTCTTAGAAGGTTTAATCGCTGTCAACCTCATGAAAAAGCATGTGTAGTTCAGGTTTTGATCAGGAAAACCAGTGCGGATCCTCTGAACAGCACATGATGGAATGATGACCCTCACTTCCTTGCCCAAGAAGTGCCAACATCACCTTAAAATTGTCTATATGCTGTATACAGATGTCTTCTGAAATAATAATTTGAAAATTAAGTTGAGATAACTTATGCTTTGTGCATTAGATCAAATTAGGAAATCAAAAGTTTTAGTAGATATTGTTATTGGTCCAGTGTGATTTATCATTATATTTTATACCTATAAAGTTATGTGATTTAAATCAATATTTGAACATGTATATGTGGTTGGTTTTTATGGCCATGACTTATCAGTATCACTGTAGTATAAAAGTTAGACGGTGTAGGCCTCAAAAAAAGGGGTTCAATCAATGAAGGTTGCATAAAATGACTGGAAAAAGTGGTTTATTTATTTTCTCTATTAATAATCCCAATACTATGCTGTCATGAAAACAAAAGAACATGAAAAATTACTCAGGCATTTTACTTACTCATTTCCTTGTTCTGGACGTTCTCCAAATTGTTGTCTATACTGGTAGTATACAACTACTAAAACATGGATGTCGAGACAAACTGGTCTGAACAATGGATGGTGTGTTATACATTGTATGCCTGGTATTCATTGCAGACACTTTTGACCTTCTCTATGTCACAGCAATATACACATTCCCTTGCTGTGGGCATTACCAAACAATGTCCACAATTACCCTAAAATAAGAGTTTTCTTTAATGCATTATGCTGTGCTTATCAAATTTATTCTTATATTATTGAACACATCAACATCACAGTACCATGACGCAAACTGACTAGTGTCAGGAACAGGTAAAACGTTTAGTACAGCCCTGTAAAATTAAATAAGAGATGAAAGAAAATAAAAGTTGCAAGTAGATGACTACCACATAAAAAGGGTTTATGTCACAGAATTAGGCGAAAATTGAACTGATTTTTGTTCTTCTTGAATTGCAAACGAAACTCAGCATTTTCTTGATTTCGTCGTACACGCATTACCTGGGGTGATTAAGTGTTTTTCTCCAAGGTAAGTGGCGTGTAACGATTTGCATGTGCCAGTTTGCTATTTACATGAAATCCGAAATACTCGTTTCACGTGGTGCACGGCAAGCTCGATGTGATTTATGTTCACCTATAGAGAGTATATAAGGCGAGATATTTCTCATAATAATTAAGGGAACCAAAATATCTAATCGAAGGATAGATAAGCTCGTCTTGCAATCTCCAGCCAAAGGGGTGAGTGTTAAATTTACATTTTCGTTTTATTGTGAATTTTATTCAGATTATCATTTCGTATAATGATGCTTTTATTGCAATTAAACGTGGAATATTTGGAATTACTAGTCACTATTAGATTTTAAATGCAATATCGTAATCTACGGCTTAGATTATTTTTGAGACAACTATTATTAGTCTGGTTTTGTTTATTGTAGCTGTTACCGTGTTTCTGATACTGTAGCTGACAATCGCTGTTACCGTGTTTCTGATACTGTAGCTGACAATCGCTGTTACCATAGATCTGATAATCGCTGATACCGTAGATGTCAATGTTTCTGATACCGTAGATCTGATACCGTAGATCTGATACCGTAGATGTCAATGTTTCTGATACCGTAGCTGCTAACATAGTTGATACCATTTCTGATACCGTAGCTGTTAACACATCTGATACCATCTTTTGATAAACGTCTTTGATATCGTCTGATTTGTTGTGGGACATCTATTATTTGTTCCGGAACATCTCTGTATAAATATCTGAATGTGATTGTGCCGTTAATTTGTGCAAACGGAATTGAAGTATCTGTCTGTGTGTCGAACTGTCTGTTCGTCAACATCTGTGTAACGTGTAAATATCCGGAAAGCTAGAAGTCCGAGTGTCGGAGCTGTCTGAGTTGTAAAACATCCGGGTCGACATCTAGGGTAGTGAGGAACCGTTGGTTCTGGTAGATGTTGTATGTTGTCTGAACGTATAACTGTGGTGGATCCGTGAAGGGAAACGTCCGATAATAGTATTGGTCAACCCTAGGTTTTCGGGGAAACTGGGAGACGATTCAACTGTTGCTGAATCGTGCGGTTATACGGGGTCGAGACACATATGTGTATTGAAATTGTAATACAATTTAATACATTGTTGTATTTGCATGCTTATGTCAGATCACAATAATATTTCAAGTGATCGCATAGATATCAATAAAAGCTAGCAACTTGATTGAATACAAGTATATGGTCGTGCTAGTTATCGCAATCCATCGTGCGATAGTATAGTTTGTCGTTTGTGTTCATTTTTCGTAATTTATACTTGCATTAATTTAACTTTCGTAAAGGATCCTTGGATCTGTGTATAGTCCAAGAGATCCCTTTACATCTGAGATTCCTTTTGTATTAATATTTAATTTGTTCATGTATTGTGAATGGTTGTGAGTGTAATTGTGGGTTGAGTGCATGAATTATTGTGTTGTTACATCTGTATTTTTTTCATTTATAATTTATTACATAAATTTATATTTTCTTTCACAAATTGTGTTTGTATTGTTCATTTAATCCACCCTCCTCTCGGTAACAATTCTGTTACAGTTTATTTCGTAGTTTATAGCATACACTATTTGCATACATAAAAGAAATTAGAAATTTTCACTTATAATACAGTGTACAAAATATGAATTCAATTTTGCTATCATGTATCAGTAAATATCATGCCTATTTCAACAGTTGTGCAAAAGAGGACGTCCTCTCCTAGAAATATTAAGTACTTCTAAATCGTATCGATTTTTCCACAGGTTTTCCAAGCTTACAGCTGTTTTCCAATGTACCTTTTACTTATCAACGTATAAATACGTCTCTACCCATGAAGTGCAATACACTTGCACATCCTTTATTACAGGTGAGAAACATTCAGTTGTAAACGAATAGGATACTGTGGAACACTACTGCAAATATCGTCGGATACATATATTTATCATAACTTAAGCAGTAGACATATTCAGAAAACAATTTCCATGAACTGTCCGTCAATCTATCTCGTCTTTCTTCTTCGTAATCTTCATCTGCAGCTCGGATTCGTCGGTAGTGGAAACATTGGGTTCAAACTGGTTCGGATTAATTTGGGTTCCGGCAGCCGCTTGTATACCATTATCATAATATTCTGAGCTTATTAAATCACCATCCGCAGGACAGTGACAATTCACTTCCTTCAAAATCGTAACTTTCGTGTTGAGTTTCTGATGACTTTTTCATAATGTGACGATACCGACTCTGCCATTGTTTACAACAAGTGTTCATAATGTCACGTCACGCTTTGTTTACACTAAATACCGGAAGTGGTCGGCAGTTGCGTTCGGTTATTATCGTAAATAGGTGCAAATGCGATATTAGATCGGCTCCCATGCAGTTATTACTTAAAATTTTTCAATCGGATTTTTTACATTCGTATTTTGAATATATATTCTCATTAACAAAGAAATAAACTGAATAAGTGTGGATACACTGTTATGGAACTTTAAGAAATACCTTAGCTATCGCAGTGTTAATCCATCTGCTTTGTGCTATTAATTTTAGTCACTTCACCATGGATCCGTGCCCACTATTCCACCATCTTTGTGCAAACTTCATATCGAACTGCCATCTGTGTTACATTCCAGTGGGTGGGACGAGGAGCCGAATGGTCTAGAGCGCTCGCCTTTATCGATCACTGTTGTATCAACTCTGTCAGCATGGTCTTGGTCGATGTCGGTACGTGAAACAGTTTGCCAGTAGCTTCTCTTGGGATAGGAGTTTGTTCTGGGTTTTCCCCGAGTTCTTCGTCCACCATTTATACTGGCCGCCATGTCTAGCCTATCGTGTGCTGGAAAATGACGTTAAGCCCACAAACAAGAACATTGCATTGGTTGTGTTGTTGTTATGCATCCAAACACGCTGCGCTGATCAATTAAGGCGATGATATCTTAATTTGTATTTTAAGGGAGCTGCGGTACCTTGTTTGGAAATCATCAAACTCATAATTCAAGCATTGCGAGTTCGATACCACCTTAGTCCAGCTCGGTTTAACTACCTCAGTGTCTTTGGGAAACGTAATTAGCTTGACTTTTGTCCGCATGATGAAGTTAAATTAAAGTGCTGGACGTGCATTTAAACCCATCCAACCAACAAATCAACCCACCAACCAATTATTAAAGAAATGGCATTTAGAATATTTGTTTAATGCGACTACCATCAACATCTTACGAAGGTCTCTAATAGAACGCATAGTAACATCGCTAACTAGATACCATTTTAACATTTTTACACTCCGTTTGTCGTTTGTCAAAAGCATGCGTCTTAAGGAATACATTAATAAAATGTTCTATTCTACTAGAATACATTACGCCTGATACGATCACGCGTGAAAACATCATAACCAAAGGGAGAAAGAGGCGAGACTTTACACTCTTAAAAAGCACGCGGTGTTTTGTGTTGTATTACTATTTCTAATGAATGGGGCACCTATAGCGGAATAAACATTTATTTCAGAGATATTCCAAAGCACAAATAAGGCTTCTTCTTATTACAGTATTTAAAAAATTTGAAAAGAATGTTTATTTATTATGTCGATAGAGGATTTCAAGAGTTTGTCGCAGATTAAAATGAGTTATAATGCTAAACGCTACGACAGTTTAAAAGGAGTGAATTATTAATTAGGTAAATAATAACAAAATAATAAGCCACTAGGGTAAGAATGAAGGTGAATAAAGGGTGTTTCTATATTTTGAAAAAAATTTATTAAAACTGTACCGGAAGTTTCAGACTTAAGATTTATGCGAAAATGTCAACAACAAAAATATGCACAAATTTGTATCTTATCAGCGATGTATGTTAACGTCCGATTAAGCATGGTCTCATAAATCAGCTCTCAAACATGTACCGATACCGATGGATGATTCGGTATTAGTGTAGATCACGGAAATGATTTATCGGACTAGATTAAGATGTGACCTTCTGACAAGTTGGCGGTAGTAAGCCTAAACAAACTTTGTCACTGACACGTTTCTGTAAGATAACAAATAAAGTTTTCGCAAAAAAAAAAAAAAGAGTTCCAAAACCTATCTGGACAGAGTTTAAGAAAGATCTGCCGCTGATACGTAACAATGGAACTAAGTAGTACTTATAACAAAGGTCGGGGTGGATGGGGTCGGGAGGTGTTTTAACGCTTGTTTTCAGCACATGACAGGCTATATTTAGCGGTCAGTATATTTGGTGGGGGAAGAACACGGAAAGAGCCCGGGAAGAACAATCAACCAGTGGGAAGCTTCTGGCAAACTTTCTTAGACACTCAAGTTGGTTAAACCGAGAGCCGAACATGCATGGACATAGTTGAAATGTGTGGATGATCGATGACGACAAACTTAAATTATTGACGCTTGCGCCCTAGAAGGTTATGCGCGTCTGGTTAATACCTTACCCGGATATTTAATTAATCGCGGGAGACATAATGGTACCACGTCCCCCACGCATTAATGTGCTCAGGAAGCAATATTTAATTGAGCCGTCAGGTCTGGGAGACCCTAACAGCCTGAATGAAAGGCTAAGTACAAGAGTGGGACTAAAACGCAACAAACACACATGCTTACATTTTTTAGCCCAGTCTGTACCACCACGGTAAGTGTCAACCAAAGCAGAATGTGACGCCAGTCGCTATTGGTCGGCGACTATGACGTCAAATCGGGACACCTGTGTTTTGGCGGGTGGAAATTGTTCCACATCTCCACCAGTGTACAATGTCCGGGAGAGGGAAGGAAGGAAAAAAACCCGGTATAGAAGGCACAAACGCACAAGTTCCCTTAAACGCCAGCCCATACTCTTTAAGTCAAATTAAGTCCACGTATGTAAATGGATAATAAAAAGTGCCCATCGTGTGTGAACCACGTTTGCAATTTTTCAAATCTAAAGAGCCAATAAATTTTGAAAATGAATAGTTTGCAAGTTGGAGTTTAGTGTACAAAGAGTACATAAAATATCTAATAAATACCAATCAGCTAAATCAAAAATGACTCCAAGTATTTTTTTATCACGCCGTATAAAAACCAGAGAAAAGAAATTAGATGGTGGAAGCGAAACGGATCAATTTAGGTTATTAAAATATACATTTTATCTAAAATGATTCTCAAGTCAAAAAGAGAACCGCATACAATAACAAGGCAATTTTGACGGTTGCTCTGCCTTTTCTTTTAGAGTCCAAGGACGTTCCGCACAGCAAGTCCGGAGCATGGTAAGTAAATTGTTATTTAGGCTGACTTTTAGTCGTCTCTGTCGGCAGCAACTTCATGCAGGTGCTTCCTTTTTAAAGCACTCGTTGCACGGTGTACAACCTCCAAATAGGGCGGCCATTTCCATTTACAAAGTCTGATATCTCCAGTCCAGCTTTTATCAGCAGATTCTCATCTCGTGGAGTATCTCTTCCTCCAATGGCATGGTTACGCCGGCGTACTGGACTGCTGGTACGTCAGTCGCTGTTTAAACTGGATTTCTCTACAGTGCTTTTTTAATTTCGATGGATTGGTCTTGCGGACAGCTATCACATACAATGGACCACGCTTCTTTTTCTTCTATTTTAGTCGATAGTCGTGGTCGCATGTGCATCATGATTGTCCTGCTCTTCTCCTCCACCCTTCTCGATGTAGCGCCTGATGTACTCCGATCTTCACTTTTTGACGTCTGCCTGGTGAATGATGACGTGAATTATCTGTAAAGATGAGAGCTTTATATACGTCGCTCCTCCGTAGGCCATGTTCTAAAGAACGACTGCTGACACTTACGCGTGAAGAATGCGAATGATTGTATATTACATTTACAACGACATATCCTTTTCAAATTTAATTAAATTTCCTTGGATGGAAACCTTGAAAATTTTGAAATGAATTATTATTAACAAAAGTATTTAGCCAAGAAGGTTTGCTTTTCCGATCATTATTCAGTTTAATTAGTGGCTTTCGTAGTGGTTTTTTTTTTCTTCTTCATATTTAGCTGAGCAGTTTGTATTCAGTTTTTTTATGTAGATCATGTCTACTAGTTCCGTGCCACGGTCAGTAAGGTAGTGGTACACTGCATGCCTGTATTTTAAAGATGGGTTATTCCTAATTAGACAGAGATAATAAATATAAAAATAGCAAAAAAGTTTTTAATTAAATTCTAATAAAGTGATATGAATATTGTACGATTTTCATGTGCAAAGTAATGCATGCGAATGAATATTGATTATGACTTAGAAAAGAAGGCGTATCTGGAAAATTAAAAATGTCTGCCTGGAGTCGTTTGGCTCTGACGCAATCCACTCACTACCTGCCCTGCATGACCAGCTCATGCTTTTGTAGGCTGTCCTCCTTTAGGTCAGTTCCAGGTGAAGGTTAGTAAACAATCGTATTTTTGTGTACACACTTGTAAAAGGCCAAAATTAGATGTGACAAGAAAATAACTCATCCTACGTTTACCAATAGGACATTTTTGCGTAGTAGTAGTAGTAGTAGTAGTAGTACAAAAATGAAACATTTGGTTAATGCATAATGAAATTCCAAACTTTCTTGGTAATTACACACATATTAGATCAAATTTTGATGCATATTAACTTTGTTAGACTTGGAGGATTTCCAGTAAAACCGAACAAATTGGATTTAATGTGAAGTCATACGATTAAAGAAGGGATATTATTATAGCGTCTGGTTGAAGGTTAAATGGAGGCTGATTTGTTATAACGTTACGCCTTACACAACAAAGATCCCGATATGATGTAAGTTACATAACAGCGCCAGCATGTCACGGTCTATCTTGCTTCCTCTACTGATTACTTCTAACAAACTACAAAGACCCAGATCGGCCAGCGCTTGATGCGACGGCAGATCTGGGTCTGTGCATGTTACAGTTGGACTAGTTAGCGAGTATATACGTTAGTTTATTAGCCGCTGGTCATAAAGTGTTGACTTCATTGAAAGTTGCTAACTTATTTATGGTATATTTGTATGGTTAGGACTAACTAATGATAAATTGATATCGCGATAACAATGGATCGATGATAAAGTAGGAAATAAATAACTTCAGAATGGCCTTAGAGAACAGTTGAGAAGAGAATTAAGTAACAGTTTGATTTTGAATGTTGGACGTTATCACAGCGTTGGGTACTTACATACCAACTCCAGACATGCATGAATTAGTGACCATTGGGCCTTTGTAATGCAAGGGCATATACAATGACCCAATTTGATTATTCCCCTGTTTAAGTCCCCGCAACTTAATCGTCCTTGACGAGGGAAGAAATCTCTTTACGATCGTGGAAGGTTAATGTGTCTGATATCTTTTGGAAGTAACATAAACATGTAGAGATTAATATTGTATCCCTGCGACACGAAACGTACCGTCTATACTTGTGTATAAGTCTGATTCAACTGCAAGATGCATGTATCCAGATCTACATTCACATGATTCCCCGGCATAATAAAATCTGCTCAGTCTGTTAAGATTAATCGGTAAAACAAACAACTACGACCCTGATTTGCCTACGCATTGTTTGATGACAAATGAGGCTCTAGTCTGTTGTCTTCCGAAAACAATTGATACGCGAGTACAGACGATAATCAAATTACCGACATAATTTTTTAACAGAAGAAAGGTCTAAAAAAAATTGGCTTTCCAGACACTATTTCTGCTTAAATATTTTGAAACACGACATTATTTAAAGAAAACGACTATTACATTTTTTTTTCAAATGTGGAATATAAAGCAAAAGTTCAGAAAATCATCATATTTCATTTGGTATTGATAGTAAGAAGGAAATTAAAATAATATTAAACATAATAATAATAATAATAATAATAATAATAATCGTCATCGTCGTCATCCTCCTCCTCCTCATCATCATCATCATCGCATTTGTATGCAGTACCAAACGACACTTTGCCTGAAGTGCTTAATTGCTGAACAGGAAATGAGATTTTGAGTTAGGTTCGTTTATAGTGGAACGCGTGTTCCTAATAAAAGGACAATCATTAGCTTTCATACGGACACGTGTCAAAGCAGATTAACAGACACGATATTATCCTTTGCGTGTGTTCGTAGCATTAAAAATTGTAACGGTCGAATACTTTACCATTGATGGCAAGACGATTACTTTGTAAGTACAACAATATAATGCTGGTAAAGTTTCAACTTTTATTACTTGCGCAGCAGGAAATGAACGGACACTTGGCATTGAGTAAAGTCATTTTAGGTGTCATGTCTCAGGTAGAAACAATAAAACAAAAGAACGCGATCTTTGCAAGCGTGCTTAAAGTGTTTTATTTTATCATGAAAATAAAATAAACAGAATCAATGATAGAAAAGCCTTTGTGAAATAATAAAGCTTGAGTTTTAAATTATTTTTTTTTGTGTTTGTTGAATATAGGCGTATTAGCAACATCATTTTGTGTCAGAATTTTGAACAGAAAAATACCACATTGAACAGTATGTGCATAATTCCAACGCAAAATATTAAAACCGCCAAATAAAAATGCCAATAAATATTATTTTAGGACGATCGTAAAAACCAAACAAACAACGACACATCCTTTCATATAAATTGTTCTAGTTTTATAACAGCTGCTCATTGCCATAATGAATAACTGGAGCATTCTCACTTCGAATGTTCAATAACTGATTGAACGGGTTATTACAAGAGCACTGATTGTCTAATCTGGATATGTTAGATACCTAACGTTACCAAGCTAATATTTAAAGCTGATATCAAAACCATTTGAATATTTAAAGTTCATAGCAATACCACATGAATATGTAAAGTTCATATCAGTACGATTTCAATATGTAAAGCTCGTATCAATATACCGTATTAATAGACAAATGCATATTAATAATGTTTGGAAATGCCAGACACATATCAATACTATTTGTAAATGACATATAAATATCAACACCATTTGGATGTCAGACACATAACAATATCACTTGTTGGATAAGTAATAAGTAATACCGTTTGGAATAGCTCCGGTTAGAGCGTTAGAGCGTACGCCCTGGATGCTGATGGTTGCGGGTTCGAACCCCGACCGAGTCATACCAAAGACCTATGAAAATTTTAAGTATAGCTGCCTCGCTTGGCTTTCAGCATTGAAAAGTTAGTGTTACGACCGGTCGGTCTGGTTTCAGGATATTGTGGTTGGAGGCAGTGGCGTCACTATGGGGTGTGGGGGATGCAGACAACACCGGGTGACGCCATCCGAGAAGGTGACACCAAAATGACTACACAAATTTTGAAGTTTGTACAGGAAGAAGGGTGATGGGGGTGACACCAAGGGTTTCCGCACTGGGTGTCACCAACCCTAGTGACGCAACTGACTGGGTGGGACAATGTGCTGCATGTCTGTGGCATGACGTCCCAGTGCTTAGATATCACTATAAACTGCCACACTGATGTGCTTATTTTTTTTTTATATCTACGTTGAAAATCCATATCTTTCTCTCTGTTACTGTTGTAATACTCTGAAAGGAAACATTGTGAGGACATGATAAGGTACCTTTACTGAATTCTTCCATAATATAAACCTAACACAATGTGCACAAATGATTAATTTTATGGATGAAAACAATACTAATGAAACAGGACATCCACAGGACATTGTTCTTAACACCCAAACAAAGGATACTGTCACAGAGTTTCAATTATCAAAATTTCGTCCGCTGCTTAAATTAGAACTCACTCAGGTCGGTGGAATACGGCACTCATCACCCATCACGCACGCACCAACCCCATAACATCACGACTAAGCCCATATTCCCTTAACGTGATTGATATGGTCGTGGACATGCGTACCAGACACACTTGCATGCATACAGACCGTCATTTACTCGTCTATATACACATATCGACGCTTGTTAGATTCAGTAGCAGACGGAATTTAAAACAATTGTTTCACATATAATTTTACTTAGTAGTATCACTCATCTTCATATTAGATCCAATACACGCCGTCTGATTTAAATTCTATATTGTTATTTCTGTCCGATCAATCTGGAGTGACAGTGAGTAAAGATGAAAATTAATGAGTCACCATGACGTCATGCCAGTGTGTGTGTGTGTGTGTGTGTGTGTGTGATAATAAATTACATTTCAATAGCCGATCTGTTTTATATTATAGAAAATTGCTTCATCATAGATTAAGTAAACCATCGAAGTCATTGCCTTCTACAACTTCATAACCTGCTTTTTGTTGGGTTCATTCCAAATTTACCGTGATTGTTCTCCTCGGTCCATTCGCTTTTTCCTTCTCCAAACTATCAACAGTTTCGCCTCTTTCCGGCTCTCAAACTTTGCGTGGGTAGGTGGATATGTAAGTACGTAGATACGTAGATACTTAAATAAGTAGGTCCGTAGATACATCAGTGAAGATATTCCCTCTTGTGCTTTCAAGTTTTGCTCGCTTCTAATACTAGAATTGTGTCCGTCGACCTTCCAGACATGCAGTCCCTTGGATAAATGTTTACAATAACATTTATCGTAAATTCAATCTAGGAGTCTCTAATAGTTTTACTCTTGCAGGAAAATGTAAATTGACTATATTGTTATAATGGGCTATATTAAAAACCAAGACATTTCGCGTGGGAAACGCGTCCCTTATTTAACGTAACCAATCAGGATTAAATATAACTAGGTGCCAACAATGCGGTCAGCCTGACGTCTAGATTCCTAATAAATGATCCTGGCAAATATCAATTTTGACATGTTCTATAATAAGATCGACGTTAACCTTTTCCTTCTAATCTCTCTGACGGTTAAATAAACGACGTCTTACTTAGGAATCACTTCCTCTCACGACACAGGCGTTAAAAATCACAATCTAAATGATTGTTATATTGCCCAAATTAATTGCTCTTTATAGATCGGCAGAAATTCACACCCTTACATGTACACACGCACGCACACACACACACTGCGCTTGATTAAAACGAAATAAAAACAATTCTGACCGCATCGCGAAAATTACCTACTGAAAGTGATAAAACGGTCTTGCTGCATATTAATGGTTTATCACGTATTGTTAGTAGTATATAAAATGAGAGTATGTCAACATATTGATAATTTTGCAGCCCTGATGATTGTAATATGCGTAATGAATAACTGAGAGTAATTGCCAGTGTGTTGGATTTTTAACGTAGCTTTAGAAAATATCAGCCATATCTCTACGATATCTGCAGCCTGGCACTTTGCAGGGATGTCTAACACTGGGGCATCATGCCCCAGACATGTTGATCAGTCCATACACTAACCCCTTGATGCTGAGCGCCAAGCGAGGCAGGTGAGTACCATTTTTATAAGTCTTTGGTAAACCCGCCACGAAATTTGTACATCATCAGCTTGGATAACTCAAGCAGTGTAAATAGAGTCTGATCATTGTCCGTTACTATGGATATCCACTCAAATATCTTACAATATTTTCATGCTTACAAGTATGGTGATGCTACTAATTTATCTACCTTTCAGAATAAATGACCAGCTCGACGTTGACACGTTTTGGTTGTGTGTTCGATTGATGTATCAAAAACAGTATTATTCACGAACTTTAGGAAATATTTTTTAAATTCTGACTTGGATTTAGTTCTTCGAGCGGTGTTAAAATCAATGGATGTTTTAAACCTAGTTGTTGTTAAAGCTTAATCTCGTGATGAATTAAAGTCTCCAGCATCCCTAAATCTGTGTAATATTTGAGATTGTTTTAATGCACCGTGTACCGATATTAACCCATCATAATAGGTTCTAATTTGACACGCTTGCTCCAATACCTTTTTGCGCAATATGCCGTTGTCATTGGAGTGAGTACTCAGCAATATTATTCTGTTCAACAGTGTTTCCAGGCGCTATCGAATAATCGTTATATTACGCATTAATCTTGTGGTGGGGGATGCCTCCACGGATTCCCTTTTTGATAAAATTAAATATGTCGACGTCAGTGAATAATTTCAGCGTCATATTACTGATTTTCGACGCGGCATCCCATGATATTCCAGGTAAAGAAAAATATAATTCCGGATTGAGCTTGTAAGGTCGCTTGCAGGTGTCACTGACATTTTCAAACATATTAGCGAGCAAGAGTACCTCCGTGAATACACAAAATTCATTGATATTCACCGCCAAGGTTTTGTTTTGCTTTTTCTTCCACCAGCGTGTTCACATACTCCTCACTATCAGAGTGTCTACTTTGGCCGTAGCCTGCAAGGCCTCTTGCTACATACGTATCGTTATTAATATGGTTTATAGAAATAATCGTATCTGTTTCATTTTCCTTTTGCATAGTGACTCGTTCTATTAACCTTTGTGGGTGCATGAAACTCGTACTGCTCCTAATTAACATGTCTTTGGAATAGTCATTGTAAAAGAGTGCTCCTCCCATTGCAGGTATCGACGTTGTCGTTTGAAGAAGGATGATTAATCACTTTCCAACACCATCCACCCTCTCTTCCTCACCAAGATTTGGAGTCAAGATCTTCCAAAAAGGAAAATCATTAGGTAGGCCGTGAGGATTACTTTCACGCGAGAGTCACTCACAAGTGATGTCTAGAAAATTTAGAACTACTGCTTACACTTACGTGGTAAACTGTAAAGAGTTGTAGTAACAAGTTCCATCAAAGAAAGCTGTTGCATTCGTTACCGACGTTGTGGAGTCTGTGTTGATGAAATGGCAAAGTCAAGCTAAAGATCAAGATCCGATGAGACTTTCTATCACAGTCTAAAATATCCTATCACATCTGGATCCATTTAGAATACACGCTGTATTAAAAGCTTCCACATTCTTGGAAAGATGTCAAAAAGCGTTGTTAGAGGCCGTCCTCTTGTTGTGTTTAGTTATCATTCTATCTACGAGACGCTTAATCAAGGTGTTCTCGTCCGGATCGAGTATTTAATGAAATAGAATATGAAATTATTGGATGGAATTACAGACATCTGAGCAGAGATATACAATATAACATATAACAAGACCAGCCCCATATTGTAAACTAGAGGCCGACCGAAACTAGATTTCTGGTTTCGGCCGAACCGAAAGATAAACCGAAGTTGCGGAACACAACATTTATTAAATAGGCCTGGGTCATGACGCAATGCTACACTAATTAAAAACGAATCTAGAACTAATCATTCAGAGCCTGCAGTAAGAGGACTTCGCTAAATGTCCAATTGCCTAGCGCCGACTGACCGGCCGACAAGCCAGAGAAATAGGGGGTTTCACGGTTACTAGCTCACCAGAGGGAGTATCGGTGCAGCTCACTTCCGGATAGTTCAATAATTAGAGATGGCAGACGTAGATCAAGAAAATTTGACAAACCGCTCACATTTTGCAAACAGGATCGATATCTTACTATCTTAAAATGAAATTCTATCAATATTTGATAAATTGTTGTTACATCTTTATTTTCTTTTTCACTAACTTGCGCTGCAGCCAGCTTTTAAATAAATGTTTTCTGCCCGTTTCAGATCTTCATTATCTTTCCATTACTACATTATGTACTAGTTTGTGTTATTTGATTGTGCAAAAGTGTATCGCTGCGTAAAACGTTTTTGCAATTTATCTCGCTTGAAGAATATTGAAAAGATGTTTTTTTTTTGTACAGTTTTAATCATAGCAGTAATTTTATGTTGAACGACATAAAAAAATTCTAACTTTTTAAAGTTCTTTTATTATCGATTAGACTGTTGCATTTCTATTAATGTTAATTATATTTTAAATGAAATAACTTGAGTTTCTTTCAAAATGCACAAATGTCGTCCGTGCTTGCACGTACGAGTCTCCTTGATGATTATTCTAATTTTATTTTCGTGAAACGGATGGAAATTTTAGAGTATATAATGTGGAGAAATATCTATGTTAAACCCACTATGCATGTAAAGGACTGTTGTTGTTCTCACCTATCTGCCTGCCTTTCTGTATGTGTGTCTATCACATTTCATCTGGTGCATTGGGTATGTATATCCTCGAATGAATGTGTTTGCATACGTATATTACATAAACGTACTTCAGGTTAAAAATTAGTAGTAATTTGATACTACGAAAGAACGAGTGACCGATAGAAGAAAAAAAACAAAGATGAATATTTGTGAGTATTTATATATTATTTACTTGTAGGGCTTTTTCTTACAGTCTCTTTTTTTAAAATAATACCGTTTGAAATTTTACATCCGGTCACGTGGATTAATATTGAACCAAAGTAGTAGGACGAAATCTATGAAATAATTGTATTTTTAAAACTTACATCTTTAATGCAAGGAAAGTTAAACAGAATTAAGCTAATTTTAATAAGGCTGTTCTAAATGAATTTGCAGGTGTCAATCTGAAATCTTGTTAAAGACCCTAGCAGATTTGAAAGTTATTGCATGTACCGTCCGGTACTTGATGTTCAAAATTATAAACGAAAATGAAACAAGATAAAACATCATTAATCTGAAAATTGTACAATTTTTACACCCAAATATGAAATAATATTCCATCAGCATTAATTACACTCCTTTATCGATAGCTAATGTAATTATTGCTTTGTCAAATTCATCTGAATACATTAATATACTGTTCCATTTTTTAAATTTAAAAAAAACAACGTTTCTGATTCAAAATATTTAGCAATACATATCAGCTGCTGGATTGAATTCGTATTACACTTTTCTTATCGAACTTGTGCAATAACTTTCTTAACTCGTGTTATAAACGAAATATTAGCCTTGCGAAAGTAATTGAGAAAGAAGGATATATCAACATATCAAAAATGCAAATTGTTGAAATTTTTTTTGTTTAAAGTTATGTAGCCAAAAAGGTGCAAGAAATGTTTAAAATTGGAGAGCAAGGTGAAATGTTCCTACAAATGTGTCTGAAAATATGGATAGTGAATCTATATTATCAGGTATAATATAAATATGGACAGTGTATTTAATTTAATTAATTGACATTCTTAAATTATGGAAAGGAAATATTTAATTATCTGATATAATGTAAGTATGGACACTGAATCTAATTATCTGATTTATTGTCTATTATTATTCTCCTAGTATGAACAAAATAAGTTTGACATATATAATTGATTCATTGGTTTTCCTTTGTTAACTTTATGTTTTGCTAATCAAGTGTAGAACAGTAAACTATCCGGAACTGGAGATTTTTTTGTGGGCATGCGCATTGGAGCTAAGGGAGGTAATTTTAGGCGCTACGATCAGTAACTCCGTTGCAACCGTGAAACCCCCTATAGACGCAGCACTAGCGTTGCATTCTGAAATTTAAAATAGATCTTCGGCTGATGACCGAAAGTCAATATCAGTTTGGGCCGAAACCGATAGCAAACCGAAAGCTAACCTTTTGACTATATCCCCTCTTTCGCAGGTGATCATATTCCAGATGTCAAAGTTAATTGTTAGGTGTGGCTTTGACATCGGCACAATATATCGTCTTTTATGATCACATTTTCAAAGATGGACTGTATATTCAAGTCTATATGCATCGAAATAATTGTAATGTCATTACCAACATCAGAATATTTCTCGAATGCAGTTACTGTTGTGACAAATATGACAGAGTGCGAACTATGGAGCGCAATATTTTGATTGTGGAGACTTTGTGCTCATGATCCAACATGAATTATTCAATGCTTTAGCTGCAGGCGAACATTAGCTGGTCAAACGTACGTGTTATTGCCGACATCACATAAAACAATTTCAACAGAAAAGTGCTTCTGAGTTACTGGTATTGAAAGTATGTCCATCATGTGGCTGGAATGTTCATACAAATTCTAAAGATTCATACCAATTTAAATATTTACACCAGGAAAGAAACAATGTCCTTTTTATTATCAAGTCCTCGAGCTAATTCATCACTTTTACATTCAGACATTAGATAATGACGAATTGTTCGAATTGTTCGATCTCCAGAACCAAATAAAAGGGATCATCATGAAAAATGTATCTTTATCGACTTTAAATGTTTTCCAGATACAAGGTTTCAGATTCCTAACTTTTGTCTATCATCACATTTGCCATGAATGTTGTTGTTGTTGTTGTTGTTGTTTTAGGGTTTGACGCCATTTTTCAGCACACGATAGGCTATACATGGCGGCCAGAATTATTTGTGGAGGAAGAACCCGGGAAAATCCCTGGAAAGAACCACCGACCCACGAGAAGCTACTAGCAAGCTTTTTCACATAACTACATTAGCCGAATCATAGCTAGAACCCACGCAGACAGAGGTGAGACGGCAGTGATCCGTAACCGAAAGCGCTTTAGACCACTCGGCCACTCGGGGTCCCTGCCATGAATGTATCCAATAATCTTTATTTTATACCGACGGACGTGTAGTGTGCTCCCATGTGGACACGGAGATATATTGGGTGGTTCAGATACTATGAGATTTTTATTTCTGTAGATTTTGGCATGTATTTTCGACGACTGGAATAACGAAGAGGTCGTTCGTTTTGGCAACTGTCATCTATTCACAGTTTTTGCCTGCGACCTCTCGGGCTACGACAGTGATTCTGTTCTTAAATATTTTTCAGAACAATAAACAATTTTTCAGCACGTCACTATAAATAGAGCCAAACTCCTTTATGTGACATTGGTGATATGACTTGCACCAAGCTCAAGACAAGTGTTTACAACATGCCACAAACAGTGGCGAAAAGGAGATTGGGGCTTTATACTGTAGATGGTTAGGATTCGGAAACCCACATATACAGTATGAATATTATGGATGGTCATGACACTGATTTCCCACATGGTTATTCTAAGCGAGAAGTGAGTAAGGCCTTTAAACGGTTCACCATAGAAGATTTGTACGACATAATTTTTCAAAGACGCACGAGTTTGCTTCTTTTGATGATACTGCGTTTTGGAAACGTGGAAACACCACTATTACAAACGTTTCAAAATAGATGTAGAATTGCGATGCATCGGCGAGAACACGATGGAGTAGACATGGAACCACTGAATCCTCACAGCAGATTTTAGGGACCAGTGCACACGCTTGTTGTAAGAAGCAGACGAATGCCAAAAACAATATGTCAGATATATCAATATGTATCCGTTGTACCTTTCGGTGTGTAAATATGCTATTTTTATTATCGGACGCTGTTACATTTTTAAAGAGCACATTGCTGTGACGACATTCGCCAGTGCAAAAGTCTGATCAAATGTAAAGATTTTCCACCAAGGAACTTGTACCACCCAATGTTGCCTCATCAGAAATAATCATAAACTGATATTTCTTGTATGTTACACGTATATATTTAATCAATACGAACTTCGTCGTCACGATGACCTAGAAAGCATCTTGACGGGAAAGTGTGCGAGTATAATATTTCTGCAAGCTCTGGATTGGGATAACTATTGTTACCAGTTTACGAAATTTGGCAGTTTCCTGTCGCAGAGCAGTACCAACAAGTCTCCATTCGCTGATTTCTTACAGGCGACATCAAACTAATTTCTCAAACTGAAACACGAAATGAGAGGCTAAACCTCCGCGTGTCACACTCCAAAAGGGAAAGATCGATTCAAGGAATGGCGCCAAGACATAATGTATCAGCTATGAGCACGTTGAACATAATGAAGGTAAAACTAGTATTTCGTGCTCATACGTTTGTGGAAAAAACGTCCGATGACCGAATGCACGGTGACTAGTAGCCCCAACTAGCCGAGTGGTCTAAAGCGCTCACTGTTACGGATAACGCCTCTGTCTGTGTGGGTTGAGTCCCAGGTTCGGCCAATGTGGGTATGTGAGAATGCTTGCCAGTAGCTTCTCGTGTAGGCCAGTGGTTTCTTCCAGGTTTTCCCGGGTTCTTCCTCCACCATTGATACTAGCCGCCATGTATAGTCTATCTTGTGCTGAAAAATGACACTTAGCCATACAATAAGAACAAAAGCAAGGTGATTTTAAGTACATTCACTTCATCGGCCAAAAATGAAAACTCTTAATAAATGTCGACATCGTGCGTGAAATTTGATTTAGGTGAATTAAGAATAGTTCATGCAGTTTATTCCGTCCAACGAGTTTTACAATGTCGTTATTGCTGCTTACTTCATAGTCAATGCTCCTTTTAAATTATACTCAGTGTTATTACCTTAATGAGACTAAGCCCTTTACACTGACGTCGTTAACTGAATGTATCCATTGTACATGAAAGCATGCTAAACAATTAAAACCATTACATCGACAACTGTTATATATCAAAACGTCTATGTGGGAGAACAATGATATCTGATGTCTGAAGAGAATTTATACACATGAAAGCTTTGTCAGACAATGTTTAAACGGAAGAAGAGTAATCAAGTGCACTGTGTGTTATGCATGTTAGTGATCAGACACCCACTAAACCAGCCGTCCTTTTTCAGGGCCACGTTCATCTCTGCAAATATAAATAGTACTAAAATACTGTGTGCATTTATATATTGTTTTAATTTAACAATATATCTAGCTACCCTACCTTCTGTCTTTGATGTTTGATAGTATATAAATATGAATGATATAAATATGTATGTAGGAGCATTCCTACTTAATTTCCCTTTACCCCACTTTGGGTTTAGTTTGTATAGACAAAGTTATTGTTAAGGTTATATAAGTTGTGGGGGTTTAGTCTTATTTATAAAGAGTGTAGATGTTACAGAGTCATATGTTTTAGTTTGACTAAAATGGTTTGTTTTCTATTTAAACCACATTCTTTACATCGTACCCTTACATCTCTTTTATTAGGCTTGGGTGTTGGTTAGAAGGTGTGGATATTGGTCAGTAACATTTGGTTCTGGTGAGTAGATAAATGGGATGGAGAGTGGATGTGTTTTTTTTTAGAGTATGTGTCCCCTTGTACCCATACAGACCCATAGAATAACATAAGATTAACGTTTTTAAATTACTTTTCCCCTTGATCCCAGACCATGCCCCATTGGTAATATGAGCGCGTCTAACATTACGTTTCCCCTTCCCCCAGTAAATTCAATGTTATTTCTATGGATATTTTTAACATTACATTTTACCTTCACTCCATACTGTCCCATAATGTTATTCCAATGAACTTTTCCCCTTAACATCAGAGAATCCCATAATATTACATACACATTTGACCTCAGAGAGTCCCATAATATTACATATCCATTTGACCTCAGAGATTCCTATAATATTACATACCCATTTTACCTCAGAGAGTCCAATAATATTACATACCCATTTGACCTCAGAGTCCCATAATATTACATACCCATTTGACCCCAGAGAGTCATATACTATTACAAAACCATTTGACCTCAGAGAGTTCCATAATATTACATACCCATTTGACCTCAGAGTCCCATAATATTACATACCCACTTGACCTCAGAGAGTCCCATAATATTACATACCCACTTGACCTCAGAGAGTCCCACACCCATTTGATCTCAGAGAATCCCATAATAGTACATACCCATCTGACCTCAGATGATCGTTACTGCTAAATGTATCAATACGAATGAAGTACATTTCTCAAAATGTGAAAATAAGTACTTAAAAGTGTTAGAAAACCAATGACTCCGGATCATATTTTGCTGTTGGTCTGTAAAGCGTGCAAAATCTGTTTGTGACACACAAAAAAAGAAAAGAAAAGAAAGACTGATATTATCGTAGCTTCGTAGATGTGTCGGAACTAATTACGGACACAAGATTATACATTATGTGTTCCAATTGATTGCACATACCGACGATAACATATTTTGCTCTTGATAACATATTTTGAGCATTAGGAAAACAATTTAGAGCGGGATGAAGTTAATAATAGTGGGTCAGCTTTGATTAGTTTCTCAACAGAAAAAAGTACAACAAAAACTTTGGACGAAACAATAGCATTCATCCATCCGTACCTTAAATCCGTTGAAAAAAAATCTCTCCTAAGTTCATTTTAGAGCATCAACATGTCGGGTCGTAGTATATAAGCAGAGGTAATTAGCCCAGTCGTGCAAATCACCAGTGAAGGATAAATACAACCAATGGTTTCCTTCATATATAATGCATTAGACCGATAAGCGTGTATAAGCAAGTATAGTATACAAATACAAAAAAAGAAACAAATGTAATTCTGCAAAATAATGACAGTAAAATAATGTTGTATTGATTGTACATATAGTTTGGTTCTCTTACAACTTAGCGATTCAGCGAGGAAACGTTTAACAAAAATAACACGATTATAATCGAATCTATAAACATGAGAGAAAATTTCACGAGTGTATGTGTATTTACACACACACACACACACACACACACACACACACACACACACACACACACACATGGTATATATGTAGGTATTGAAAATGCAGAGGGAAAGCACGCCGAAAGCAGCATTGTGTTCCGTCTTTCTGAAGGTAACCTTCGGCACTTGATTAAAACAAAACAATTATTTCTGACACCAACCATAAGTGACAAATCGTCTAGCTGCATTTTAAACGAGTATGACCCTATTGTTCCCTCTGGGACCCGATGCGGGCTATATCCTCGTCTACATATTACAAAATAAAAGCACAGTATTGCTGAAATTTAGCTGAAAATTATTCCTTTCTTTAAAACAGCTTTTAAACCTCCCTTATGTATGCAAAAACTATCGTACCCATTTCCATTCCCAATGAACGACTTGGCAAGTGTTAACCAGACGACTTGAATTTACAACCCAAACTAACTTTTGATAATTTTGATCCAAATTAATTCTGGGATTGCTTGATCGATCTGTTTTTGAGAAGGATGAATACTTTTGAAATGAAACGCTTTTGCTAAACAAATCGATTAGAAGGTATCAGACAGAACTATTTAAGAAACGTCTCATGCATGCAGCCGAACAAACAATGATTTTTCCATCGCTATCTAGATTTATAAAGAGTCGGACGTAAATAATGACATACATGTTTCGAACTCTTGATGATCGATGAGAAAATTATTTGGAAAAAGATTAAATCCAAGCTTTACAAACTTTGCAAGTTTATAGGTAAAAGACATTTTTACGACGCCTTCCCGCTTAGAAAAGACCGCTGAACGTTGGTAACGGTCGTAATTATTTATAATACTGTATAGAATGAAGAAATTTGTTCAAAGTCTAAATCATCTCAATTAACCATCAACCCCGGGCCGGATCAGCTCGATTGTTTGAGGGGTTTACCAAAATTTCAAAGAGTCCTGACTTTCCTCAAAAAGGCACCAGTAGCAATAGTCTATGTGTCTATTTACTCCAAGTTTGCATAATATCCAATAATCTTCACAAAAATAAAGCGATGTATGCTTATGTACTATGTGCGCTCTTTTTGTTTTATTTTACGGGGTGGGTGTGGGGGCAGGTCGGATACCCTGGAAACCTCTCTGATCCCCCAACTGCTAATATTTTGATTAATGCATGATCGAGTTTAACTGCCTATATTGATAATCGCTTATCTGACTAACCCCAATCATATATTTAAGACGCAATTCACTTTAAATAAAATTAAGGACTATCCAACATGCGAATTATCCGCTCATTTACTTCATTTTCCTAAACAAAATCATTAGATCATATTAACTCCTGGCTAATACTTGTTCTGTATACTCACTTTGGTTTTATGTACACTTATCTAATATCTGCCTCGATCATTAATTTATTATGATTTCGTTATTGAAATCTTTGTTTCTCCGGCAACAAGACCCCCCCCCCCCCCCATGCCCGCTTTACCTTGAATGTTTACATATAACTGTATGAAACCGTATTAATTGTTTTGCCACTATCCATGTAAATTTGTAATCTATTCTAGCTGTGAAAACGTATAACCCGACTCAGTTTGTCAATATTTGTAGCAATAAAATATGTTTAAACAAAAACTTTAGTATGGAAGCGATCGTATAAACTCCGGCTATGTTTAATCAGGAGAAATGTTACTGAATTATTAAAAGATTGATTGATCTGTACAGGAGTTACTGTGAAATGCGAACTTAAAACCATTGATCTCTGCGTGTTCAGTCTATCTATATATCTATCTATTGATCGATCGATCAATAAATGTGTTGATATATACCAACATTTATTGAGGGTATAATTTAACCAATGATTTAAGGGCTATTGTAATGGTACTAGCACTTATGGGGTGGGTGGGTGTACAGCCAAATATCACGTATGACATGCAATAAGTAGAAAATTATAAATTATTAACTAACAAAAATAACCTTTCATTTAAATGTGCAGGTTTTGTTTTGCGGAAAAGGCCTTTATAAGAGCTTTAACATAAATTTTGATATTGCATTTTACGCACAATACAACAATATACTCGGAATAGAGATATTGCATTGTAAGTGTTGTGTTACAACATAATCATGCTAGATGCATTGAGTGTTGCGGTTTGCATTTACATTGGGGCTTATGTACACTTCGTGTAACAAATATCACGATGCCATGTGATAGGGCGTATTCCAGGCTAGCACGTCCCTTAAATGATAATCTTATTACATGCGCACCTTTAACCCAATAGCTATCTAACGATCAATAAAGTACGCTTGTAGTAAGTGCTGGTGGTAGCGACAGGGTCGTAGTGAGCAATCACGGGCCCTGGGGGTAAGAACCAATCGGGCATCATATAGTTTTTGTTTTTTTATGGTTTAACGCCATTTTCATCACAATATAGGCTATACATGGCGGCCAGTATTATTGGTGGAGGAAGAACCCGGAAAAACCCCGGAAAGAACCACCGACCCACGAGAAGCTACTGGCAAGCTTTCTCACATAACTACATTTGCCGAATCTTAGACTCGAACACACGCAGACAGAGGTGAGATGGCATTGGTCCGTAACGGACAGCGCTTTAGACCACTCGGCCACTCGGGGCCCCAGTTCTTGTTTAGGAAAGTATTTTCTTTAATAAAATTAAAATGTGTTGTTCGGCCCATTTCCCCGTATATCCCCGGTTGTCCCTCTCCTCTTCTGGGCCATGAATAGCGAAGACAATTCATAAACATTCTGAAAATATATCCTATGAAATAACTTAATTGCTTGCTTATATTTGACTTCTTTTTGTCACTTCGTTCACCGTTTGTAGTACTGTAAACGATAATCCGCCAAAGTTTATATCATCGAGCAATATCAGTCCATTGTTCTTAACACACATATGAAAATAATGGTTTATTGTGGATATTAATCCACGATAAACCATATGATATAAGCTACCTATCTACAATATACCATATATGTAGGCATTCATGGGACATCTATATAAGCATAGTATGTACTCAGTTTTATCTTCGGCCATTTCTATACTGGTTCTGATTCATCCATATCATTTGTACCGTGATTCCATCTGTCTATAATATATATTGCCTGTCCTCGATTAATTAAAAACAGTTTCTAAATACATGTTTGACACCAAGTTCTTTCATAAAAATACAACACGATAGACCTAAGAGGGAACTATACAAATACAAAATCCTTAAACTGGGGTGACTTCTCAAAGGCTTACCTGCTATAGTTGGGATGTATGGGGAGCCCACACTTTACGGACTGATTAATAATGAAACCAAGATTTTTGTGAAAAGAATCCTTTCTTAGCTTATCCTCTCGATAAACAAACATTGTTTATCCTGGGAATTTCAGTCTTTTTGCAGACTTGAGATTGGAAAACTTAAATTAACAATTGACTCTTTGGTGAGAATTGAAAGCACGTGTTTCAAACACATGTAGATCCAAAAAATACCGCGGTTCGACAGCTTTTCTCTACACGGTATACTTCTCTACACATAAGCTCTCATCAAGAATGTGTCATTACTGATAAATATAGGATTTACAGTAGGAACTGAATTACCAAGTTGATTACAGAAGGCACTTCCTCAGGGCCGACAAGGGAGGGGGGACGGGGGCAACAGGAAATATGTAAAAGGGCCCGAACCGAACACTTTTTAATTTTATAAAAGGACATACTTGTTTGAACAAGAACTAGGAGAGGTCTGGGTGGTTTTATTTTATTTTTTTTTTACCCCAGGGCCCCGTGATCGCTCTCTACAGCCCTACACTTTCTGCAAAGCCTGAAGGCGATTCAAATTATGAAAAAGACAAAGCTTAACAAAATTAGTCAAGTAAGATACATGAGCAATTATATACTTTAGAAGATGGTACTTGGTACAATTCTTTTGGATGTCATAACTGTCACTAATCGTCAAAATTAAACTGAGTATTGCGCAATGTGCTTAGTGATGCCAATGAGACATGTATAATATATTTTTCTACAGTGGATTCTACGGTTTGTTGAAAAGGTCACGTATTGACACTTTGTATAATTATTTATATGCGCATTTGTTTCACTCTTCTGCATTTTTTGTTTTTTATCATCGTACGGTTTGGTCATTTGCACAAACGTATTATAAAGGTGTTTTTTTTTAGAAATCAGGATAAAAAAAGCAAAATAATGTAGCTGGTGGTTGAAATAAAGAGTGTAAGTTTAAACGCCGTTTTTCAGCACATGCCGGCCAGTATAACTGGCAGAGGAACAACGTGGGAGAATCCCGGAAAGAACCACCGACCCACGACAAGCTACCGGCACGCTTCTCACATATCCACATTAGACGAGCCCAAGACTCGACCCCACACAAACAGACGTGAAATGGCAGTGATCCATAACGGTGAGCGCTTTAGACTACTCGGCCACTCGGGCCTTCGTTTAGAGATTTAAACTCAAGATTAAATAGTTAATACAGAATGGGAAACCAAATCACCAGTCGTCGTAGAATAGATGAATCTGAGCAGAAAAATATGAAAATGTTCCAGGCTGTTAATTTTGGGGATCATTATAAAGTTTGTCAATTATATTATATTATATTATATTATGTTATGTTATGTTATGTTATGTTATGTTATGTTATGTTATGTTATGTTATGTTATGTTATGTTACGTTACGTTACGTTACGTTACGTTACGTTACGTTACGTTACGTTACGTTACGTTACGTTACATCACATTACATTACATTACATTACATTATATTATATTATATTATATTATATTATATTATATTATATTATATTATATTAAATAATAATAATAATTATTATTATCATTATTATTATTATTTTAATTAATATTTTCATTATCATTATCATTACTAGTAGTAGTAGTAGTATCATCGTTATCATCGTCATTGCTGTTATTATTATTATTATTATTATTATTATTATTATTATTATTATTATTATTATTATTACACATATACAATCGTGTCATTGTCTTGATCATAAAATGTTGATTATGGTCGTTTCAGGTTTCCTTACCTTTGCTTCGAAACGATTTGCAAACAGTATGTGCAGAAAAACAGTTTATGTTCAATTTCTCCAAGTTTTATAAAAATTATACTTCCAACTAATGGAATATATACATTCACCACTGTAGCTCCTTTTAGTGTGATGTAGGAAAAATGGATCCGATAATGATATTTAAAATGCATCGATGATGCATAATTACCTCAATAATCGGTGCATCTTTTTAATGTAACAGCATTCGAAATTAGTTTGAATGAACATAACAGTATTTATTACCATTTATGATAAATTCATAATTACTCATATTGTTAATAATTAAATCTATCGAAACATTTCGTGACAATTTCAGTGCATACATACTTGCTTTACGTGTATGTATAATAAAACAGTGGCTATAGACATTTATGCTGGAACGTTTTTCTTATTTCTCTCCCTGGTAGCTACTTGTATCTGCAGGTGGCCACCATTAAGGTCCTGTTTACGGGTACTGATTATGTATGTACACGACCCGAGAAAAGAGTCAATACAACAAAAAGCAAACACTTTTAGTACGTCTTTAATATAATGAATAAATTTCATTTATACATAGAGTGTGGAATTTGTATTCTCAGGCACAAAAGTATGCAGTTACATTATAATATCAGTAAACAAAGCATATATCCATCAAACATGACACTAACTTTCAATAACTTCAACTGTCCGTATTATCCCAAAATGCATTGTGACAATAACCAACTGTACTTTAATTTTTAAAAAGAAAACGATTTGTAAATAAAAAAAATTTAAATTTTAACTTACAAAGGATAAAAAAAATTTGGAAAGTTTTCTGTTAAAAATGGACAATCATTCAGTTCAAAATGCTTGTTGGTCTCATTCTTACGTCTTTAATATATAATAGAATACCAGAAACAAAAAAAATACCTATGTGTATTATAAATATATTTGTTCGTTTCCTTGATAATTGTTGAAATCCACTTAACAAAATTCATTATTTTGCTTATGTTCTTTGCAATGACTGCTATTAGGGACTACTTAATTATATAAATGTAACGTTTGGAAGAAATATATTTTAAGACGCTGTTTATGATAAGTAAATCATGATCTTTACGATTATTAACGCAATACGTGACTTCGATAATCTACGAAGGAAGAGAATTCCATAAATGTTGGCACCGTTTGCAGGGCCCCGCCCCTGCTTTATAATATATTTATAACAAGCAGTTAGTTTTGTTGCAAACGGTACCATCTATATTGAAACTGTTGAAACACGCTGAAAATCACTCGTGGAGAAAGTGAATTTATTTATTTATTTATTTATTTATTTATTTATTTATTTATTTATTTATTTTTTTATTTATTTTCTTAAGCTGAAAATAATTTTCACGATATGGCATAAAATATAGATTAAAAAAGCTAATTTTGAAAGACAAATTTATTTTACTTTTGTTTCACATTTGTTTTAAAACAAAACGATTTGTAAATTAAAAAAATAAAATTTTAACATACAGAGGATATAAAAAAAAATAATTATTAATTAACGAAAATAATGATTAATTATTATATTGTGAATATAATTAGTGTATCTCTCTCTAATGAAAAAAAAATATTTAATTCAGTACTTATTGACGTGTCTCTTTAAAAATCATTTAATTCAGTATTTATTGACGTGTCTCTTGGTACATTCATTCAGGTACCAAGGTAACGCGTTTGTGATATTTTCGCAAAAACTTAAAGGGTCAATGAACAAAAATATACGTGGTCAAGTTTTGTAACCAATATTTCAAGTCTAGGCAACTCATTTGGCCTTTTGCCGGAGCATTTTAATATAACAAAATTTAACACAGATTTTTTATTAAATACTGAGAGAGAGAGAGAGAGAGAGAGAGAGAGAGAGAGAGAGAGAGAGAGAGAGAGAGAGATTACAAATCCGTAAACCCGGAACGAGGAAGAATCCGGGAAAACCCTGAAAAGAGCTTCCGATTAACGAGATGCTACTTGCAAGCTTTCTCAGATACCCACGTTGGCGGAATCTTAGACTTGAACCCATGCAGACAGAGGTGAGATGGCTGTGATCCGTGACGGAGAGCACTTTAGACCACTGGGCCACTCGGGGCCTCAGAGAGTAGCACATGTTAGTCCTGGAATCATATTTCATACTTGAAGCATATTCAATTCTAAGTGCGTTAATTTTGTTAAAGTCTTAGAAAACATGGTGCATCAGCTAAGTATAACAGACTCGATGTTCGAACTATTCTTTTATTAATTAAAATACTGATTCCAGGAGCAGTAACACCAAATATTTTTTTGAGATGCCTTATGACACGAGCTGTGCAACACTAATCTCGTTTATTTGATAACTTGTGACAAAGAAACATATTGGACAAACCCGTCAGCAAGTATATTAACGCAGAAACAAGCACAGATTTGACAAATAACTTTATCGATCCATATCTTAAAACACGTTAATGCCTGCCTCCATAACTGGCAAGATATTTCATTTCGAACGTAGCGTCTCATGTTTCGATTCAATAAGTTTAAATTCTAAGGTTTTATATTAACTCTTCTGATACGTTTACTGTATATGGTCACTTATATTGATATAGATATTGGTCGAAAACATAATTTAAAACTTTTAAATATTCGGCCTACATCGTTTTGGAATATTCCTCCTTAACACTTGTATCCTTATTTTAAATGAAATTCTGTTCGCATATTCATAAAATAGGCAATGATACATCCACAATAATATATCCTTTTATTGGCGGTAACTTATATATATATATATATATATATATATATATATAGTGTGTGTGTGTGTGATAAATGAAGCTCGTTGAAGAGTACGTAGATTGGATAAATGAAGCTCGTTAATAAGTACTTGGATGTGATACATGAAGCTCGTTTAAAATTACACTAAATAGATTTAGAGCAGTATCGCGTAACTTGAAAAAAGAACTGGGTCTTTTGGAAAGTGTACCAAGGAACTAGTGGCTATGTAGCAAATGTAATATATGAAATGACGTCCAAATGACATGCGCTTGTTTATCCATTTAATAGGCAACGGAGAACTCATTTACCACGATGTTATTGTTCATGGATCAAATATAGAGCATTATTATATCTGAACATTCAAAAATAATATTAATCATATTGTCTACATGGTTTTAGTTGCGCAAAAAAAGGCTACACAATGGCTAAATATGCGTTAGCAATTATGATTATATTGCATTGCAAAACTAATATATATATATATATATATATATATATATATATATATATATATATATATGGTCCTTATATTTGATGTGAACTTAATGGTATCTTTTTCACTAAATTAAATGAATATTATATTGAACACTCAGTAGAATAGCAATAAGATATGTGTGTATCCTCATGTTAGAAGCTGTAAACTGACATTGTAAATCGCACGCATGGACACACACACACACACACACACACACACACACACACACACACACACACACACACACATACATACATACATACATACATACATACATACATACATACATACATACATACATACATACATATACGCAAGTATGGGTGTGTGCGTACGTACAAATAATGTTTCAAAAGATTAGGAAATGAATTAAAACGTCTTTCAATTTAATTTTTTTAAACAATACGTAGGACAGATCAGGGTATAAAATTATGTACACTCGATTCGTCTCTGTATTATAAAAGGGAGTACACTTTATCTAATCACCTATATAAATGTTTGTGCATGTGGACGAAATACATTGGTGACAGTGTTTGACAATGTAGTCAGTTGAGCGGATGATTGCCCACGTTTATTTGGCATCTATTTTTCACCTTTACAGCGAAAACAATTAAGTAACAAAGTACTTGAAATATTTGTGTTTTGAAGCATGATTTCTCATTTACACAATCATCAGCATCATTATCAAGTATATTTACGACAAACTAGAACAACGAAAAAAGTTACTTCTTAATCGTTTTCAGTCAAAATCTCTTTGTTTTTTTTCTTAGTCTTGATACTCTGGCAGGAAATTCTGTTATGTCTAGAGGAGGTGTTTATTTATCAGACGCACTCTACGTTAATTTTCAGCACATGTTTATGGAGGCATTTTCTCTTATAATTGCGGTCCTTGGTCGCCATACGTTTATCCGAAGGATAGTGGTAACACTTTTATTCATCATGTCTGAAAGATCTTGTTCTGTGTCTTATGTAGTATACTCGACAATAAGTGTCATCTCTAAATTACTCTGTTATCATTTATCCGTTGTAATAGATGTGTGTGTATTTAAAAATTCATCATTGTGGCACCAACCTGTCTTTTGAAGTACACAAGGAAAAGTGCATGTTGATAAAGGAACATTTTCTTTGCTAGTCATGGTTCCGATAACCCTATTTATACCTTAGAATATCGAAAAGACATTTCTGTGCTTTGAGTATGTGAATTTCATTGGATGCGGCGGCAAGCCACCGCATCCAATAAAATTAAGTGTTAAAATTTGAACACTGTTCCTACGTAATCAATATTTTTCCACTGCTGGTCCGTGTTTGCACAAATACCTTTAAGTCAAATACATCTATAATAGCTTCCCTCTGGTATTTAGTCATACTTTCGATGTTAAACTAACAAAGTATCTTTTTTTAGGTCAATCGCATCCACCGTTTTCAGCGATGTACAATACAAAACGCTATTGGTTAGTTGAAATAACATACTAAGGGACGCAACACATGAAATTCAATAGATGTCGCTAGGAGAAAGCACCAATATGGACCCAGAACACAATTAAGTTTACTATATTCTCTATGTTTGTTTCTCAGTACTGAATGTTTCACTGCATGACAATCAAAACAAAATCATACGTTAATCTAACATAACTTCAAAGATGACTTCACGGTAAAGTTCTTGCCATAGGTTTACCAACATTTGTTCGTGACGCTGTACTGTAGACAAACAAGTGTGCAATGGAAGACAGCTGATTTCACTTCCGGATCATCACCATGACCGTATTACTCCATGTACTCTGTCACCAAAAACACAAATAGACAACCACACCCTAAGCTCATATTCTAACGAATAAATAATTGCCTTGAAATTCATAACAAGAATACTTAAATCTAACTCTTGTACTGGACCCCGAGTGGCTGAGTGGTCTAAAGAGCTCTCCGTTACGGATCACTGCCATCTCACCTATGTCTGTGTGGTTTCGAGTCTAGGATACGGCCAATGTGGGTATGTGAGAAAGCTTGCCAGTAGCTTCTCTGGGTCGGAGGTACTTTCCGAGGTTTTCCCGGGTTCTCCTTCCACCATTAATACTGGCCGCCATGTATAATGTGCTGCAAATTGGCGTTAAACCCTAATACAACAACAACTAACTCGTGTATCACCACCAAAGGGAGACATGAGATAAGTCTCTAAAAATAGACCGGGGCTACATTCATGGTAATGAACCGGAACTATTAATTGTAATCTGTTTCCATATAGCTGTTCGATCCGCCAAGGTGTATATAGGGTTATCGGAACCTACAGTTATTGAAACTGCGTCGGTTCTCAGCAACGGAACGCATGCGCAACCAGGTCATAAATGGCTAATTATTTTCAAAAGTTTGTTATATTTTCCATTGTCTTTGTCATGTTCTTTACAAATGTTTGTATGCGGTATATTTAAATTGAGTAAGCAAATGCAGTTTTCAGTATAAATACGAAAGATAAATCGCAGCCGCGTCAGTTTAAGTCAAATCTTTCTCAGAATTAATAAAGTTACGACACTGGTAAACAATAATGTTTTATCGATGATATAATGCTGTACTGAAAACGCAATTTCGAGTCGTGCAGTACAGCCGTGAATTTGAAAGAGCGAAAATACTTAACTAAAAGCTGAATATTCGACAATGTGGTATCAACTATCCGCATCTGACAAGAATAAAATTTTACGACATCAAAATCCATTTATCCATGTACCAATATCCTATGGGTAATTGTTATTTACTGTTCACATGTTCATTAAATGGAGAAATCTCTTTTTGTTTTTGTTTGTATTGTCAAACATCGTAATTTAACTTTCGGCGAAATCACAATCTAACACAGTTAAGGTTACTGGAACATTTGTTATTTTGAGCAAGTCGCCAGACCGGATAGAGATCTTAGACTATACGTTATCTTTGTGTCGCAAGGTAAAGCGGATTAGGTGGAATAGGTGTGTACATGTGTAGGGTAATTTTGATACACGCGCTTTTACGCTTCAGGGGATATAAACTGGCATTAACGAGCTTGCAATTGTTGGAAAACATTTACTGAATAGCTTTTGCTAAGATTCTAGTCTTTTGGCATACATATTAAATACAGTTTAAAGATATTCTAAAAAGACTTAGACGACAATAATGTATATTATATTACTTATATGGAAACAAAGCACAAATGATAAATCAAAGTGTTCATGTATTTAGTATTTTTTTGCGACACATATCCATGTATTCTAGCTCTGGAGG
This sequence comes from Unio delphinus, assembly GCA_029339505.1. Classification (NCBI taxonomy): domain Eukaryota; kingdom Metazoa; phylum Mollusca; class Bivalvia; order Unionida; family Unionidae; genus Unio; species Unio delphinus. Next base: position 11,962,967 of record JAQISU010000081.1, read on the forward strand.
TTGGTTTTGCGATTCAACCAGAAAAATGGTTCACCTTCAGTTGTTGTCTAGATGTGTTAGTGACCTCAGTTATAAGAAGGAGGAACGGATTAATGTCTGGAATTTAAGACTTTTGATTAATCATATTGGTTGAAATATTTCTGACCACGAGTAAAAAAAAACACGCACACAAGACTATTCTTTGTTTTGGCATCATTGAACAACAATCAACAAAGATGGAATTCAAAGAGTTACGGAGAGAGAGAGAGAGAGAGAGAGAGAGAGAGAGAGAGAGAGAGAGAGAGAGAGAGAGAGAGAGAGAGAGAGAGAGAGAGAGAGAGAGAGTATACTTGTACACGGATATATACATGATACCAATGTCAAACGTTTCGTCCATATTTTATTTGTGTATCGTTCATGCTTACTCAAGTGATCTCAGTCTCGAAATAATTTAGGTTCGGAAAGTTCAGTAGTTGAGTATATGATAATGCATTTCGTGCTTGCACTCAAGGACGAAGAAACTCTATCCACCCCGAAATCTTGCGATAGAACCGGTCAATGAACCACGAATCTTGCTATGTTTGTAAAGCTGGACGATCCTCTGTTGTTAATTATTGATATTTCAGATTATAGGTTGTAACAAATAGCACTGAGTCAAAGTTATTCGAAGAAACTTGTATAGAAGTTGATCGATTTATTTTTTTATTGACGATAAAGAATAATGAATTCAGTAATATTTCATGGCACCATGTAGGATTACGCTCTAATACTTTAAAACCTACGCTACAGATATGTTGGTAGGTAACAGAGTCACGTTTCAAGAATTTAAAGTATTACGTAAATTTGATTTTGAATCTTCAATTTCATGAGTGGCCCTGAAAAGAGCCTTTTGTTTTCTTCTTCTAATTTCTTCTTTTTCTCCACCATCTTCTTATTTTCTGCCCTACACTCCTTGTCTTCTTCTCATTCTTTTCCTCTTCCCTTGTTTCCTTTTCCTCTTCCTATTTCTTCCTCTTTCAATGTTCCTCTTCCTTTTCGCTGTTTTAATTCCACTCCCTCGTTTGTTTTCTGTCCTCCTCATCCTCCTTTTCTTCTTTTGCATCATTTAGTATTTCTCTCAACCTTTCCGTCGTCTTGCTTATATTATTTATCTCCATTTTTAGACAGTGGTGAGTATGGCCATAACCATCTTCCAGTCTATTTCTTCCACCATCCCAATATCATCAACCACTTCTTGCCATCTTCCAGTCTTTTTCTTCCACCATCCCAATATCATAAACCACTTCTTACCATCTTCCAGTCTATTTCTTCCACCATCCCAATATCATCAACCATTTCTTACCATCTTCCAGTCTATTTCTTCCACCATCCCAATATCATAAACCACTTCTTGGCATCTTCCAGTCTTTTTCTTCCACCATCCCAATATCATCAACCACTTCTTACATCTTGTTCATTTCGTCCACATGATTACTGGCCATTTTTCTTTGAGTATTCTGTGTAGAATGGCGCGAATGATGGAAGCTTGACTTTACATGTGTCAAGCACGGGCGTGAAGGAAAAGGTCCCTTACTTTACATATTATCTACTGTTCACACAGAAGATAAGGGTAAATAAAACAATATTTACTAATTGAAAAAACCTCAGTAGTTAACATCCATATAGAACAGAAGGGGAACAAAAATATACTATGAAACCCCCAATATCTACTATCCATACAGAAGGAAATGAGAAAATAATTACACAATATCTACTATTCGCACAACATACGCGCACGCATCCAAACACACACACTTTACAATCCACACAAACATACACGCACGTATACGAACCCGATTCTACTATCCATGTATCGATCAGTCCTTCTTTTTGTCTCGTCTTTCTAGTTCTGGGTGTGTGGAGGATACTGAAGGGGTCTTTTCTACATTTCTTTCTGCCTTGTCTTTGATGTCATACTGGGGAAGCAAGAATACATGGCCCATCACAATCACCGCGCATTTATTGGAGTTTCTCGTCGGCCCAAAATATCTTTACCCTTCTGAACAAGGAATTATTTGCCCGCGCACAAGAAAGCTTCTTTTGGGTTTTATTTGTCGATGATGACATTTGGGAGACATTCTTTGGATTTTGTCAATGCGGCATCTTTCAGGGCATGTAATCCTCGTGTTGCTATTGGTTTCAAAACAAGGGCTTACTAACGAAAGACCGATTTTAAGATTTTTTTCTAATCTATGTCCTCGCTTTTGAGCGAGCTCTCGGGTACACTGGATACATGACTTGCGAGTCGCTTGAGACTCATTTTCGAAAATGAAGTTTCATCTTGACTTTACCATTGGAAAATGGAATATTATGTCCCAGATCTCCTTTTACAGCAGTATAGACAGTGTCGAAATACGACTTACTGACCTGTAAATAGTTAGGATGTACAAATTAACGGTGAACGTGATAGGTGTTTCCAGCTTCCTAGTCATTGTTCGCGGTAGAATCCGCTTTGAAAGGAATGGCACGTAGTAACGGTACGGAGGTGTCACCCACCACGTTGTACTCGCATAGGAGTAGACAAGCATCAAATTGAGTCCTTCGTTCGGTTCCACCGGGGATAAAAATGCCCTGTAAAATTTCACATTACTGTTGATCTTCTGGCTTAATATATGTGCAACCATCTGTGAATGTTCTCCCAAAATTTCAAATAAACTACCAATTAACCCGAAAACGTTTCTGGATCCGTAAATCTCATCAGTAGGCAACGAGCCACTTTATGGTACTCAGTGTTAACACTTATTTGGTTGTGTTCAGGGATTTACCAAACGCTGCATTATTGTGTTATTGTTTAATAATGGATTACTTGTTGACTTTGTGTCACCTGAAAACCCGATTTTATTCGTCACTTCTTGCAACTGGACGCTTAGGATTTCGACCCGGAAAGTCTTTTGAATTTCAGTGATGTTTTTATTTGTGCAGGGTTGTCCCGTTGTAAGTAAGGAACGATAGTCTAATTGCAACATGTGTATGCTGGACCCCCGAGGCTAATTATTCTGCTTCATAAATGTTACGAGTGTCAGCCTTGCAAAAAATGAGGTGTCAAAGCCAGTTGTGTATAACATGACCAAATGAAACTTGTTACTGGCGCTTTATTTGGCTGAGTTAGATTCACATGTAAGTGATGAATTGGCCGTGTTGGGTTCAAAGGAACATCAGATGGGGATCGTAAATCCATCCGTACAGACTGCCTGGGAGGGGCAATGTCTGCTAATTATGAGACCCTGGGTGAATCGACATACACTCGGAATTGAGCAAGGCGTGGCCACCATTGGAATTGAAAGCTTAAATCTAGTATCTTGAACACTAAACCTTAGTAGTCGCTAAACCTTCTTGCTGAAATTATAAAAGAGAAGTTATAAGCTACTCCGACGTCATTCGAAATTGGCGGTAAACATTGTTATTCAGGGAATTACAGAGGAGCTTCGGACATTAAGCTTTTAGAGACCGGATGAGCTGTGGGAGACAGAAAAGAAAATCCCCCTAGTACAGTTGGTCCCGACTCTCTGATAGACAAGAAAAGAAGAGATCGGAGGCAGATGTTTGATGGGCTGAAGGGGTACTTGAGTACCAGTCAAGGGAACAGAAATAATCCAGATGTGTAGAAACACAGGACAGGCGGAAAGTCTATCACACAAAGTAAGATGATGAAATAGGCCATCACTTGGTCGAATGAACGACGAAAGATAGGGTTTTGAATATTGAATTAATGAATGAGAGATGCAAAGCTAGAGTTGCCGACAGTTAAATTACTGAATACACAAAAAGGTGAAATTGAAATAACAATTTAATATCATTCAATAACAGATAGTCATTTCACAAATGAAATTCAATATTCAAAACCCTATCACGCGTCTTTCACTCAACCAAAGTTACGGCCTCTTGGACTTTGATTTTGTGGGCATGTACTTTTTGAGCAATTGCCATTGCTGCTCAAGAGAAGGGTGTCACCACTGGAAGAGAAGTTCTTGGAGACGCGGGTTTCCCTTGTTTCATCAAATCAAGGAAAACGGGTGTCAAACTGGACTTGGCTGGCATAACTAGTAACGGAGATGTGGAAGAACTTGGGGTTACTGGAGACGCGGTCACTGTCGCTGTAGGGTGTGTCCTCTTGCGGATAGAAGCTGTTTTGTGTGGTCTTCTTCTGGGATATTTTCTTTTTCTTTATCTGAAGGATTTTTGTTTTCTGTTGATGTATCCTGGTCTTGTCACCACTGCAATGTTTCTTCTTCCTGGTACCTTTGGTTTTTTATGAGTGTGCTTTTTCTTGGGGAAAACTTCGGGGCATTTGGACCCCATTTTAAGAGGTAACGAATGATGACTCCACATAGAGAACCACTACGTCCAGGTTTCAAAATGATTTGCTCTTTGGTTTCGGTGTCGAGGCGAGGCTTGGCGAGTTGCATCAAAGTTACGTTGTTTCTCTCAAAATAGCGTTTGGTTTGATGTGGAATGTGAATGATGCCTTACAATAATTGACGTACTGTCTCCGTAAACCATCGTAAGACTTCTTTGACACTGGCTTCTAAGACATGAACACGTATTTGTGGATTTGTTTCGCGATTGACGTTGCATAAGGCACGGATCAATTTGACTAAAAGATGAGACTGAAGGGGCGTCATGTTGACAAGGTGTGAGACAGACCCAGCGTCTGAAAGTGTATAAATTTTGTTGTTGTTAAGTCGACGACGGAATCGAAAATAATTGGGGTGGTTGGGGTTTTAATCCACGAGTAAATAGACGTGTATGGATTGAGTGGCATCGTCGTACGCATGTTTGGCGAAGATTTGCACTTTCGATTTATCTCTAGGACTTTTAAACAAGAAACCGTAATGAGCATTGAGGTTGACGGTGCGATGGGCTATACATTGTAAAAGCCAAATTTGGGTAATGTAAATGACACCGACATTATGAGGATGTCGTTTGCGCGTAAACCAGTTTAATTTCGTTTTCGACTTCGATCCCGTCGTCTTCGCTATGAATGCCTTCCACAAACACGATGGAATTGCCTTGACTTTCTCGCAAGAGACTTACGCCGATTGCCACTCTTTGTAACCCCACACGATCCGTTGAGGTGGGCGACTGATCAAATGACGCGTATGTTCGATGAAACGTTTGACAAGTTTGGTTTTGCCTGAACTGCTTGGTCCGACAATGTTAAAGCGATGGCGAAGATACAAGGCCACCCAATTGGCACGATCAAACTGAGCTTCGATGACTTTGAAAGTGGAGGAAGAGGGACCAGAGAAAGTAGAGGTAGCCATAGTTTAGCAAATCATACTTTTGACACAAAGACTGACAAGATAAGATATTTTATAAGTTTATTGCTAGTTGAAATGGAACAACACGAAAGACAAAAATACATAAGTACTTGGATAATATGCACGATAAAACGATCAAAGTGGAAATAAACAAGTCTCTGTACAACAAGCTGGTTTCTAACATAAGATAGGTAGAGCATGTTCTAGGTAAGCGGAATCTTTCTGTTCCCACTGATAAACAATAACAAAAGTGAAAGTTGAGTCAGGGCAAATAATTATTAATCTGATCAACATTTTTAATTAGGTAACAAAGTTCTACAATACATTACAAGATAATAAATCTTAAAATTTAGATGATATATTGGGAATATACGAGGTACCCAAACTGAAACAAGATGATACAAGACAACTAGAAGGTGAAATAACTCTTTCGGAAAGAAAAATGCAAAAATATATTCGCTTCAAAATACGTTCGCATCGCAATTGTTTTATGTATTGGACGTAGTTGTCATCAAGAAGAACCTCTCATCTTATTTGTTTTATTAGTAAGATAAATATTTTAAGAATTATGGTTCAGAATATTTATGATGTTAATGAATATGACAATAAATTGGCACACTAGGCTGATGGGTAAGAAAATTCTTTGTATGCCTCGGTAGAAACATTTTAGACGTATTTGCACCAATATCGGGACTAAATTGAGTATCTGGAAAACAAAGAGATGTATACAAATTTAGGATTTGGCTGGATTTCAGATTTCTCTTTACCAGGGATTGAATTATCGGTGAATTCAAAAGAGATTGCCGAAACGAACGTTGAAAAAAATTCAAGATGTACAAAAACGTTATGGGGAAATGAATCGAAGAAAATTAACAATATATGGGAACTTTATTGGTCTAAAATCAGTGGCTTTATCTAAACTGACGCAGATAATCTGTGGGTGAAAGCGCCACAGAATATTAGTTCCTAATAATTAAACGGTACAGTAGGCATTATGTCTAGGGGCATATTATCCAACAGGCACATTATGCATTGTTTCTATGGGCATATTATCCAATAAGTACAGTAGCCATTGTGTCTAGGGGCATGTTATCAAATAGCCACAGTAGGCATTGTGTCTAGGGGCATATTATCCGATAGCCACAGTAGGCATTGTGTCTAGGGGCTTACTATCCAATAGCCACAGTAGGCATTGTGCCTAGGGGCATATTATCCAATAGCCACAGTAGGCATTGTGCCTAGGGGCATATTATCCAATAGCCACAGTAGGCATTGTGTCTAGGGGCTTACTATCCAATAGCCACAGTAGGCATTGTGCCTAGGGGCATATTATCCAATAGGCACAGTAGGCATTGTGTCTAGGAGCATATTATATAATAGGTACAGTAGGCATTGTGTCTTGGGGCATATTATCCAATAGCCACAGTAGGCATTGTGCCTAGGGGCATATTATCCAATAGCCACAGTAGGCATTGTGTCTAGGGGCATATTATATAATAGGTACAGTAGGCATTGTATATAAGGCCTAGGAAATAATGTTACTGAATAGTGAATACACAAAGAGGCAGAGTCGTGCCAGTGTCAACCATTTTATCTAACTCAAAACCCTCTGAGGACCTCATGAGCGCATTTTTGATGGCTTAAAAGCCTCATCACCTTTGTTATATCTCGTGACAACTTTTGACGCCAATCATTTTGCGAGCCACGGATACTGCTTGGCGGGCCGCGTGTTTGAGACCCCCGACCTAGGGCCTACAGTATCTTAATCTGGCCCTTGAAAGAATACATGGTCAGCATCTATAATACAGTACGAAATTTTAGTATTTTTATATTGCATGACAATAAAAGTTTATTATAGAGAAAATCGGTGCTAAAGTAAGGTATGTACTCAGTCAGTTTACTTTATTTATTACATCTTAAATTGTGGTATAGCTGACATATCAGATTAGGACAAATCACCCTATAACTTTTCCAATTTTTTCATACAAAGAAAGTTGTCCTTTTTATTCTTGAGAGCATAGAATGTGTGACATGCAACTGGCCTTTCCTGTTATGGCCGCTCGTAAAAGGTTCTGCATTGATTAGAGAAACCTCTACCTTTTCGTTGAAAAAGGAACATTGGATGAGATTAGCTTCCTTTCCTTCATACCACATCGGCTATTAATGCGAGACAAAGGTGTGTATCGGATGTAGAGAAGCGCAGTATTACCGATATACCGGTATTTTGATTCAGGTGGTATTTACCGCGGTAACTTTCCATTGTACCTGTACATCAATAATTTCCATCACTAGTGCATGTACAAAAATTACCGATTAATTTTGTTAAAAAGTTAGTGATATTAAAAACATGTTTTATTTGTCATGACAAAAGAATTGCCTTCTTTTAAATACAAAATAGATGTACTTGTCCAAAATTATTTTCGAATATTACAATTATTTGTGTATTAACCTTAAAACACATTTTGACATGTGTCACCTATGCCATCATGGTAGCCGACCAGAATAATGTGAAAAATATTCGGATCACATACAAGGTTTGGAAACATTATTAGTTATTTGCTTTGACATGTTAAAATGATACGTGCATGTACACCTATGCAAGATTGTAAAACATAACGACATTTTCATGAGAGCAGTTGCGTTCTGATTAAATCGTACCTAATTTCTCTAGTCAAATAAAGATCTTCTTTTCAGGAGTCATTATACTTTCTGTTTACTGCCCCCTCTATAAATATCTTGTCCGAATGTTAGCATCCCACTCACAGTTTCCTTGCCGCTTATATCAATAGTGAACCTACTATACTATTGGCTATGTCAACAACTCCCATTGTTATCAACAAGCTCTCTAATGTCAGCACAAGTTCTTTAATGTTGTGTTAGCTATCGTATAGGCTTAATCATCCCACGTTAGTCTCAGTTTTTAGATGATAACTTATACATGTAGAATCTACGTTGGGATTTGGACCGAGACAAGGAAATCCCAGTCAAGGGGGTAACATTATTTGTCTCCCCACGGGCCTTGTCCGAGTGGAGAGATATATAATGTAAGCCCCGCGACTGGGATTTTCTTATCTCGGTTCAAACACTAACGTAGATTTTTTCTCACTCAATATGTACCTTTAAAGTAAAAATAACTTTTCAGTAGTTTTCACGTCCCAGTGTTTACATGAATACAAACAGGGTAATGACGGATGTGGTGTGACCGTTGCATCTGAAGTACACCGTTCTCACGCGTGAGCAAAGAAACATAACATAAAACGTTGCATAGTAATGAGGTATTATCACATTTAAATATGGATGTTATATGAAACTGACAATAAATAAATAATATTTATTACAAGAAACCGTTTCTTTTCATCCTTTCCAATTTTGAAAACAACCCCCTCTCTGGATAAAAGACCCTTCAAATATGGACCCTAGCGGATAACAATGTGCTAAACCTTCAGGTTCACTGATTCTTTGAAAAAAATATTTTTCTATCTTGGAAATAGGGCAAGTGCTGCATGGAAATATACTTATGGATTAGTGTGTTGACAGATAAATGATTCCTTCTGGCTGATAAGTTGGTTTGTCGATAAATATTGTAGGTATATTTCTTATGCAACCAGTGCACAATGGAGATGCTTAACAAAATTAGAATAATGCATGTTTGACATAATACATTTCTGTCCTTTACTAAGTTTTCCGTAGTGGTTGAGAGTTGGGAGGCAATGAAGTGTATATGTCAATAGTCTATGTGCATGGATCAGTGTTTTCTGTCATAGTTCATTTCACATAGCATTGAGAATTTTATCCTATTTGTATGACAGTTAATTGTCAGGTTAGCGTCATTAAATGTAGCTAACAGTATATAATATTTTTCACACAAAGCATTTAAAATTAGTTGATTTGCTTTAGCTACATTTAATGACGATGAACTGAACATGTACTGAGCTAGGGATGCATAGAGGATAAAACTGACCATGTAGTGTGGAACAAACTAGCATAATACCAAAGAGTTCGAGATGTATGCGTGCGTGTCGTTGTCTCTCTAGAAATGTTTTTGTATAATGTTTTCTCAAAGATGTATTGACCTTACGTTACTATGTTTTTGTTATATATTTGTTGGTGGTGTTGGTTGATTTTAAAACAACAGCGCCAAACACAAGAGAAGACAAGAAGGGTTTCATTTTTTTAAAGTAGTTCTGAACGCGTGGACACCTTGACTGAGACGACTGGTCTGAGATGACTAGACTGAGATAAGAAATATAAGGTTAGCAAAACTGCTATATTTCTCAGCTGAATGGGTGAGAAATCAATGTAAATACATGTAACATATTCATCTGCTATAATATACTAAGGTACTAGCATTTTCATTTTAGGGGCGCGATTTTCTATCGTGATAAATGTTATTTCTTTATCTCAAGATAATTAATTTGTTTCAAATAATGTAATTGATTTAATAGGGTGTTACTTTGACATAAATCTTTGCAATACATTTTTTCAAGATATTTGAGAGCCGTTTATTTATTTGCAAAGTTGCATGCCGTTGCCTTGGAAATGTAAATATCTGCTCCCTGATGTAATTGTGGTATACCGTGGTACATATCTCGGCATTTCAGAAATACCGTGGTACAAAACAAATTCGTTGTATCCACCTCTAATCGGATAAATATAGTGGCTGTAATTTGCCGACAGATCATAAGTTTGTTCGCCATAAATTGTTTGGCAAAAATCACTCTACACTAAATAAGCGACTATTCAATCTGGTGATTCATCGTCCATTTTTGGATATTATCCCTACGTCGTCCAATTCGGAAGTCACGCCTGTATGTTAAGATTACAAAAAAGTCCCCAAAACTTTGTGTGTCAATTTCTTCAGTTATATTTATAACTCGCTAAAGTCATTCAAATAACTCTCTTGATTATCATTTTAAACTAAATTCAGGTAAACAAAGAATGTTAAACACGCGCTTTTGCATGGAGAGAAATTGCTAATGTTTAATGGAGTGCTTCCATTGTCAAATCTCAATTTTGGCGGTGCGTACATTTGCACGTTGTTAAGTTCTTCAATTTCGGAGGTAAGTAAATCTTGCATATAGCCATCAATCCCCTATTTCTTAAACGAAAGTGGCCTATTTTGAAAAACACCGGAACTTGTAGAGTTTAGGCCAGAAAAGAAATAATATATTCAAACCCCACCAGCCACGTGTATGACTGAACTGACTAAAAGTTATGGATGGGAAAACAATTGTACTACGCATTCACTTCTCGGTCAGCGATTCTTCCCTAAAACAGACGGGATCAGAGTAACATTTCTCGGCATACATTCGAGGTATGATTGATTGGATTCAACCGAACGTAGTTAATAACTGCCACTCAAAACTATATGTGGAACTACTTTTGTTCCTAAAACACAATATTATGGCTGAAGGAGACAGTCAAAATCGGAATATTGCTGGCCTTTTATGTCGCTGGGAATGTGGTCACTACCCATGAAATTTATGTATATTTCTACAACTGTGTGTGTGTGTGTGTGTGTGTGTGTGAGAGAGAGAGAGAGAGAGAGAGAGAGAGAGTATTGCTTGTTTTCATGGGTTTATGCTATAGGCCATACATATACGCACGCACGCACACACACACACAACATACATACATACATACATACATACATACATACATACATACATACATACATACATACATACATTACATTACATACATACATTACATTACATTACATTACATTACATACATACATACATACATACATACATACATACATACATACATACATACATACATACATTACATTACATTACATTACATTACATTACATACATACATACATACATACATACATACATACATACATACATACATACATACATACATACATACATACATACATACATCAAATGATTATGTATTGATTTTGCCGCAGTTGTTATTGTCGGACTTAAGTTTAAATGTTTCGGTGATGGGTCAGCGGGGGAAAGTTTTAGGTGTAACCAGACATTGACATAGTGTTTACAATTTACTCGACAACACAACATCCTTAAGATCACGACATGACTGTCTGTATTATCGTATAGAAACTTCATATATAAATCCGGTTACAACCCGGACATAGTACTACAATATAAATCAGATTGTTGGAATGAACAGAGCACCTCTTATGATTATCATGCCATGCATTTGTCACACTTCTTATGATTATCATGTAATACATTCGTCACACTTCTTATGATTATCATACGATACATTTGTCACAATTATTATGAATATCATGTAATACATTTGTCAGACTTCTTATGATTGTCATGCAATACATTTTCCACACTTTTAATGATTATCATGCGATAGATTTGTCACACTTCTTTTGAATATCATGTAATACATTTGTCAGACTTCGTATGATTGTCATGCAATACATTTTCCACACTTTTAATGATTATCATGCGATACGTTTGTCACATTCTTATGATTATCGTGTAATACATTTGTCACACTTCTTATGATTATCATGCGATACGTTTGTCACAATTATTATGAATATCATGTAATACATTTGTTACACTTCTTATGATTATCATGCGATACGTTTGTCACACTTATTATGAATATCATGTAATACATTTGTCACACTTATTATGAATATCATGTAATACATTTGTTACACTTCTTATGATTATCATACGATACATTTGTCACAATTATTATGAATATCATGTAATACATTTGTCAGACTTCTTATGATTGTCATGCAATACATTTGCCACACTTTTAATGATTATCATGCGATAGATTTGTCACACTTCTTTTGAATATCATGTAATACATTTGTCACACTTCTTATGATTATCATGAGATACGTTTGTCACATTCTTATGATTATCGTGTAATACATTTGTCACACTTCTTATGATTATCATGCGATACGTTTGTCACACTTATTATGAATATCATGTAATACATTTGTTACACTTCTTATGATTATCATACGATACATTTGTCACAATTATTATGAATATCATGTAATACATTTGTCAGACTTCTTATGATTGTCATGCAATACATTTTCCACACTTTTAATGATTATCATGCGATAGATTTGTCACACTTCTTTTGAATATCATGTAATACAATTGTTACACTTCTTATGATTATCATGCGATACGTTTGTCACACTTATTATGAATATCATGTAATACATTTGTTACACTTCTTATGATTATCATACGATACATTTGTCACACTTATTATGATTATCAAGTAATACATTTTTCACACTTCTTACGATTATCATCTAGTACAATTGTCGTATTTACTCGTAAACATTTTTCCTTCGCATTAAATACATAATATTTCTCCTTTGCAATAAAGAATTTAACAATCTACACACTAAAAAGACATAAATATTTGTATATGTGTTTTGCATGGTCGGTGAAACTAATTTTCCATTATTATGTACAGTAAGCAGTATTTACTAAGTGTAAATTGAATTGAAAAGTATTTCATGTATAGGTACATTCAAGTAGTAACTTATGATAATTATAAAACAATACGTTCACTAGCTAGATTTGTTTATCACGTGTTTAAAAGAGGATATAAATAAGTATTTTTACAGTAATTTAATGAAGCATTTAAAATAAGGAAGATATTTTTTTATATTTCTCCACCCTCTCTTTTCCAGCTTTTGTTCACTACCTTTTGTGAATTTCAGTTTTAATGTGTATGTATTTCATTTGGAACAACTAGTTAGTTGTATGTTAAAATAGAAAAGAAACGTCTTACAAATTCTCCAACATAGTGTAAGATTGAAACTTCACCCACACGCACCTCGCAGATGTGCACATCCGTTTTAGAGTGGGATCCATTATTAAGCTGCATTGCTTGAATGAGTAGGAACATTCATTTATACATGTCACAGTGTGGTTGCGATGGGAGGGTAGGGTAATGCCGTTTAGCTGGAGACATCTTGTTTGATATGTTACTGCACATATTTTACTCAGCACATCTATCTATCTATCTCTAGACTGTATCTAGATCTATATAAATCCACAATTTAATAAGATCGCGAGAACACTCATCGTTACTCATAGATTTAAATGTCGTTTTCCATTTTTTTAAAAAAGCGCGGAGAAAACAATCGAAGTAAAACAACTACAACACCACACAAAAAAACAATGAAATATCAAGGCTTCCTCTCTGATTTTCATTTGATTCTGATCTTACTTTGTGTTTGGGGATACAATTTATTATTTTAAAAAAAGGACAATGTATGATCATCGATCATGATAAATAAGACCATTAGCGTAGCTACTGCTCAGGTGCACGAGCATGCGGGATAGCGGATGCAGGCTTGGCGCGTGCCCAAAAATTACCATTATACAATTTTTTTTTTATTTTTTGTTGCGAGAAGACCCAAGTTTAAACATACGCCGCGTGAATAGAGGCCGACATTTCTTGCTATGTCACAGAACAAGATACGTGCATATTTTGCCCATTATTTTAAAAAAGGCAACGGATGAGATATGAACGCTGAAACTAATTATTTGCTTTTGTTATTGACATTTTTCGAAAATTTCATATGTAGAATATACCGTGCGTCATTTATAATTTACATTAAAATTATTTCAAACATGTATGCATGTAGCAGCTTGAAAGACACGCATGACAGTAGTGACTATATGGTACCAAGCAAAATTAAGTTGAATTGAGAAGAGAAAAAAAAAAGCAGCAACCAAAACAAATGGAAGATAACCCCTTTCAAATAAATGTAAATATGACATACAACATGATCAACAAAAAAAAAAAGAAATTCAGTAAAATGTATGCAAACTAAAATCAATTGGTAATACATATAAAATCCTTCAACCATGTAAATATTTCCAATACTTCCTCTTCATAAACCATTAATTGGATCAACGTGTCAAGCACGATTACTCGATTTAATTAGAAATGTTACGGAATAAAATTTTAGTCCGTAGCGAACCGGTTTAATACCGTAATTATCACGGAATCACCTTGGTTACATCAACAGTCACATCCACGCTTAACAAAGGACATTGTCTTTGATCAGCCATACTAATTCATTAACCATGATACCGAGTAAATTGTAAAGAGGTGAAAGCCTTAGTCCTGGTCTAGTATGTGTTTCCTTCTAATTGCTAAAAATATCATAACGACACTGTAATCTAGACAAATTTTCGTATGAAACTTCGCCATTATAACTTAACAGGAAAAGTCGATACAAATCTTCAGCTTTGATTAAGGTTACGGGTATGTATGTATGTATGTATGTATGTATGTATGTATGTATGTATGTATGTATGTATGTATGTATGTATGTATGTATGTATGTATGTGCGTGTGTGGTTTAATTACACACCGGCACTATTATGGCTAAACAATTTGGTGTAACGACATCTCCAAAAAGGCATACAAATCAAAGATTTTAAAAAAAGATGTCGGAATGCCGAAAAGACAATAGCAAATTTTGATTTTAAAAACCTCTACTGTCATAAACAGTTTAAACCCCATCTGGGTGATCATATATATAAAGTGTCCGGGGGCAAAAGGAGTCCTTTAACGACATACAGGATGTTCCATGTGGGCACTTTTACATTCCCGAGCCTGCGGGTGTGTGAAAAAGACGCTAATTTTGAATATGCGCGTAACATTTTATATAATAAGGACGTATTGCATTATCAAGAAATTCAAATCTGGATATTCATATAAAGAAACAAAGAGGAAAATAAACATCGAGATTATCGATAGTAAATTTCCGCCAGGTTAATCAGCGGAAAGACAATTTTCCGTACATTGACATGTCGATGATGGATATTTCACAGTAAATGAGGAAAACGACCACCAAAGGAAAATATTAGCTAATGACATGATAACATATAAATATAATTATTATCGGTAACTTATGGAACGTCACACGAATTAAATTGAAACTATTCAAACTTTCAAAATACGGGACACCATATTGAAAGAGCCTTTAAGAAATATTTTCAATAAAGGTAATAATTAGTTAACTAATTTCGCTGTATACTTTTTGGTTCGTGCATGTTACTTGAACATAAAGTTAACTTCGGGAAGAAACGCACTGGACAAAAGTACAAATTAGATCCACACGAGCTAAATTGTTCAGTGATTTTGACGCATATTCATTCATGAGAAGCCGGTTTGTTTTTGCCAGGAATTCTGCTGGTTTAATCTGATTTGCTTACTGAACAATAAGACCGCTTATATATAGTTAATATTGTCGCCATACTTTTAATCAACGTGCCTGATACGGATTCTCTCTCTTTGCAATAATATCTCACACAAACGCAGATCGAATGTCTATCATTTTGATATGTAACTATAAAACAATATGTTACGTCTAACTTTAGGTAACTATCAATGTGTAGGTCTGACAGTAACGATATTTGAACTTGTTTATTGATAATGCTAAAAGAAGCATATTCATATTTCGCACACGCAAGGAACTTTACATTGTATTTATCATGACGGATGCGACGAGGTTATACTTAGCGCACGGATCATTTACGACTGCGTCATAGATAGATTCGGGTTTCAACGCGCGCCAGGAAAATATCGGGGTTTTAATGATGAAAGCTTGCTTGAGTGTTTGAACAAATATATCCGTATACATGTATTGAGTGATAAAAGTCTAATCGCTTAAGTTTGTACTATCGATCAAAATACACAGTCAAGTTTGTCGAGCCTTTACATAATTACAACTTCCGTGCTCGTGCGTGCATTAAGAAAAGCAAGTGGAGTGGACGTGACTAGCCGATGAACACAGCAGCACTTGCCGAATAAAATTAAATACGATTACCAATGCACCAGACGATATTCACAGGAAATTTCCACACGGCCTAGGGCTCTTATTTCAACTTTTTGTCTCTCGTTTAATCATAGCATATCATTTCCTCCCTAGCGCTTCCAACTGGGGTTTGTGTGATCGACCATAAACACGTAAGCTGCATAGCGAGACCACTGACAAACGCGAGAGGATAAACATTCGTTTAGAGCCGCGAGTTATTTGCGGGAAAAAGATCAATTACCGCGCTTAACGGCGACAAAATATATTGAGCAGAAATACTTATTTAGTTCACATCGTGAGGAAGCACACACAAAGAACTCGACACATGTTGGACCGGCGAGGAAGTTAGTTCTATTTCGTTGTGAAAGGGCGGTGTTGTGACAAAATATTTAGATAAGTGTATACATGCAATCGGCTCATATAAAACTATTTATTGTGTACATGTATACTCTAGGAGGGTAACCCTTACGCCGCTTTTGGCGATTTACGTCTTGGGAGTTGAATTAGCGTGGTGAAGGCGGAATAGTTAGTGTGGAGTTATCGGACGATTTGAAAAGTATAGAAAGGTGATTTCTTGACGGATACTTGATAATAATGCCTCGTAAACGCAGTCGTACGAAGGAAAATGGGGAAAATGTATTGGCAAAAAAAATGAAAACAGATCGCACCGAGGAGGAAATGTTTGATGAAGATTGTTTCAAACCGATCGAAAAAGATGGAGAAGCTGTATTAGCAATTGAGTGTGGCCCGAACAAAGCACATATGTATTTATCCAAGTTATATCAAGGTAAGAAAATTTAATTGTCAATTTATTAGACCAATCTATATATATTCTATTGTTTTGTAAATCTTTAGATGTTACGATTATGTCAAAATCAAATATTTTATCAAAATCGTAACCTAGATTTCACAAAAACTATGTCTATAAATTATATATATATATATATATATATATATATATATATATATATATATATATATATATATATATATATATATATGTGTGTGTGTGTGTGTGTGTGTGTGTGTGTGTGTTTGTTTGTCCCAGTTCATACATACAAACTAACATTTCTGCATTGTTATGTTTTTCAACATAGAATCGTTCGTATCGATTATTTAATGAAATATGTAGGAACATGTAGGAATACCATTTACCGACTTTCGTATGCGGATATTGACGTGTCAATTTAATGTCGATGATGTATAGACAAGTTATTCAAAAGTCAGACGAGACGAGAAGAGTATTGTATGGCGGGCTTTGCTAGCGTGGCGCCGCTTGAGCGGGGTGGGTGGGGCGTTACTCATGTACATGCGGAAGTTGTAAAATATTTTACGTTATACTTTTCTGAGTTTAGAGTGCCTCATTTGATATGGAAGCGTTTTGATTGGGGATCAACTGGGAGTGGAATTATACGTTTTAGATATCAACAGCGACACTTTAAAATAAATTGAACTTAATTCTTCAAGTTATCCAATCATTTGCCTCATGTTTTTGTAATGCCAGTAACACACACACACACTCTCTCTCTCTCTCTCTCTCTCTCTCTCTCTCTCTCTCTCTCTCTCTCTCATATTGACACGTTCAGCATTTTGGTCACTGATATTATTTATTAAACATTTTTCTTCAGTTTTACGATTCTTGTTAATATTTTTTTTTCCTTTTTTTTAAATTATTTTTTTTTTACAAATCTTTCCCCAGTTTGGATTTGAAAGGCCCAATCCAGACATTGTCTAGAATATATATAAAAATGTTTTTTTTTAATTAAAAAACATTGGGGATGGAAATATTAAACACCTAAAATACAAAGTTTTGCGAATCGTAAGAAATTTTCAGGAATTTGTAGTTGTATTTAACATACTATTTCCACAAGAAGTATTTGTCTGCGCCAAAGAATAGACCTAGGAAGTTATTCTGGGCACGTATCGTGTTTACAGGACGTGAAATGGAACGAACTTCGAAACAAAAGAGTTTACACAGGCAAAGCCACCCAGGTTAACGTCAAAAGAATGCAAGATAATTAATTCGCGGTATCGCAAGTTTGGGACAAAGAATATCCGTACAACCACATATTTTAATGATTACGGCACATTGCAGTTAATCGGCCTACGAGCGAACGCCCCTTTGTGTTTGCGTTTCCGCCACGCTAGGAAAATGTCGTTGGTCTAACATTGTGCATATTTCTAAGTAATCAAATATTTGAGCTTGATAAGCAATCGCGATTCGGCGTTATCCCGGCCGACCGCCTGTAGGGCGGTTTCAGATAAATGAATTATTGACCCGCGTTGGAGTATATACATGTATATAGTTCTATACGAAAACATTATCCGTTCGTAATATAGATGTTTATGGCCTTGCGAGAGATGGCGTAAAGTCTTTCAGATTTTGCCGCGGACCATTTGTTTTCAATATCCTATTACAGTCTATCGATTCAATGGTATTGAGAAAAACGTGCTGTTACTAAGCGTTACACCATTATCCCTACGATGCATTACGATCGTTGGCGAAAAGATTATAGTTGATAAAACCGTATATCGTAAGCTAAGGTACTCACTCGGTGCCTATGTCAAATTGTAGGATTTATTACGACTTTCCTGCTGGACAAAGGTCAGTGACGTTCTTGTGTGGAATCGAACAAAACCCAAATGTTTAATTGAACTGATATTGACCTTGATTCCTCCATCGATATAAGAATATTGATCGCGCGCGACTTTTATTTATGCATAATATATAACATACATTAATTATTATCGATTTTTGATAACGACGCAGCTAAAGTCGCATTCATTTATTGATTCATATGTCGTGAGCCTGGACAGTTTGACTCCGAAAAATGCGGCCGTCAGCTTGAGTCCTTCATGAGTCATTTCAACTCTAGCGAACCGGTTAGATTTGCTCCAGAGACTATTTACATTCCTATAGCTCATACAGACTTACAAACATGGTAATAACAGCTGCCTAGCTTGGCGCTCAGCATTAAGAGGTTAGTGTTAGGACTGGTCGGCCTAGTGTCAGGATAATGTGACGGGACATTGTGCTAGACATTTAGCGATATGACTGAATATATTTAAAGCTACGTTAAAAAATCCAAGTCACACACACACACACATATTCCCGTAGCGAAGGTCGTCCACTTGGCGTCATACATGTCTGGAATTTACTAGTACTACGTGCTTCGTCACACCTGACATAGCTGTGGGTATATACGTATATATTGTACCGTAAAGCTACCTTTTTCGATACATGTTCCACTTTTCAGTTCAAATCCACGTCGCACATTTTTGCTGTAATATAACGGAGTTAATGTGGCATCTACCTTGACTATTATAAAATCGAAATATTCTTTTCATCAACGCGCCTAGTAATTATTTTTTATTTTGAAGAAAGAAAACGCAATCTAAATGTTGGCAAACGTTGACAATTGTTTCTCTAAAGATGTTCCAGGTGTATTATTAGTTACTCTAAATCGTCAAAATAAACGGACACCACTGTCCTCTAGTCTAACGACTGACTATACCAGCAGCTGCTGGCAACGGTGTACAATTTAGTGTTCGTTAAAGCTGAAACGAGATTACGATTTTACTTATAAGATTATAAATATCTCAAAAGTTGATGAATTTTGTTTTAATATGAGAGAAGGAAGCTAATTATTTGGCGCCTTCTTGATATCCATGTGGTTTTTTCATTTCCGTAGGATCTTTTTGTTTTCTTTGCTATAACGATAGGACTAATGTCGAATGCAATTCCTTCGCTTTGAGCATATTCTCATTGACGATGAACGTATTTTTGTTTTTGTTTTTATCGCCACAGAGGTGCCAAAAGGATCGTAAGAGATAACGTGTATTCTTGTACATGTCCGCTTCTAGAACCGCCTTATTGGCGACTTGACGCATGCCTGAGAAGGGTCATATTAACGTGTTCAGACATGACAGCGAAAATGAATATATGAATATATATATATATATATATATATATATATATATATATATATATATATATATATATATATATATATATATATATATATATATATATCTTGATTTTAATTGTTGCGCACTTCAGTTCTTGTACTCGTTAAACAAATTGACGAAAACAATATTAATAAAATATTTGTTCTTCACATAAGTGTGCGGTCGTAAAGTATGACATTTAAGCTCTAGAAAGTCGTGGGTGTGACTCGACCTTGGAGGCTTGGTTTAGAACCCGACCTCCCATATCCGAGGCGAACGCTTTAACCATTAGGCCAATGGAGCGTTGCGATGATCACCATATAATTGACCATTATTTACATATATCTTGCATACCTGCTCTTTATATCGAGAATTAAAGTAATCATTATTTACGGAACTAAGCAATGCAGATGGTATCCATTGCAAAAGTTTATAAGCAAATATCTTCGTTCCCATTAGCCATGTGGTTAGAGCGTCCGTCTCGGAAACGGGAGGTCTTGGATTCGAGCCCCGGCCAAGTCATACCAAGGCTTACAAAAATGATACTGACAGCTGTCTCGCTTGGCGTTCAGCATTAAGAAGTTAGTGTTAGGACTGGTCGGCCTGGTGTCAGGATAATGTAAATGGGTGGGACATCATGCTACATGTCTGCTGCATGATGCCCCAGTGCTAGACATCACTATAAACTGCCACACTGCAGATATCGTATCGATATGACTGGGAAATTGTTAAAGCTACGTTAAAAATCCCAATTACACACACATTAGCCATGTTATATTTTTGCCATCAGTTATTTCCAAGTATGGCTGTTTATTTATAGGAATCAAACGTCAGTGTAGCAGTTTTAAATTCTGATCCCAAAAAATAATATTAAAACATTTGTAATGAATGTTCTTTTTGTAATGGCAACAATTTTTCTGGTTTTGAGAATGTTAGCAAACTATGAAGGAATCTTTTGCATCCATGTGCTCTTGTTCTGATTAAAATCGCTTAGTGCTTTTCGCTTTTCAGGAAGCAAGGGTTCGTGTGTTTCATTTCAAGGGTCCTGGTTGACACCCAATGAATTCCAGTTCGTCAGTGGAAGAGAATCGGCTAAAGACTGGAAGCGTTCCATCCGTCACCAGGGACTGAGCTTGAAGATTCTTTTCACCAGGGGAATTCTCTCTGTCCGCAAGTTACGCGAGAACCAGGAAAACACCACTCCAACAGGACAGGAATCTCCCTCTACAAGGAATCAGTCTGGTGTCACAGATACGACCAAACGCACATCCGGTTTGCATAGCAGGAAAGCCAATGTAAGCACTTACGTTTTGTCAGTCTTGTAAAAGGGGCGTATTTCTTGTGAAAAGTTCTGCAGTCTGTAAGAGGAACGTTTCACTCTGTAGTCTGCAGTTTCTGTTTACATAATATTGGGGATAACGTCATGGTCTTTGTCCGTACGTTTTTCAGTACTTGCATTCACGTGTGTATAAACTATTATTTTATATGTTCGAACGTTAATGGACGATATTAATAAACGAAATGTCATGTTTTGCCAGTTAAAAAGACCCAGATATGTAGAGTAGAGGTTGATGACGAGTTTATAATTTTGTATTTATCACTTTGAATTCAATAAAACAGAAAAGGGCAGTGTGATCGCAATTCTGATGAAGATTTATAAATGAAGTATCGCGTCCTGTTACACGTAACACACGTTTATTTGTACACTACTGTATGTTTCACACTGCATTAACACATACTAGGCAGAAAATGAAGACCAGAATTTAATGCACGATTTCAAAGATGCCCGAGGTAACTCACGATTTCTTGCTTTATCTTTGACACTGTTCATTGGTTGTAATATTTCGGTTGCTTTCGTCCTTAAATATAATACATTGTGATAGCTAAAGATACAGAATCGGAAAGCTTCCTACAGTATCGAAATAAATATTTCACAAGATATATGCATAACAACTGCGTCATTATTATTCATGATGGCTGAACGTTTTTGTGTATTTAGCACTTACCCGGCGACCGGTCAGAAACTCCTTATTGCGTAATTAAAGCACACGTTTAATTTTTCTTCGAAAATGGCCGATCTTTTGATTAGATTTCTGTCCTTTGAACCATCCACTGTTTTATTCATCCAGTTCATTTCTTACTGTTGTGATAGTTTTCACCGTCGAGATCACATGCAATTTTGGAAAATTATACTTGTTTTCATCGAGGTGTCTTATGAAAAGAAATTTCGACAACCATATAATGTTCTCATTTGAAAGTTGTTTAGAAACCATGTTATATTCATATCTAAATAAGTTAAAACGTATTCAGTCTATGTTTTATTTGTCAACCTCCTCACCCACCTCTAACGCCTCAACAAACCAAAACCATATTAGGTGGTCATAGCTGAAGAAACACAATATATGTAAATCTCGTTACTATGTTTATAATATATGTGAATCAATAATTCTCTCTTTTCAAAAGGACATATCTGCAACGTTTTGCTAATGGGCAAAGGGAATCAGGTTACTTCCATATATTCAAGTTATGCAATGCTGATATAATTTTTTTTAACCAGTAACACATATTCTTTTACTGGAGACACAAATCTTGAACCATGTAATATAATATGTTTACTAAAAGCGGAGGATATAAAGGTGAATTTTCAAATTAGCAAGTCTTACTAACAGCTTTTCAAGGCAAAGTACGAACCTTTTTGTTATTATTGTCCAACTTGCTGCTATTAAATCTGTTCAGTGTTGGTACCTCAACATTTATTTGCTAGGTAATAATAATAATAATAATAATAATAATAATAATAATAATATTATTATTATTATTATTATTATTATTATTATTATTATTAATAGCTTTTAACCGTTCTCAAGACACAGTTTTTCGCTTGTAAACAGCTTAGGATCAGTGTATTTATCGTGAAATATTGGCTGCGAAATTTTTTCGGAAGCGTAATAAAGATAAAGCTGTCCTTGATTTTTAATACATGCCTACGATGACATCAGATGCAATCCAAACTGATATAGCCTGGCGATTTCAATGACGCAATCTAAAGGAGTGATAACGGGTAATTGATCCGTCATACTTCAAAATATGTAAGATTTCGGTTGTATAGCTACGGTATGGCGTCTTATTTACGAATTGATAGAAGGTTCTTTTCATTTGGTAGGCATTCCTTTGCTTGTTGGCTTCGGTTTGCCTCGCGTGCTTTGGGGGGAAAAAATAGTCTAGATAGTTTAGATTACTTCTTGTGGAAACAAATGTAGCTAGATCCCTTCTTTAGATCCCTTCTTTCTGATCATTCGCTTATCTTTTATCGATGCTGCTCTGCGCGAACTATATCATGCAAAATTACCGACTACGTACTCGGTCGAATTATGTCTAGAACGTACTTCTGTTTATATTATTGACTTCTGTTGGGTTTTTTTAAAAAAAATGTTTACGCATAGCCTACAGTGAAGCTTGTAAGCGGCGTCAAGTGCTTGGTTAGATTTTTTTGTTGCTGTTGGTTACGAAGAAGTCTATTGATATAAAGCTCGTCGATGATGATAAAGTTGTGTGAAACCCATTTTCCCGCTTGACACGTGTACCTCATTATACTTTCTTTACACCTCGGATCATATTTTTGGAAGTAAAACTAATCGTACCTAACTTGGTAGGGTAATAAGAAAGTCGATGGTTTCGATTCAGTGACGAAAGAAATAACTTCATAGAATGAATTTGCAGTTAGATGTTGTCATAATGTAGTGAGCTACGGTATATTTTCGGACAGAGCATCGAAAGATGCATTATTATGTTAAAAAATGTCAGAAGGCTTGCATCTTTTCTGGATTAATTAATAGAACTCCTGATCGTCCTCGTTATTAGATCCAATTTATTTTTATGAGTACTTTGGGGGCTGTATTAAGTTTTAAAGTTGAAAAAGGGTACAAAGTTACGAATACATCGAACTGTGTTTTCATTTCGTAACTTTCCAGTCAATCCTACAACCAGTCTTGCGGATAATACATACTAAGTTGTCCGAACAGATTGCGGTTTCTTTTTTTTTTTTTTTTTTTATTGTTGTTGAAAACTATCCCGTGAACAAAACGTACAATTTTTGTTTGCTTTTTAATCACACGACGTATAAAAAGGATTTTTTTTTGTTTATCATAAATGTGAAAGGACATTCCGACTGGGTCTGTGTTATTTTATGAAGAAGAAAAAAGTTATTGCCTATTAAAGGAAAATTGTTTACTGGGCGCGTGCGACATAAAGAGAACGGTGTACCTGACAAGTTTTTATTGATGAGGAGTGACAAAATAATCGTACAAGCATTGGTCACTGACCTATATTGAAATAAAAAAAAAACACTATAATGGATTCATACAAATTTTTACGTAACGACGCCATATTTTTTTTGGTATTATTTAAAACTAAACTTTAAGGACATAGACATTCTCGCTTATATGTGCATTTTAATGTAATCTAAACTTGCAGTCGGTGTAATACGGCATAAAGTGTGCTGACGTATCTGGAAACCATACAGACATATATAGTTACCTATATTAGTCGTGTCAAAATTAATATATTGATTATTGCACGGCATATGGTTTGGACAGTTTATTTGTATAGGTTTGATTGATGAGAAAAATCGCTTTAAACAGATGTTAATGACGAAATCTAGTTGTCATTTTACCTGCTGGGGTGTTGGGTGGACGAGTGTTCTAATGTGTTCGCCTTTACAGATTTCTCAAACATCTCACTGTCTGCGCGAGTTCAAGTTCAGCTCGACCAAAGTGGGTATGTGAGACAGCTTCAAAGGTTGCTTCCCTTGGGTTGGTGGATCTTGCAGTCTTTCTGGGTTCTTTTACCAAATTTATACTGGTCGCCATGTAACGTGTATTTAATGTAAAAGAAATGGAGTTTAACCCAACAAAACTGCCACATTTTCATATCAAACGTTTAAAAAAAAAGTACATGTACCATATAAAATTTCCTTATGTCACGCAGACACTCATTTGGAGACATTTATCATAGTTTCGGATGGCGCGTGTCACGCAATTCAGTCGACGGAAATCCTAAGGCGAAGATCTTAACATGATTAATAGAGATGATAGGCAAACGACAAAACCTACGACACTGTGGCTAACTTTAGCTTTTATCACTAATTCAACTCTGTTTACTTAAACTGTGTTTGTGCACGACACCCATCCAGACCAGTTCGGGTTGGCTTGCTCGTTCTGCCTTTGGGACACAGAGGCACTCCTGTTCCATGTAGAGGGGATGGTTCAGTATGGCGTTAAAAGTACTGCAAGCTCAAATGTATACCAAACATCAGCCTGTTTAGCATCAAATTTTCAAGTGCTCTAGAGAAATGTTATTATCGACTACGCACGACCTGAATAGAAACGCGAGGTGTCACCTCCATGAGTATTGCGATTAGCAGTGCTATTTTTGTATGCAAGTATTTTCCAATGCCCTAAATTCAAAGTGACATTCATACATCCTGCACTGTACTGATTATAATAAGCTTACTTTTTCGCATGTGTTAGGAAAATTGTTGTTCCATATTCGCAAATATCAAATTAACTTGAAGATTACATGAAATGCTGACACGTCACTAATATATTGTTTTTTAACACACAAACGATCTCTAATAATTGTCCCGTTTGAAGCTTGTTGTATGCAAGCCATCAGTTTCTATTTGACCGTTGTCCTAGAAGTGTTAGTATATTTTGATTAATTAGGGCCATCATTTAGTCTTTTTCAACTGTTACACGACTATAGTGTGCTAGATGAAAGCTCTCTGCTTCTCAAATCCATCCATCTCGTGTGAATAAAGACGCTAGCCACGTCATTTGATATGCTTTTAGCAATATATGTACTAAAATCCGTTTGCATATTGATATTGCAGTCACATTATTATTGATTGGTTCCTCCTTGGATAAGGGAATTCACTCTCAGATCCTGTTATCCGCCAATTACTACCTGCTCACGTGCATGTACCACATTGTAATAGCTCTTCTCCGTGTGTTTATTCTTTTTCTTTCGGAAATTGTAATTTCTGGAGCGAAGCTATATTACTGCCATGATCCAGTAGTGTGCAGTGGTGCTCAAACGACCTTAAAATCGCTTATATTATAATACGGTTAATAGTATGGCTTGTAATTCAACGATTATTATGACTATTAAGACAGTTATTAAGGCCTATCATACAGTTAATATTATGGGTTATAAGACCGTATTATAGCTTGTAATAGTTAATATGGCTGATGATACAGTTAGTATGGTATATTACATAGTTAATATGGCTTATGATACAGTTAGTATGGTATATTACATAGTTAATATGGCTTATGATACAGTTAATATGGTATATTACATAGTAAATATGGCTTATGATACAGTTAGTATGGTATACTACATAGTTAATATGGCTTGTGATACAGTTAGTATGGTATATTACATAGTTAATATGGCTTATGATACAGTTAGTATGGTATATTACATAGTTAATATGGCTTATGATACAGTTAGTATGGTATATTACAAAGTTAATATGACGTATACGGAATTTATGGCTTATTGTACAGCAGTTGATATTATGCTGTAAATGTATGTCCGCTATCAGTACCGTTTGCCAGTATTTAGGAAAATACTCAAGTCAGGATCTCCTGTTAACTCAGAGAAACCAACGAAAGATCTCATGTTAGTGTGTGTGTGTTTGTGATTAGGATTTTTAACGTGGCTTTAGCAATTCTTCAGTCATATCGCTACAATGTCAACAGTGAAGCAGTTTATAGTGATGTCTAACACTGGGCCCAGTGGAGAATCATGCCGCAGATATGTTTCATGATGTCCCACCCAGTCACATTATCCTGACACCAGGCCGACCAGTCCCAACACGAACCGCTTAATGATCAGCGCCAAGCGAGGCAGCTGTTAGTACCATTTATGTAAGTCTTTGGTATGACTCGGCCGGGGCTCGAACCCACGACCTTCCGCTTCCGCGGCGGACACTCTAACCACCAGGCCACCGGAGCGATATCCTCATGTTAGTAAAGAAACTGGCCGTTTTAAAACGTCAGTTTATGTTAGCCGTTGATTTGTGTAAGTGTCTAGGAGTAGTGCGGTGGTACAGAACGCGTAAAGTGTTTACGCGTTCGCATTCGACGTGTATATAATTTGCCCAATGAAAGAATGTAAACATAGGTTCGTAACTGCATGAAGATAAAATATCGTTGCAAAATAGAAGATTTTTGTGGTGGGGTTGGGGCTGAAAACCCAGTTTAAACCAAAAAAAACATCAATCAGAACTGCGTTATGTCGATTAGAAATGCATAACAATAACTGGTCCGTATATTCACCGGCACATGTAGTGGGCCATACGGCATATTGTCAGGATGTTAAGATATGTACCTTGTTCAGGTGTGATGTGTAAAAATGATTATGGGTGTAAATTTATATACCTGCAGCACTAATTCTGGGGATGGTTCCTAGAATGTTATATTTTCACGATATTCTTTTTTTTATTTATTTAAAAAATGCAATATTCTATAAGGATGTTATAAATAATAGTAGTACACGTAAGTATAGAATCAGTTCGATTTTGGGTCCAATTTATAGTTCATATTTGTTTTTTGTATTTTATGTGCTTGTACTTCATGTTGACTTTTATTTGGAGAAGGGCTTATCTTCCTTAAGTATTGCGTAATTCTTCGTTGAACTTCTCCTTTAGTTTGCACTATGTAGCCACTATTGTGACGGGATGTCGTGAAACACTACTGTATACATACATGAAATCGGTGGGCCCAGAGTGGCCGAGTGATCTGAAGCACTCTCCCTTCCATATCACTGCCATGTTACTTCTGTCTGAGTGAGTTCGAGTCTCAGATTCGGCCAATGTGGGTATGTCACTGTGAGAAAGCTTGCCAGTAGCTTCTCATGGGTCGGTGATTCTTTCCGGGGTTTTCCTGGGTTCTTCCTCCACCATTAATAGTCGCCCCCATGTATAGCCTATCGTGTGCTGAAAAATGGCGTTAAACCCTTTAACAACAACCACACGCAATCGAAACCTAAGAACACATTATTGACGGGTTTTAAAGCAAATGTAATTCTGTATCATACCGAATGCGACGCTTTAATGACAGCCATGACGCATTAGGTCACGCGATATGAGAGTGAAGTGATTATGTAGCGAAATAGGCATATTGGATTCATAGGTCGGAGTCAACTAGCTTTTTTGTGGTACTTGGTTTTGTATGACTCATTTCCATTCTGATTCAAGCCTATATCTCGGACATCTCGATTTGAATAACATTTGACTTTTTTCCCAGTCACTGATGACGCCGTTATATAATATAACCATGTATACAGGCTCCACGTGCTTGGTAGGTCCGTTTGACATTTGACCTACTTACACCCCGACGTGCATGTTAATTTTACAGTCGCGACATGCGTACTTACGTTGCATGCATCTGTCACTGTGCATGGCCTACTTTGTAAGAGTTTCTATCAATGGTTCCAGCATGCGCTATTGTCTACATACCTATATGTTGTGATGGAGATTCTAATGAAAGGTGTCCAGTTGTGAACAGTTAGGCATGAAACATAACAAAGACATAAGCTTATGTATGATCTTTGGCATTGGTCAAATACAGTCAGCCTCATGAAACGCGTTTGAGTTTATGCGGTCAATTTAATTGACTGTTTTTTTCTTCAACTTTACCCAGGTTCATATTTTGTATGGTTCATTTTGAATTTAATGGCATGCTTTTTTTTAAACGACCTTAAATTAGTTATGGACATAAATTACGTATAGACATAACTTGCTAAAGAAATAAAGTCCTTTAAGGCACACGAATGCTGACAGCAAGATTGTAATCTTGCTCGGATGAAACACAATCTGGACACCTGTATTTTATTTCAAAGCAAACACATTTATCGAAGAAAAAGAAACCATATTAAATGTATTCTAAAATCAATTTATTTTAATAATAAACAGTACAATATGTTCATTTTTAAATGTTATGTTGAAGTGCAAGACAGCGCTGATAGTTTGTTTTTACTGTTTTGCCGTTTTGGATTAAAAAGTTCACCAACTGTAAAAACGTCACTAGCCAATCATTGATTTTGCTTGTGGTAATTGATCCGAATACGGATTCACATCGACATTTTAATCTTTGACGAAAGTCGCAGACGTGTTTAACAGTAAAATCCGTTATTGACTAATTAGGAATCAGCCGAGGATTGATATTTCGATATCAAAATGACATGTAGCGGCGTTTTCTTTGGCATTGTAGCTAAAATAAGATAAAATTCTATATTATCGGTTTTGGTGAGCGGGGGTGTCATAGTTGAAAAAAGACGGTGTGTAATGGCCGTTAATAGCTACAAATACTTAAAATGCAGAAACGATTGGAGAGTTTTAAAAAAATGTTTTTTTTTCTTCTCGTTTTGTTTGTATTATTGTTATTGCTGTTGTTATAGATCTTCTGCTGCCGAATTCGGTATATTCACAAATTGTTTGCATTTGTTATCGCTTTTGCGTAAGTTAGTTATTATTTATGTACGAATTTCTGACTGCTTGCGTGTAGATTGTAACTAGAATAATTTATTGATACATTACTCTTGGCAGAAACGAGGAAAACGCCGTCACGGAATAACTAAGAAGCTAACAATAAAAGCTGCAGCACTTGGAGTCCCGGATGTCGCCGCTTCCGCTGCAGAGAAATCTGATGGAAGCCATAAGGGGGATACAGAACATGTCTTAGAGGCGAAACAAGATCACGAAAACACGTCTGACGTGGAAACAGAAATAGATGAGTAAGAAATTAAATAGATAAAAACACGGCGCAGCTGACATAAGAACGCCTTCCGTAATCAAAACAGTCTCGATTATACTGAAGTAGACCCTGCATACTACCCAAATTATTGAGCTTTATAATAGCTACGCGTCGAACATAATTTTGCATTCAGATAAATTCTAATCGTCTTTTAACCAATAAAATCCACCGCTAAAAGCTACTCAATATTTTAGTAGGCAAAGCCTCACACTAGTCTAGCTTTCATCTGTTGAAGTTACGGACAAATTGTACTATATTGCACGTTATATATCTCGATTTTTCTCCCATTATTCTCCGTTTTTGTACATAAAGTAAAAATACATCTTTATTCCTAACTATTTGGGAATGCCATCAAAACGGCTTCATGCTTCTTTCATATAGCATATATTTATGCTTTCTAATACACACCTCACATGTCAAATATAAGTTTCTTCAGCCATTTTGAGTTTCTGTGCTTGTATCGGTCATTCAGTGGCGCAAGCCTGGCGTCATGCGCGGACATGTGAGGCCGTGGTACCAGGATAGCCATATTGTTTAAAATGTCAGTGGAGTGTAAACCAAACAGAAACGTGACAGAAGACGCGTAGGTGTGTTTGGGGAGCACTGACCGGAAAATTGTTACACCTCTGTATTGTTCTCACAAGTAGATTTGTTTCGTTGTATTTACCTAACCAAATTTCTGATCACGAGTGCAAATAGTATGTACGATTTTGAGTCTTTACTTATATAGAATTTACAACAGTAGGTATACGTGCACATCTAAATGAAATTATTAATGGACAGAGTTATCCATTTCATAGTTACACTAGCGGTGTACAAGGGTGATTCCATTTGTAGTAATTGTGTACACGGGTGATTCCATTTGTAGTAATTGTGTACATCGGTGATTCCGTTTGTTGTACATGTAATTGAAACCGCAAGTTTAATCGCGTGACACTAAGAGGCGCTTCAGAACTAATATTACGCGTATAGCAAGAAACAGAATTTTCGTAGTTTACATTAAAAAACAATGTTTCATCAACACTGGCTTAGTTTAGTAGTCCCTGTTCATATATTCTACTTGAATACAACACACAGGAGAACCAACCACAAAATTGACATCAGTCACATTTGTGTAAGTTCTTTTACTACATGCAATGACTTTCAAAAGGGCATGCGAATAAATGGCGCATGAAATCTAGCGTTGACAACATATAATTTCCCGAACCATTTAATCCTTTTTTTTAAATTCAGAAAAGTATGCGATGGTACTATATCATGAATAAACATAAGCGGTGTTACATGATTTTTGCGTATGAATAAGAGCACGATTGCAGAATTTTAAATATATTGCACCAAATCAGATCCAGCAGTTAGTTTTATAAACGGATTATTGCATAAGTTTTATAAACGGATTATTGCATAAGTTTTATAAACGGATTATTGCATAAAACCACTTTTTCTCAAATATATTCATCAACTGACCTGCTGTTAATCTTTCCCGATCCCCTACATTTCACTTTTTAACAGATTTGTCGCTAAATATACATTGATCATTGATTTATTGTTATCGGTTTTGGAAACGCAGCAGACACGATAATTACGCTGTCATAATGTTTCATGAACTCGTAAAGCCTCGACCGTAACACATACACCAAGCCTGTATCAGTGTCTTGTTTGTTAATTTACTCTCTTGGACTTTTTCCTTTTAAAAAAAGTCGGAATGATTTGAACTTTGCGTCTTCAGTCAAAGCAAATATAAATTTCAATGATATGAAAAGGATTTATTGTGATCGTACAACATGATAAAAGTAGAGATGAATACTGAACATTGCCTCAAATTGCAAAGCGTATGTTCTCTATCTTTTCCGATGAACTACGTTCAATAAAGTGATACGATTCCATTGCTTTACCCATTTGCTCGGATTCACCTTTTAAATATGTTACGCTTACAAGTGATGTGGATGTATATATTGTAAATGTTCATCTCTTCAAAGCCGCTTCAATCGATAATTTCAATTAGTGCAACAATTGATTTTATAGTTTAAACAAAATGGCTACGATCGCGTCATCAGCTTTCAGTTAACGGAAACTCGTGCTTGCATGACTGGAGAATGTATTTGTTTTAACCATAACTTTCTACAATTATAGCTTCATTGTATTGAATCCAGCATTTATCGCTAGTCCACTCATTGCGTTCCTTTCAAATCTCCCCAGACGGTTACGACACAATCTCAATTTATGTTACCTGTTTAACCATTACCTACTTTATATTAAAGACAGACACCGTAATGATCTTAACATTTCTTTATAAACATGCTAACTTGGTTACCGAGTTTTAAGATATTGCGACCGTTTAGCTATATCATTTTACAATGGAAATGCTTCAGCCCATTCAGATATATAATCGTAGGGATGAATAGGAAAAACCGCAATATTTTATATTTCTGCCGCAGTTTTAAAGACAAAAATGGCTCTAATGATAAGCCTCGAGTGGCCGAGTGGTCTAAAGCGCTCACAGTTACGGATCACTGCCATCCCACCTCTGTTTTGCGTGGGTTCGAGTCTAAGATTCGGCTAATATGGGAATGTGAGAAGGTTGCCGGTAGCTTCTCGTGGGTCGGTGGTTCTTTCCGGGGTTCTTCCTCCAACATTAATACTGGCAGTCATGTAATCTTGTGCTGCAAAATAGCGTTAAACCCTAAAACAACAAAACAACAACAATGTCACGTCGTGTGCAGTCTCAGTTGTCAGAATCCAACCATGAGTGGCGTGTTTCTGCCCGAATTAATTCTATATTTGTAATAACATTTCGTGTTACGATCAAAATTTTAAAAACGTATTTGACGATAATACGATCATATTGTCTTTTTTAATGTTCTTTAACATTGATGTCAGCAGTGGGCATGGTACGATTACAAGTCTGATAGGGTATACTACTCTCGAAATCTAATACGTCATAGCTAAATGCCGTACATGTACAATCGCACCGGTTCTCGACCTTAAAACGTAAGCAGTTGGTATATGCTTTGTGAATCTAACCACTTATTTTCACACCCGTGATAAGTAGCGCTTATACATTTGTTTCTACCTCAGTTCCTCTTTTACTGTATCAAAGGATTTCGATCGCCTTCTTTTCTCTAAATGAATCAACATCGTAAACTGATATGATATATTCAGAAACTATATTACTCCACAGACCGATATTATTAACATTTTTATAAATTAGATTACGATTCAGAACGATCATTGTAATTATCAAATTCAGAAAATCTATTACTCTTCAGGCTAATTTTGTAATTGTCATATTCAGAAACTAAATTATTCTTCCGACTGATGTTATAAATAACTATTATAGATAGTCTTTAGACCGCGCTTGTTATCATATTTGCGCAGTGTGTCAAAAGTGTCAAATGGATCGTCAGAACAATCAGTCATACGATATGCAGATTTAAAATTGACAATTCTATTTGTTTTTGTTTAGCAGACATGCAATAACCTATTCTACTCTAATACGTTTTGTAATTGAAAACTAGTCAAACGTAGGCACCAGTCTATTCTCTCGTACACAATAAAGCGGATCGCGCATGACTTTTACATTGTCTGAACAAACCGTAGTACACAATACCAATGCGGGGCCCCGAGTGGCCGAGTGGTCTAAAGCGCTGTCCGTTACGGACCACTGCCATCTCACCTCTGTCTGCGTGGGTTCGACTCTAAGATTCGGCAAATGTAGTTATGTGAGAAAGCTTGCCAGTAGCTTCTCGTGGGTCGGTGGTTCTTTCCGGGGCTTGTCCGGTTTCTTCCTCCACCATTAATACTGGCCGCCATGTATAGCCTATAATGTGCTGAAAAATGGCATTAAACCATGAAAAACAAAAGAAACAATACCAATGCTGCAGCCATGTCCCGTATTCAGCTGTAAGCGCATTTTCATGCTGTCCAATGTCACTTCAGGAAACATGTTTTAATGAACTTCAGCTTCCGTTTAGTCGCTGCTTGTTTGTTACCAGATGCCATCCAACAGCTATTAACCAAATCCCATAAATGAAAGCTTTCACGCGGAAACAAAAATAAACGCGTCTAGACAAAGTAAAGAAAAGGCTTTGTTTAAATCCTAATTTATTACAGTAAAATTAGGAAAGATCTTTACGATTAGAAAGTTTGTCTCGTTTAAGTAATTAATCTCACGTTATTTTCCAGTTTACGTTATCTTCACAATGATTTGTAGAGCAAGTACTAAATATTGGTGGAAAGGTCGTAAAATGCTATGTCGTAAAATGAGGCGTATAGCGTAGTGAGGGTGGGTATCAGGTATTAATTTTAAACTGAAAATACCATCACAGAAAACATTATAAAATTTCAAGATGTTGAATGAGTAAAAAAAAAAACCATTTTAATATTAGAAAGTAAAATAGCTTTGAAAATACCATCACAGAAAGCATTCTCCAAATCTCACGATTGGGGAAATAGTAAAAAAAATTATAACTTGAATGTTAGAGCTTTGTTTCTAGTTAATGTTGAATATGTTTGATGTAGCATTTAGTCACCACGCGTAAGTTATTTTTAACATGTCTTCATAAAGTGTAGCACATTTGCTTAACAACTTAACGTATGAAAATAAAGCAGAATTTATTTATGACCGTTCTCACCTTCTTTCTTCTAGGTCGAATACGTTTAGCACCGACATTGTTGAAAGAGATTCAATGTTTGAAATTGCAAGTAACGAGATGAATCAAAAGAAAGAGATGAAGGTTGGAAGCAAGATAGACCAGATACAGGAACAAAGGACGACGGAAGATTCATTTGGAGAAACTATGAGTGAAGAAGAAACAATTGACGATAAAACCGATGGAAGCGGTAGTAGATGTGAAGGTGCGTATTAACCTAGATAATCAGATGCAAGTTTGATATTTTCTCCACAGCAGACGAATAAATCTAAACATCATTGAAAAAAATTGCAACTTTGTTTGGATCACCTGAGAGAAACCTGAGTGTGTAGACCAGTTGCTTTATTGCATTTTTGTATATTAATGTACACGTATATTTCCTTTTCTTTAGCCAAGTATAAGCAAATATTTTGTATGGATTAGATCAAGATGATAAAAGGAAATACAATTTTTGAAAATTCGCCTTAAGATATTGGAAAATGTAGTGTCAATAGAGACGGCGAGCATCTGAAATGCAAGCAAGAGTGAATTTCACCGCCAACTATTCACAATCCAGAATGATTTGGTTTGGTTTAGTATTTCACAACACAACATCAAATGTAGGTTATTTAGTGACAAGTGTAGTGTAGTATTTTGTGCTTTGCACATTCATACGTTATGGTATGAGACCCAAACATACTTGATGGTAGCAATTGAAACCGCAGGTTAACCACTCAGCCGTGGCCGTTCATCTCGTAAATGAGCACGACAGCCTTCGCGAAATATGTATCGATATAAATGTCCAATTGTTTTGGATTTACGATTGCATGCTTATTTTGTCGCGTCACTGCTGTCCATTCTGGGCATCACGACTATTAACATTTTTAAAGATATAATCAAATGCTTCTTATATTTTGCAGGAGAGGACGACGTGAAGAACATTGCAATGCCAGTCCTATGCAAAGAAGAAATAATGCCGGGCGATGAAATATCCGAAACCGATATCAAAATAAAAACTGTAGTTTTGGGCTCACCAGCACAGCTGAAAGACGAGAGAATCAGCCCACCACATTTGGACTATTGTTCAAATGCCATGGTTGCAGACGAAGCGGAAACCTCGAGAGTCCAGACACATCTGACGAATCCATCACCCGAATGTACAAATACATCTATTGGAAAACTACATGACGATATCGTTTTGCCTAAATCTCCGGAATCATCTGATTTGCTTATTGTCAACCAGCAGAATTCTCCATGCGATAATTTTACATCGAGTGTGCTGCAAAGGTCTGCATCTTCTAAAACGGAGTCGCCGGGAGCTACACAACCGATCCATTCTGGCAGTATTGGACCCCATGTGGCAGATATGGTTGAAAAAGCATCATGTATTCCCCAAAAAGAGACACAGCCAGCTATGCCAAGTATGCATAAATCCATCGATGACAAAGCAGAAGCAACAGTTAAAGCTGCAGCACTAAATTCGTTAATAACATCACTTCACAGATCTGCAGCAAAACAACCTCAGTATTCGATGAAAGAAATGGAATATCATCAGCATTCAGGAAACGGTTTGAAACAGTCACATGACTCTAGAAAAAGCATACACACTGTGCCTAGACAAGGTATGTCCAACATCCAACAGCAGGCCAAATCAAGATCCACGAGTTTCGGTAATTCAAAAATGCATAGTCCATCATTGGAGCAACATGCGTTGACTACATCCAGCAAAGGCCTAATTCACACTAACCAGCATGCAGTAGGTTATCAGAACATTACTGAGTCTCTCCCATCAGAAAAGCCAAGAAGCAAAGCAGATGTTAAACGCCATCCTACAAACCCAAGAGCAGGAGAACCTCAAAAATCGAGGGGAGTCAGTTCTCCGAAAATAAATCTTGATCAAGGTTTAAGAGGGTTTCAGAATGGAGTATACCTTCCTGATTACCACGCATTGCACAGCAAGATGCAGAAGGAGTACAATGAATATATGACTCTCCTTGCATCAGCATACAGGTACGATTGATATTCCTACCTTCAGTTACCTAAATATATATATTAAGATAATCACGTTTCGAAAATCTTTTTTTTCACATTTGGTTTCGTAATTAATTATACAGTTTCACAAACGTTGAGAAAATATTGATTTGATTCCCGATTGTTCTTTTATCCATGTCAAACAGCGCACATTAACTTAGTTTACTTTCGTGATGTAAGTGATATTAGAAACTGGAACTTCATTGGCAGGTTTTTGTTCAGTGTGTGAAAAGCACATATTTCTTGTAATGTAGCAGTAAACAAGGACGTTGTTTCTGATGTTTCCTGAACTTAAAATTGGTCCACTTATATTTCCTTAGTGTGTCAAAGTGACAAAATCAGGTATATACATGTGTTCTTGGATATTTGTTTAACTGTCCACTATGCTTTATATTTCGTTCGGCATTTAGGTACATTGCCACGAGGATTTACCCAAAGTTATAAATGTCATACACTGAGACTGTCACTATTTTTCAGCTCCAAAACTGTCTACGATTACATGATCTCACTCTAAAACATTTAATTGAATATCCGATGACAATGTATAACGGCTTCTATACGTTTGAAACATTTAGGCTTCAGATATATAAATATAGGTTCATCTAAAAGATTTCGTGTTTGAATGTTTTTATCATTACTCATTGAAAGTTAACTATACATATTTCAGAAACTATGCAAATTGGATTTTTTTTCTTCTTTTCTTCAGGCGGCCATTTCCTTTCATTCCCGTGCCGGTTACGAGCTCAAGTCTTCCAGAGGTGTACTCGTATTCTAAAATGCATGAAAACCGTGTTCAAAGTTTATCTCCCCTTCCAAAGGGTATAAGCCCTGTTCAGCCCATTCCGTCATATCCGCTGGATTATTCCCAGTTCTATAATCCATTTCCAGTAGTCAGTCCAAAGCTTCCAATGGAAATTCCTCCTTTCAGCACAGTTCACCCAATACCACCAAATAGTAAGCCAGTGAAAATATCCAAGGAAACTAAGCCAATTCAGAAATCCGTTAAATCAGAACAAATAGAATCAAATTTTGTGTTAGATTTATCAAAAAAGAACACACCTCTGTTGGATGCAACCGAAAAATGTCTTGATTACTCTAAACCACTGGACTTTAGCAGAAAAGGAGACAAGTTGAAAGAAAATGGCAAAATGGATCTTAAATGGAATTCCGATGAAAGCTATGTACACGTACGACACAGATCACCAAATGTGTCTAATTCCTGGATAGAAAAATCAGACTCTGTTCCCAAAGCCAACGACGAAGCTTCTTGCAAGTGTGGTGCTAACTGTTCAGATGACATTCAGAAATGGACGGTAGACCAAGTTTGTAGCTTTCTTTCAAAATTGGAAGGCTGTTCGATGTACACCAAGGTGAACACACACACACACACACACACACACACACATATATATATATATATATATATATATATATATATATATATATATATATATATATCAATGTTATGTCTTTTATAATGCTAATGTTTTGAAAATGTTCCTTTCAATACGTTACTGTGGGTAACGTTTCTGATGCTTCTACATTTAAGAAAAGATTGGGCATAATTTGGTATATTTCGCGGAAGTTGAGATGTTTTTCAATAAATAAAAACTTTGAAAGGGATATTTTCTAAACGATTTTAAATAAAAGTTTATATGCATGTAAATTTGTTTTGGCTGTATTCATTTTAGTATTGTTTTAACACATTTAAATCGTATACCTCAAACTTTAAGAAAGAAATAAACAGCCGACGCTTAAAAAGCGACACTGAATTCTAGATATGAATTTAAATGCGTATTTGAATCTCTGGTTTAGAACGAAATTCCTGCTTTGGCTTAAAATTAGATGAGATATTATTTATGTAAACGACGCAAATCACAAAATATACCTTACGAGACGCGGTCTTAAGATGATGTGATAGAAGCTGATAATTTTTTACTAATTTCTTAGTCTGAAATTGTTTGCGCAATTTAAACGAAATTACCAGTTTCTTTGTGCTTTCGTAGCCAAACTGTCCGTTTTAAAAGGAGAACACAGAATGTAGAAAGAACAGTAGAAAAGGATACTACAATACATGTATTGAATGACCGGAATTGAACTCTTGGTGGCTGTTACTTGATACAATCCGTAAGGAAATGTTCGATCGGACTTTCGAAAATCGTAATAAGCATGCAAATCATAATAAGTACGGTGTCTCGCTGAACCTTTAGCGTGGTAAAACTCTTACAAAACCAGATGTTTAGATCAGATGTTTTCAGGTGAAGAAAAGAAAAGTCCACGAATAAATTAAAACTGGAAAATCTTATAAGAATATTACGAAAAGAATGGTTGTATGGATTTAAATATGACATTCGAAAATATCTGTAGTCATCTCAAATTTTGTTTGCTTCTATTAGGAATATATAAACTCTTTGAATTAAATCGAGTAGAAAAACATTAGTTTGATTTAAACTAGTTCTTTTTCAGACATTCCGTGAACAAGGGATAACTGGTCATCTCTTACCTTTCCTGACGACAGAGCAGCTCACCCGTTGTCTTGGAATGAAAATGGGACCAGCTCTTTTCTTCGTGCAGGCCGTGGAGAGAAAACTTAGGGAGTCCAGGTCATCGTTATCGTATAAACTCTGCAACGGAAAAGTGGGAGTGGACGTTCAGATGTGATTTGAAAATAGATTGGTCAGTTGTGTTTGCAACTCTGATTCGTTAGACTTGTTTAATGGAATTCATGTTCGGAATTTAAAGTCTTTCTCAAAGAATTAAGGTGGAGATCGGAATAATTTTGGCCAGATCTTGGTTTTCCAAGGGTCGGTTTGGAAATCAGTTTCCGTGGGAATCTTGTATTTCTCAGAGATAGACATTGTCAAGACTAATAAGGCATCGAAAAGTGAACTTAGGTTTCTTGAATTTAAGCCTTGTTAATAATCCATATTGGAAACCACTGTTAACATATCACACACTTAATATTTATTAAAAATGTACCTTCGATGTATATAGCTCATCTTTGAAAAACCCACTGGTGAAACGTGCACTGTTCTATCTGCTCAACGAGACTTTAGGGAATGTGCATATCCTTTCTGTTGCAAAAGTAGCGAAATGTGGAATAATGTCAGTTATTGATATCCTGATAAATTCATTGGCTTTCTTTTTGTGTGTCAGCAATCAGAACTCAAGATTCTATGTGACGTATATACCAAATATATATATTCAGAACTTAGAGAATCGTCAGACGAGTATTTTTTATCTTCATGTGCTCTTTTCTGCCATTTTTGCAAATATTCCGATGAAACTTTTCTTGAGGAATACGTACAATAAACGTCGCAAGGTTTAAAAAAATTCATTATCAATTTGTTGAAGGCGATTTATAGAAAGATTTATATATTTTGATTATATATGATTACATTCTTACGTGTGGAACTTGCACGCTTATATATTAGCTGTACGGCGAATCCTACATTGATTGGCATGCAATCCTTGCTTGTTTGAAATTTTCTACAAGTTTTTGCTGCTTCGTTTTTTACCTTCTAAAGTTAGAAAATGAGACCAGAGACAGTTTGTTATTTTAATTCTCGAACCCAGTCTTAGTTAAATAAACCTGTTCAATTCGTTCTACCATATCTGGAAATCACACCAGTTTTCTGTCACGAAATAGACGAGCGTTTTGTTTTATCAATTTACCTATCAATAGCAAGTGCTGTTTGCTTAATAAACTATATCATTGTTAGTTTCCATGGTGATGGCAAATTCACCGATAACTGATTTGTATGTGTAAACTAAGTGAGGCTTATATAGCTCTATGTTATTGTTTTTCACAAAACATACTCTGGAAATGTTATCATAAAGATGATATTTATACAATGCGAGTTGTAATCTTTCGGAATTTTTTCTGCATCAAAACTATCATAATTAGCAGTTTCTTAGTTTGAATTTTTAAAAACAAGTTTACAGCATATGTTCTGCTATTCATTGTTTCCAAACAAAAGCATAATCGTCTCACAGTGAAATTAAAGACGTTGCTTAGGGAATGGACCATATGTTGAAGAATCTCATCCTAACATGTGTACTTTAGAACAATCTATCTAGTTAGATCCACTATACTGAATGCTCTACGTTTCCCTTGCATTTGTAATTGCTAAATCTCATTACATGACATACATTCCATGCTCGAAATATATTTGAAATATTTTAAGTATTTTGCGTTGAATGAAAGTTAGACTCAGTTAACTAGTTTCATTATCTTCTAATGGTAACCCGAGTTTTAATTGAACAGTAATTGTCAAAATATTTGGACGTTTATCTTTTTGTTCCGCCGGGGTTGTGCTTTTGTGCTAAACATTTCGAGAACACAAGACCTTTTCTCTTTAAAGAAACCTTCAGAACAGTGGAGAACATTTGCACAGTCTATAGTACAGCTACATAGCTGGATATTCATCAAACTAGGCATATAGATTAATGTGGTTGCCGTATGGTATCCAGGTCCCTTCCCCGGTGTCTGTGAGAGGTGTCAGATATCAGATATTTCAATTACAGTGATATTTTAAATATTAAATTTCCTAAACACATGAAGGAG
Organism: Unio delphinus; assembly: GCA_029339505.1. NCBI lineage: Eukaryota > Metazoa > Mollusca > Bivalvia > Unionida > Unionidae > Unio > Unio delphinus. The sequence goes on from JAQISU010000081.1 coordinate 12,004,063, forward strand.
GAAAAGCAATAAACATTATATAAGCAAGTTTATATTACATCTCTTTTCTTTTGGTGAGTGAGCTATTGAAGTAGATCTAACTGTTTGCAGTACAAAGGATGTATCTAACAGTTGGGATTTTCCACAAAGGTCCCTTATTCTACAACGGGCATATTAACGGCTAACCTCTTTGGTTTACAAACTTTCCACTGGTCTCTGGAGCTGCTTAATATTTTCAGTTCTCAATGTTATTATTTATACAGATCAATGTTCAGTTCATGTTGTTAAGGGATTATTTTTTTAGAAAGCAACCTACAAATGTAGTAATAATGTAAAGTATTTTGAATAATAGTGTATATAAGAACTTACATAAGAAAGAAGATTCACATTGGTGTGAAGCCATTCTCCAGTATTATTTTCGTTATCTTAGTATCCATCAATCACTTACCATTATCAGTGTATATCTTTGTCATTCATATTTATAATGCTGATGTATGATTTTTGGCATCATGTTGAATTCCGAAGTAGGGCATATTAATCAATCATACAGGTTTATGCCATATCAAATGATGTATTGTGTAAATAAGGAGGTTGTCTGGAGCAAGTGTTTTTGTATGCGCGCGCATGTGTGTGTGTGTGTGTGTGTGTGTAGGGAATTGTGTTATGCATACGCAGTCTCATCTGTTATGCAATGCAGTTGGAGTTTATGAGAAAAGGAATATAAACGCGTTTGGGAGGAAGTGATTATATCAAGGAGAGAAAGTTTTTCATCATGCAAATGGATTAACGTCTTTGACGTATATGTAAGTTTCTTTTCGATTTTTTGAAAAAATAAATTTTGTTCTGCAATATCCTTTTGAGTCTTTTGTTTGGTATTTTAAAATCCGTTTACAAGTGGCTTCTTTGAATTAAATTTGCCATTTGCAAATTACTGATATTTGAAAAGCGAGTAAAATACATAAGGACTCATTTTATTCGTATAGCTGTATAAGCATATTATTTCTTATAACAGGTCACAAACGGCCTTATTTTCATTGTTTTTAATAAAACAAAGCAAAGCCTTCTACCCCTATCCAAAACTAATTGGTGAAAACCAATAGCATGGCACATAGGATAACATTTTCATTGGACCTGTTTGCTTCTATCTCAAGCACAAACTCATTTTTCATTTTCAAAAGCAACCCAATTTCCCTCCTAGAGAGCAAAATAATTTCTCAAAACTAAAATCTATCAATACAATACACTCTTTTTAAAAACAGTGCAATTCATTGCTGAGCCAGAAATGATAGCTTTTTTATTTTTTTTTCAAAACTAAACAGACAACACCCACGCGACAAAAAATGTAATTCATAACAGCAACGAATCCAACTTTGATTATAACCTTTAACCTTTACAGCAAAAACGAAATCCTTCCGCATTCGAACCCAAGGCCGATAAACAAGGCGATTACCGCCTTGAATGTTTCATTCAAATGTTAGATTTTGCCCTAATATGCTAAGTAACAGACGAATGATTACCAGCCATTGTTTTATATTTTTAATTACCTGACATTTAATTGAGCATATGAAAATAAATATGGAGTGGGTAGACGCAATTATCAATGTGTTATTTATATAAATTCGATTACATGTAAACAGGCAAGCATGCACATACTCTAGAAGATTCTACAAGACCCGTATACACTGACGTCAGTAATTACTATGTAGTGTTATCATGACAGCATTTAAACCATTTGACTGAAAAGCTGAATCAATTGATGAAGACAATACTGTCATTTGGTGAACATTTTGTACCAGGGATTTCACATATAGCAGTCTTGAATAAAATATTTTAAATGATGAATGGTTATCGATTGTAATATAACCTTTTACAAGATCCAAACTGAAATAAAAATGAAAGAAAAACTTTATATACCGCATGGTGTCTTCAGGACACCAAGCAAAATCAACATTCGAAAATCGACTAGCTAAACAGGAATACAAAAAAAAGTCCTGGGAAAACTCAAAAGAAACATCAAAGACAAATGGCATTATGCAATAATAAAGAGTCTGTAGTGGTTAGCCGCTTAACGAATTAGTAGTAGATCGTGACTATAAACAATCACACATAAGTCAGCACAATAAATCTTGCTATCGTGACACTGAAGTAAACGTGTGCATTTTATGGCATTTTGAAAGAACCTGATCATTTAGTACGACTTATTTATAACTATCGTTAAAGTCTACTATGATTTTACAATCCTGTTTGCCAGTTTCTTGTTTGAAACAAATAGTGCGGATCATTCAGAAAATATGTGAATAAGGAATTTAAATCTTAAGAGCATACTATATATTGTGTGATTGTTTTTGTAACCGTATGGCAACCACAACGTGATCTGGACGGTTCTTTTAACAGGGATTATATATACATGTTCAACCGTGCGTAGGATTTTAAACTAAAATAACTTTTCTCCACCCAGAGAAATCGAGCTGTTTTGCTAACCTTGCTTTTCTTATCTCAGTCTAGTATCTCAGACCAGTCGTCTCAGTCAAGTTATCCATGCACGCAGGACTACTTTACAGAAAATTAAACCCTTGTTGTCGTCTGCTGTGCATGACGTAGTTGTCCTAAAATGAAACAACAACAACAGATATATCACAAACACATATTAATTTAAGGTCAATCCATCTTTGAGAACACACCACCCAAAAAAAAAATTAGAGAGAGAAAGACACACATACGATTTCGAGCTTTTGAATACCATGCTCGTTCGTTCCACACAGCATGGCCAATTCTATGTTATAGCAGGTCTAGCTCAGTATATTTTCAGTTCAACGTCATTACATGTAGATAAAGCTACCTAACTCGCTTTAAATATTTCCAGTGAAACAAATTATATAATATTTAACTACATTTAATGACGCTGACCTGAAAATTTACTGTGCTACAGATATGATAAATGCTCAGTGCTGCTTGAAATGAACAGATTTATGCACATAGACTATATATAGACCTAAACACTTCCCTAGCCTCCCAACTCAAACAACTACGGAAAACTAACAACCAGAAATTGGGATTCCCGGGCTACTCTGTAACAGGCAAATCGGTCTCAATTTTGTCGGTAAAAGGCTAATCGGTAACAGGCAAACAGCTCCCAAATTGTGAGTCCCAATCTTTTCCGTACCAGGCTAATCGGTAACAGACCACACGGTTATGTTTTATTCTAATTTTGTTAAACTTTCCCAGCGTACCCCTAAGATATTAATGGCAAATATTGCAATTTCCAGCCAGATGGAATCATTTATTCGTCAACACATTAATCCATAAATCGATTTCACTGGAGCACCTTCAGTATTTTCAAGACAGAAAAATAAGTTTTCAAAGAATCCGTAAACTCGAAAGTTTAGCACATGGTGATCCGCATGGGTCTTTTATACACGGAGGTAATTTCATTTCCTTCATATATATATATATATATATATATATATATATATATATATATATATATATATATATATATATATATATATATATATATATATATATATATATATATATATATATATCTTACTTAAAGTAGGTAATATATCTTACTTTAAATGCCATTGACCGTAAAATAGTTCTAATGTATGGATCAACTTACTTGCATATCTGAACATATATGAAGCCCTATAAATGACAAATATATAAAAAAAAATATTGCAAAAGGATTTCGTCCTAAGTTCAGGAAGAAATAATACAATCAGGCAAGTGATTTTAGGTGATACTACTATACATGTATATAATTGGGAAGTGAAGAGAATATTGAAGGACAATTTCACGAGAAGAAGTTACCCATATATAAATATACCAATGATAAACACCACGAAATATTCTTCCAGATGATGTTAATTTTGATCCGTTCTATACAATTGTTTGTTGATTGAAACATTCATCCTTGGGTGATATTTTGTTTTGTATTTGTGTTTTGTTTGTTGTTTTTGGGGTGGGTGGGGTGGGGTGAGAAGGTATACGTAGTACGTATACATCGATTTCACTAATTTTGGTATGCTAGAATGAGCTAGATGTCAGTAAGGTATTACACACCCTGACATTGCCGTCCGTATTACCCAATACAACTGATATTGCCAAAATGTTTTTTTTTCACACCGTGTTTTGCCTGAGTTAAATCGATGACAATTGTTAACTTTTAGTTGGTATTACTGCTACATAAAATAATTGAGTTTTGTTTCTATGTTTATATTACGGACTGGAGCGTTAAAGTGACATTCTCGAAAACGGTTCGGTACGCTGCTTGTTCTTTCGTAAATATATGAAGTTCATTATTTATGTATCTAACATTCTAAGGTTTATACATTTCAAAATATAAAGTATCGAATGTTAGGCATTTATGCATTGTTTTAACATGGAATCGGACAAAGCCTAACGCGTATGTTATAAGTATGATGTGACCCTTGGTGCTGTATCAGATTTCAGCCTGTTAGTAGAGACATTTGGCCAGAATATTAATGGCAGCATTCTGGATAGTTGATACCAGAGACTGTCAACACCTTCAGCATCTGTTGTTTATCTTCCCAGGGCTATCTGAGCCTGGACTTCTTGACTTCTGATAAGGCACACATGTTAAATTAATTATAATCCATTATCTGTAGCCATTTCTAAAACAAGGGTATAGTGCATGAACAGTTAGTTAAACGCAGGGCTTTGTACTGTAGAGAACACTGGTTATTTCTTTCTAGCTTTTGTAAAGATTTTTTGCTTTATTCTATATAAAGTGATATGACCCTTACTTGGTGTTTGTGTGTCCTTTGGAACCCGAATGTAACATTTTGGTGGCAGCGGTACGGATTCCAATACTTCTGTGTGAATTATTTGGAATTATTCAATACGTTGGAATTAGCAGTGTCTGGTGGTACTGTGTGTATAACCTACGGTTGTTAATTGCTAAATGCAAAGTGTGTATCACTGGAACGAGTGTACACGTATAAGCCCAGAAATTCTTAGAAAATAAAAAGTAGTCCAGTGGCTGTGAATACAGTGATAGAACTTACAGTACGTATAGTTTGTCATTATGTCGGTTGCTGATAATGTAGAAGTTGAGGGAGCAATGATTGCTTCAGGACGACCAAGAAGAAAAGCGGCAACACATAATTTGATGGAGTTTACAGATAGTGAGATTCCGGAGTATGAAGAGGAAATTAACCTTGAGCACATGCAACCACCCAAGGAAACAAAGCGCAAACCTAGTGCAAAGAAGAATGAAAGAGAATTGGAGTTAAGACAGAAGGAGTTTGAATGGGAAATGGAAAGAGAAAAATTAAGATTAGAAATGAAGCGTTTGGAAATTGAGTTAGAAAGAGTAAAACGTCAAGAAAACGTGACGGAAAAAGTATCTTCAATGCCATTTAAAGTAAAGTTACAGGCATATGACCATGAACGAGGAGAAGATATTGTCACTTTCCTAGCAGAATTTGAAACAGTTGCAAAACATGCTAAGTGGTCTGACGAGCTGAAAGTACTACAGCTAAGAACTCTTTTGACAGGTGAGGCTAGATATGTTGCAACTCAAGCTTGTGGTGATTATCTGGAACTCAGGAAAGGACTGATTGATCGTTTTGGAAGGAGACCGCATGAACATTTCACTGCGTTGGTGAGCATGAAGAAGGGGAGTACAGAGACGTATCGTGGTCTGATGGCCAGAATTGATCAGCACATAAAGCGTTTTTTGGATGATCGTGACCCAGTTATTTGTCTCCGTGAGGAATTTTTCCTGAAAGCCTTGCCACAAGATCAAGCACAGTGGATTAGGAGGAACAAGGGCTCTAGTCCAGTTGTTGAGGCTGCGGAAGATTATATTCCCACCAATATACAACAACAATGGCAGAAAAATATGTTTCGTCCGAACATAAATGGGAATAGTAACAGGTGTATTCAGAACTTACAGCAGCAAGCGAAAGTAACATCAACGAATTACCTGTCCACACGTAAGAATATGCAGTGCTATCGATGCAGGCAGTGGGGACATATTGCAAGTAAGTGTCCAACAGATGACATGAAACATCGTGGTAACCCAGCAACTTGTTTCGTTAGGCCAACAATTGGTGAAAGGCTTATTTCGGAAACAGGATGTGTAAATGGGCGTGAGATCATGTTTGTGAAGGACACTGGCTCCGATATGACCTTAATAAGAGAAGATCTCGTTGACGAGAGTTGCAAGCTGGAGGGGCACCAAGTTACGTTATATACAGCAGTGGGTCAGCCATTTACCGCACAGTTGGCAGTGGTAAATATCAACACAACGTATTATAAGGGACCAGCACAAGTGGGTCTTGTTCCAAATTTAGCCGCTGAAGCCCTATTAGGGATGGATATACTTAGTAAGAAAGGGTCATTTGTTGTTACGAGGTCAATGGCAAAAGGACTCGATGATGAGAGGACGGTAGAAAATACTCACCAATGTGAGGATGAGAGTAAAAATGAAGTTGTCAATGACAGCATCGAGCAAGCAGATACTGATCAGCATGATGACATTGAATTTGACACACTTTCAACAATGAATGCGGACATGTTGTCAAATCTACAGATTGCAGATATTTCACTGAAAATTATTAGAGATAAGTCCTTTGTTACGCGGGAAGAGGCTGAGGAGGAGCCAATGACATTCTTCTGGGAGAATGCTATTTTGCGGCGGAAATGGCAATCTGGTGATGGTTCGCGTGGAGGGGAGCAGATTGTTGTACCAGCAGGATTAAGAAAAATGGTAATGGAGCTGGCACACGATCGACCCCTTGCAGGTCACTTGGGTTTGGAGAAAACAAAAGAGAGGATTCTCCAATCATTCTTTTGGCCGGGACTGTTTTCTGATGTAAAAAGATATTGTACATCGTGTCATGAATGTCAGATAACAGCAAAACGTACTGCAGGTGAGAAAGCCCCAATGGTTTGTCCACCGGTAATAACAGAACCGTTTTTGAAAATTGCAATGGATATTGTAGGACCGTTATCTAGAACGAAGTCGGGACACAAATACATTCTGACAGTGATTGATGATGCAACCAGATATCCTGAAGCTTTTCCTCTAAAGGATATGGAGGCAACGAGTGTAGCCAGAGCACTAATTGAACTGTTTAGCCATGTTGGTTTTCCAAGGGTCATATTAACAGACAAAGGGACCAACTTCACTAGCACCTTATTTAAACAGTTGTATGAACTAGTGGGTATCCGTGGAGTTACAACCACACCTTATCACCCACAAGCGAATGGAAAGGTAGAACGTTTTAACGGGACATTGAAGTCAATGTTGCGGAAGTTCTGTACAGACAACAAGAATGAATGGGATGAGATGTTACCATATTTGTTGTTTGCATATCGTGAGGTCCCACATGAGGAAACTGGATTTGCACCTTTTGAGATGTTGTATGGTTGGCCAGTTAGGGGGCCAATGCAGATTTTACAAGGTTTGTTTACGGGAGAGGAGGATGTAAGGAAGTCAACTGTGGAGCATGTTGTGAAAATGCGTGAGAAGTTGGCTGACATCGGGGCTTATGTCAAAGATAACCTGTTGGGTCGCCAAAAGAAAATCAAGGCACTTTATGATCGTCACACGAAAACACGAGAATTTAGTCCAGGAGATGAAGTACTTATTCTCTTGCCATCAAGTTCATCCAAGATGAAGGCACAATGGCAGGGACCTTATCGTGTGGTCCGGAAGGTAAACGATGTTAACTACCAGATATCGGTACCCGGTAGGCGAGGTATGGTAACCTATCATATAAATTTACTGCGTAGATACAAACGTGCTGTGCTGCTGACAATGCAGACAGATGAGAACGATGGTGTGGATATTGATTTTCCTCCAAGAGCAGGAAAAGGTGATGCTGGTGTTAAGCTGGGAGTCAACTTGTCGAAGGAGCAACGAGAGGATATTAGAACTCTGTGCAAAGAATTTCAGGATGTTCTAACAACAAGGCCTGGTCGAACAAACATCTTAACTCACAGCATCAAGACAACGTCAGAGACACCAATTAAACAACGGCCATATAGAATACCTTTCGCGCAACAGAAAGAGGTGAAAGCAATATTGGATGAAATGCTGGAGCAAGGCCTCATTCGGCCCTCAATCAGTCCATGGAGTTCGCCTTGTGTATTAGTTGACAAGAAAGATGGAACTCTTCGGCTGTGTGTAGATTACCGCAAGCTTAATAATATCACGTTATTCGACGCCTATCCAGTCCCACGAATGGACGATCTATTTGAGAAGATTGGGTATGGAAGTTACTTGAGTCAGATAGATCTAACTAAGGGTTACTGGCAAGTCCCTCTAGCTGAAGAATCTAGGCAAAAGTCTGCATTTGTGACTCCGTTTGGGCTCTATGAGTTTAATGTTATGCCCTTCGGTATGAAAACGGCACCCGCCAGTTTTGCCCGACTCATCGACTTACTAGTGTCCGGACTACATAATGTCGCAGCATATTTTGACAACATCATTGTGTCAAGCAAGACTTGGTCAGAACACATAGAAAATTTGCGTGCATTGCTGCAACGTATACGGGAAGATGGACTTACAATAAAGCCGTCAAAGTGCGAGTTTGGAGCAGCTGAGATTGAATGCCTTGGGCATATCATTGGAGGAGGAAAAATTAAGACAGACAAAAATAAAATTAAAGCAATGCGTGAGTTTCCATTACCCACAACGAAAAAGGGAATACGCTCATTTCTTGGAATGGTTGGATACTACAGAAAATTCATTAAGAACTTTGCTGAAGTAGCAGTACCATTAACCTCCATGACACAGAAAGGAAGACCAAATATACTTGTATGGACTGAAGATGCTGTCCAACCCTTTAAGATGTTGAAGGATGCTCTTACTAAGACCCCAGTCCTTATTGCACCGGATTTCGGTAGGAAATTCATCGTGCAGACCGATGCTAGTGACACGGCAATTGGTGCTGTGCTAAGCCAGACAATGGATGGTGACGAACATGCGGTGGCCTATCTAAGCCGGAAACTTCTTCCGCGAGAGCAGAAATATGCAACTATTGAGAAGGAATGTCTTGCAATTGTGTGGGCGATTGATTCGTTACGGTATTACCTGTCAGGGACGACATTTGAAATTGTGACTGACCACAACCCATTGACATGGTTGAATCAAATGCAAAGCAAGAATCAGCGTCTACTTAGATGGTGTTTGGCACTCCAACCTTACAACTTCATTATAAAACACAGGAGCGGCAAACAACATGGGAATGCAGATGGATTATCACGCATGTAACTGAAGTGTGTAGGAATTAAACGACAAAAGATACTGGTGTGCATAGTACACTTCAAAAGTGCTTAGAAACCTACTGGGATAGTTCAGGACTCTAGGATTTTTCAAACTTAAGTGTTCTGTTTTTATTTTATAATCAGAATGACTTTATGCAGATATAGACGGTAACCAATTTGTTCGATTTCCCCTATTCTGGATGGTTACTGATGGAATTCAAAACTCTTTTACAGAAGTTAATTGTGGTGACTCTAAGCTTTATGCTTGTTAGTAATAATGTAAGCATTATGCAAGTTTTATCATTTTTCTGATGTATAAAATTGTATTGTATCGAAAACATAAAGTTTCCTCTTAAGAAGGGAGGTGTTATAAGTATGATGTGACCCTTGGTGCTGTATCAGATTTCAGCCTGTTAGTAGAGACATTTGGCCAGAATATTAATGGCAGCATTCTGGATAGTTGATACCAGAGACTGTCAACACCTTCAGCATCTGTTGTTTATCTTCCCAGGGCTATCTGAGCTTGGACTTCTTGACTTCTGATAAGGCACACATGTTAAATTAATTATAATCCATTATCTGTAGCCATTTCTAAAACAAGGGTGTAGTGCATGAACAGTTAGTCAAACGCAGGGCTTTGTACTGTAGAGAACACTGGTTATTTCTTTTTAGCTTTTGTAAAGATTTTTTGCTTTATTCTATATAAAGTGATAGGAACCTTACTTGGTGTTTATGTGTCCTTTGGAACCCGAATGTAACAGCGTATCTGAATTAAGGTGTGATATTAAGTTTGTTTCGTAGCCTTGACTGGCGGAATCTTGCAGAAGTCTGCTTAGCAGCTTTGACAGGAAGTATCTCGCCGAAGTCTGATTTGTATCTTTGACAGGAGGTATCTCGTCGATGTCTGCTTCTCAGCTTTGAAAGGCAGTATATCGCCCTACTAGTCTGCTTCGTAACTTTGACAGGCGGTGTCTCGTCTAAGTCTGTTTCGCAGATTTGGAATCAAAAGCGGCTGGACTTAATAAGGTACGTAGTAATTATTACAACTTCCGCGCAATTTGACTCGTGGGGATCGGTTGTTTATTGTTTAGAAGACGAAAATAAGGTAATTTGTGGCTTAATTAAAAATCTTACTGGTTAACAAAAAATAATGAGGGCATTGGTGTTTGGGTTTGAAGAAAATAAAAAACAACCCACAACTATTGAGGGATGCTGGAGAGTTATATCTCTTGAATTAATACATGGCGTGTCAGAAAGTGGGTCCAAATGTCATTAAACAAAGACTGAATTCAGCATGTAGAATTTGCAAAGGATGGCAACAACAAAGAAAGGTTCACTTATGTTATCCACGTTTAGGGATGAATTACAAAGAGGACGTGCACAGACTTTCGGCCAAAAGAGGTAACTTGTTCAGAGGTAAGTTGAAAACCTAATTTATTATACGTATCAGCGGCAATGTGCATTTTAACTGGGAAGCAATGATTGCTTGATTAAGTTTTACGTGCTTAGCAACATAATCAATTTTTTTTTCATGTAGTAAAAAAAAATATAAACAGTTCTATGGTTAATTATTTACTGATTTGACAGTTATTGGTAGATCATTGTGCAACCCCATGCGGTATTGATTGGAAGTAGTCAACTAAGTCTTACAGTACTTCCATATATGCATGTACATTTGGTTACAATAGATGCACAATTATGTCTATGTTGGTGCATAATAAGTACATTGAATAATCTTTGTCTATCCTAGTAAGAGCCTTAGTGGTATGGTGCTTTCTGAAAAGTCATTGGCGTCTGGAGGGTGGGTAAGGAAAAGTGATTGTTTGAGAAAAGAAAACAGACTGTCTGCAGTGTGATTTTTGGAAGAAATAGGTATGTGGTACTTCTTGTCTATTAATCCTGAAATGTGCGATATTTATACTTTCAATTTGGCATAACGGATAAACGAGAGGCATCACCAAAGGGTTCATCACGTTAAATGTTTCCTCAACATAAATATCTGTAATAGAAACAAACCAAGCATGTTCCAAATGGGTGATATTAAATCTCATACACATCACAAATAATTAATATTGTGTTTATAAAACAACTTTGACGTGTTGGTGCCTAGAAATAGGATACTGCCATAATTGGCTACACATCACATATCCGGTACAACAACTTTGACGTGTATGTGTCTGGAAACAGGTCACAGCCATTATTAGCAACACATAATATATCCGGTGACACGTAAGTACCAGAACATAGGTCATGGTCATTATCAGCTAAGGTGGCAGGGTACAGTTTCGTAAATTGGCCCCTGGCAAATTTCTTAACTTAAGGGTATGGTGTGAGTTTTTGAGCTACTATTGTGTAATAATTAAAGATATGGATAAATTTGTGAACTAGGTGTTTCAGGCTTGTGTTGTTCTTGAAATTGATGTCAGACATGTACACTTTCCATAGTTACTCTGCAGTATGTTGATTGTGAAATACCAATAGTCGGCTAGGAAGAAGAGCTAGCCTCCCATAGCAGTAGACACGTGGGTTCAAGGCAAGTAGAATATCTAAAAAACGGCATGGATGACAACTATTATGAATTGCATCAAGCTATTTAGTAGACAATGTTTTTCAAAATTTTCACCTAGGAAAAGGCCTTGCGTTTGCACTGTGAGCACCACATGCTGTCAAAAATGGCCTTCGGATGTGAAAAATGCATGTATAAAATAGGTGTTGGGGTACATAAATATTTTATTCTAAGAACTTCAGTAGACTTGTCAGGTCATGTGTGTGATATGATTATGTTGCACTACATAATACCTATCCAGAAATATGTACCTTTTTGACCTCACTCGCGTATTATATTTTTAATGAATTTTTATATTAGGCAGGTGCATGCGACATTAAATTTGTACATAAAAACTGGACCCTGCCCCGTAAACAACCCATATCCAATACAACAACTATGACGTGTAGGCACCCTAAAATTATGACACAGTCATCAATAGCTGCACGTCTTATATCTGACTTCCGGATTACAAATACCAGTCACTAATAAGCGTTTGACACGTCGAAACCCTGGAAAAAGACTTTCAAATTCTTATAGGCATGCATAAATTAATCTTGGTGAAGGGGAGATTTATCAGTCCACAAAATGTTCGTTAAGGCAGGCTGAATCTGCGCAGGTTTATATTTTGTAACGTCACAAACAATATTTGGCAGACATTGAGAATAAGAAGAGACTTAATCTGTACAGCAATACTGTGAATCGAAGACGTAGTAAAACATCTTTGAGGAGAGAGCAGACACGTGATATTTGGCACGCAATGCATCACGTTCAATCCCTTGATTTGATAACGCACGTTTATAATGAAAACTTTCGGTAATAAGAGCTTGAACTTAGAGTCGCGGGTTAAACAGGAACTTTAAAATTAAGTTCTCTGATAAATTTGTTGTAAACTTAAATCAAGTTATCCTGTTGTCAAGTGCACTTGAGCATTGCTTATACATTTCTCTTTATTATGACAATTGAGCATTGATTTAATACAACTTGTCTTTTGAAAATACTTACATTATGTCACCCACACATCCACCCACCCACACCCACCCACACACACACACCCACATCTTTATTGTTTACCTTCATACGGAATTTACTAAGTAATCATAGTTTAGTGTTCCGTACTTGTACAATTTTTTGAAAGATGAAAACCATATTATTTCCAATTATCGTAACCACCCCACCCACCCTCGCTGTAATTATATACCTTATTTGTCATATATTTATATATAATTCGGACTTTTCTCGTATAGATATGTATATCGGGATCCGAGGTTGTTAAGTGGTAAAGGTGTGAAACTCATGACCACAATAATGTAGGTTCGATTCTTACCATTGGATCAGTATAGTTCGAATATCCTGCCGTGAGTTTGTGCATGGCAGTTTGTTATTACTTGTTAAGTTGTTGTTATTGTTGTTGTTGTTTTAGGATTTAACGCCATTTTTCAGCACACGATAGGCTATACATGGCGGCCAGTATTATTGGAGGAAGAACCCGGGAAAACCCGCAGAAAGAACCACCGCCCCACGAGAACCTACTGGCAAGCTTACTCACATAACTACATTTGCCGAATCTTAGACTCGAACACACGCAGACAGAGGTGAGATGGCAGTGATCCGTAACGGCCATACTGGCCCCATTTCCTAAGTACGATTTAGCCTAAATGTAGTGTAGTGCTGCAAACGAACGAGACATTTGTTGTTTGCCAAACAATTTCGAAGCCAAAATGCTTGTTTCCTATCCGCTATCGTTTTAATACAAATTTAAGACCACGGTGTTTTACCGAAATGTACAGAGGGTTTTATTTTGCTCATGTCATGATTTATCATTCGTTTCTCATTTATTAGATTTGACCAATGGACGGTGATAACTATAAAAAAAATATCCATTTACTGTTGTTAAGAAACCGATAAGTTGGCGACCCAAAGCGAGAGCTGTACCTCTTTTCGTGATTCCACTATTTATGGAGAAAAGTTATATGACATGTTTGGATAGGGAGAGATCATTCTGAACTAGTTAGTGTCATATCTATCTATTTTGTTAGTATACCGAGATACAGATTTAAGTGACAGGCGTGTCAATATGACTTGTAAAATATAAAATTTATAAAGAAATGGTTACGTTATTTTGATGGAACAAAATGAGTAAGGCAAAAACATCACAGAAGGAAGATTATGTTGTAGTAAATAAGGATCACTCGGAGAGTCATATCATTCATTGTCTGCTTTCATGTAATTGGATTTCTCAGTTATTAGTCTTTCATGAATTCACTTTGGGTTTTTTTTAAAAATTGACAGTGACTCATAACTTTTATTGTCACTACCTCGGTACACAGAGAAGAGGTTAAACAAATCTTGATTTCAATCAAAATATAAATAACTTTGATATACGAACAGCGTATTTAGGATCGAGAGAAGTGCATCAAAACGCATACGTCATCTATGCTAATTACTGCTTGCGTATTATCGTGGAAATTGAATGAAAGTTTAGTATTCGAAACGATCAGAGCTGCTATTAGATTACTGATGCGAAACTGTCGTATATTACAAGAAATACGAAATGCACATTATTTTAAAACTGATCATTTACTGTTATTTCCCATTATTTTAAGATTAACAGTTGTTACAATGCATACATGCTACGTCTTTAGGATCTTTCGATTTACCCCTTTATAATGTTTATGGGTGTTGCGTGATTTTGTTTGTCTTGCTGTTTCTTGGTGACTTGTGAAGCCATGCGTAACATAAACTTTTAGTCTGATTTGTGTAATAATGCGCAATATAAAACTTTACTCTTCTAGGATGACGACACAATGAGTTAGCGGTTAGCGTGCTGGAATCGCAACACGAATCATCTACAATTAGGACGATCGCTCCGGTTGCCTAATTGGTTAATGCGTTAGTCTCGGATGCGGATGGTCGTGGGTTCGAACCAAGGGCTAGTCACACTAAAGACTTACACACATGTTACTAGCAGCAGACTCGCTTGGCGCTCATTATTAATAGGTTAGTGTTGGGACTGGTCGGCCTAGTGTTAGCATATAGTGTCTGGGTGGGACGTGATGCTAAATGTCTCCGGTGTGATGCCCCACTATTGGACATCACTATAAATTGCCACAGAGCATACATCGAAGAGATAAGACTGGAAAATTGTGAAAGCTAAAATTAAAAATACCACACACACACAAACACCCCCCCCCCTCCCCCCACACACCAACAGACACATAGAAGAAGTAGATTGGCGATAAATCAGTCCCTCAACCATGATGATATTGATTGAATATTTAGGGGATGATATCGCCTATTCATTGAAACCAGCACAAAAAAGTATGTAGTCAATTTTGGCTTTGTTGACTTGTAGATCCATGTGGATTGGCACAACCCTCTGTATCGTGACCATTTTTAAATTCGAGCAAGATATAGACCCTCTTGTTTTAACAAATATATCCTTTCGGTATACCAACGCCACGCCAGGAAGCTGAACCACTTTCACACAATACGTCTCATGAAAATCCTCAACATCAATGGGCAGGACAAGGTTCCAGACATTGTTACTGAAGTACTCGCGGAAGCAGGTCTCCTCAGCATCCGCATCATCCTAATGCAGTGGCAGCTACCCTGGGCTGGACATGTACGCATGCCAGACCACCGGCTGCATACGAGACTCTTCTATGGCGAGCTACAGCATGGACAGCGATCCCACGGAGGTCAGAAGAAACGCTTCAAAGACAATATGAAAGCTGCATTACGTTGAGCATAAACACTGATTCCTCGGATCAAACATCAAGCAATTGAGTCACTTGGCGTTCCTCCGTGCACAAAAGTTCCCAGTTGTGCGAATCTAGCAAAATAGCAGCTGTAGAGATGAAGAAGCAAGCCAGAAAAGCATGTGACAACCCTCTTGGAGATGTTCAACTCATCTCCTGTCCCTTATGCAACAACGAACATTCCGTGCAAGGGTTGGCATCTTCAGCCACCTGAATAAAAATAAAAATAAATGCTGTTCATCGAAGGAGGTTAAAATGCATTCACAAACTATCCCAGTTGTAACGTAAGCTTCTGGCACTAATATAACATTTCATGTTAAACACAAAAAAGCATGCAGACACTATTACCGAATGGTGTAAAGTCCAACGTAGCAGTGTGGTCTAAGGTGCTCACTTTTACAGATAATTAACATGTACTGAATGGGGATACCGTGGGGCATATGAGAACATATCAAGAAAATCATGGGTTGTACCCTGGGGCAGTCTATGTGAATTTAACATGTTGGGACTATCTGTGGCACTAGATAGGAATTTAACATGGATGGGACTGTATAGAGACAAGGAGAATTGAACACGCTACTGGACGCTGGGAAAACAGTGGCAATAATGTAGCAAGTAGCTGACCTCAATCGGGCGGAACAGTATGGCAAGCGGCTGACCTATATACGCGATACTCTAAGGAGAAATAGAGACATATACATATACATATACATATACTGTTATAAGTATGATGTGACCCTGGGTGCTGTATCAGATTTCAGCCTGTTAGTAGAGACATTTGGCCAGAATATTAATGGCAGCATTCTGGATAGTTGATACCAGAGACTGTCAACACCTTCAGCATCTGTTGTTTATCTTCCCAGGGCTATCTGAGCTTGGACTTCTTGACTTCTGACAAGGCACACATGTTAAATTAATTATAATCCATTATCTGTAGCCATTTCTAAAACAAGGGTATAGTGCATGAACAGTTAGTTAAACGCAGGGCTTTGTACTGTAGAGAACACTGGTTATTTCTTTCTAGCTTTTGTAAAGATTTTTTGCTTTATTCTATATAAAGTGATATGACCCTTACTTGGTGTTTGTGTGTCCTTTGGAACCCGAATGTAACATTTTGGTGGCAGCGGTACGGATTCCAATACTTCTGTGTGAATTATTTGGAATTATTCAATACGTTGGAATTAGCAGTGTCTGGTGGTACTGTGTGTATAACCTACGGTTGTTAATTGCTAAATGCAAAGTGTGTATCACTGGAACGAGTGTACACGTATAAGCCCAGAAATTCTTAGAAAATAAAAAGTAGTCCAGTGGCTGTGAATACAGTGATAGAACTTACAGTACGTATAGTTTGTCATTATGTCGGTTGCTGATAATGTAGAAGTTGAGGGAGCAATGATTGCTTCAGGACGACCAAGAAGAAAAGCGGCAACACATAATTTGATGGAGTTTACAGATAGTGAGATTCCGGAGTATGAAGAGGAAATTAACCTTGAGCACATGCAACCACCCAAGGAAACAAAGCGCAAACCTAGTGCAAAGAAGAATGAAAGAGAATTGGAGTTAAGACAGAAGGAGTTTGAATGGGAAATGGAAAGAGAAAAATTAAGATTAGAAATGAAGCGTTTGGAAATTGAGTTAGAAAGAGTAAAACGTCAAGAAAACGTGACGGAAAAAGTATCTTCAATGCCATTTAAAGTAAAGTTACAGGCATATGACCATGAACGAGGAGAAGATATTGTCACTTTCCTAGCAGAATTTGAAACAGTTGCAAAACATGCTAAGTGGTCTGACGAGCTGAAAGTACTACAGCTAAGAACTCTTTTGACAGGTGAGGCTAGATATGTTGCAACTCAAGCTTGTGGTGATTATCTGGAACTCAGGAAAGGACTGATTGATCGTTTTGGAAGGAGACCGCATGAACATTTCACTGCGTTGGTGAGCATGAAGAAGGGGAGTACAGAGACGTATCGTGGTCTGATGGCCAGAATTGATCAGCACATAAAGCGTTTTTTGGATGATCGTGACCCAGTTATTTGTCTCCGTGAGGAATTTTTCCTGAAAGCCTTGCCACAAGATCAAGCACAGTGGATTAGGAGGAACAAGGGCTCTAGTCCAGTTGTTGAGGCTGCGGAAGATTATATTCCCACCAATATACAACAACAATGGCAGAAAAATATGTTTCGTCCGAACATAAATGGGAATAGTAACAGGTGTATTCAGAACTTACAGCAGCAAGCGAAAGTAACATCAACGAATTACCTGTCCACACGTAAGAATATGCAGTGCTATCGATGCAGGCAGTGGGGACATATTGCAAGTAAGTGTCCAACAGATGACATGAAACATCGTGGTAACCCAGCAACTTGTTTCGTTAGGCCAACAATTGGTGAAAGGCTTATTTCGGAAACAGGATGTGTAAATGGGCGTGAGATCATGTTTGTGAAGGACACTGGCTCCGATATGACCTTAATAAGAGAAGATCTCGTTGACGAGAGTTGCAAGCTGGAGGGGCACCAAGTTACGTTATATACAGCAGTGGGTCAGCCATTTACCGCACAGTTGGCAGTGGTAAATATCAACACAACGTATTATAAGTGGGTCTGGTTCCAAATTTAGCCGCTGAAGCCCTATTAGGGATGGATATACTTAGTAAGAAAGGGTCATTTGTTGTTACGAGGTCGATGGCAAAAGGACTCGATGATGAGAGGACGGTAGAAAATACTCACCAATGTGAGGATGAGGGTAAAAATGAAGTTGTCAACGACAGCATCGAGCAAGCAGATACTGATCAGCATGATGACATTGAATTTGACACACTTTCAAAATGAATGCGGACATGTTGTCAAATCTACAGATTGCAGATATTTCACTGAAAATTATTAGAGATAAGTCCTTTGCTACGCGGGAAGAGGCTGAGGAGGAGCCAATGGCATTCTTCTGGGAGAATGCTATTTTGCGGCGGAAATGGCAATCTGGTGATGGTTCGCGTGGAGGGGAGCAGATTGTTGTACCAGCAGGATTAAGAAAAATGGTAATGGAGCTGGCACACGATCGACCCCTTGCAGGTCACTTGGGTTTGGAGAAAACAAAAGAGAGGATTCTCCAATCATTCTTTAGGCCGGGAGTAATTTCTGATGTAAAAAGATATTGTACATCGTGTCATGAATGTCAGATAACAGCAAAACGTACTGCAGGTGAGAAAGCCCCAATGGTTTGTCCACCGGTAATAACAGAACCGGTTTTGAAAATTGCAATGGATATTGTAGGACCGTTATCTAGAACGAAGTCGGGACACAAATATATTCTGACAGTAATTGATGATGCAACCAGATATCCTGAAGCTTTTCCTCTAAAGGATATGGAGGCAGCGAGTGTAGCTAGAGCACTAATTGAACTGTTTAGCCGTGTTGGTTTTCCAAGGGTCATATTAACAGACAAAGGGACCAACTTCACTAGCACCTTATTGAAACAGTTGTATGAACTAGTGGGTATCCGTGGAGTTACAGCCACACCTTATCACCCACAAACGAATGGAAAGGTAGAACGTTTTAACGGGACATTGAAGTCAATGTTGCGGAAGTTCTGTACAGACAACAAGAATGAATGGGATGAGATGTTACCATATTTGTTGTTTGCATATCGTGAGGTCCCACATGAGGAAACTGGATTTGCACCTTTTGAGATGTTGTATGGTTGGCCAGTTAGGGGGCCAATGCAGATTTTACAAGGTTTGTTTACGGGAGAGGAGGATGTAAGGAAGTCAACTGTGGAGCATGTTGTGAAAATGCGTGAGAAGTTGGCTGACATCGGGGCTCATGTCAAAGATAACCTGTTGGGTCGCCAAAAGAAAATCAAGGCACTTTATGATCGTCACACGAAAACACGAGAATTTAGTCCAGGAGATGAAGTACTTATTCTCTTGCCATCAAGTTCATCCAAGATGAAGGCACAATGGCAGGGACCTTATCGTGTGGTCCGGAAGGTAAACGATGTTAACTACCAGATATCGGTACCCGGTAGGCGAGGTATGGTAACCTATCATATAAATTTACTGCGTAGATACAAACGTGCTGTGCTGCTGGCAATGCAGACAGATGAGAAAGATGGTGTGGATATTGATTTTCCTCCAAGAGCAGGTGAAGGTGATGCTGGTGTTAAGCTGGGAGTCAACTTGTCGAAGGAGCAACGAGAGGATATTAGAACCCTGTGCAAAGAATTTCAGGATGTTCTAACAACAAGGCCTGGTCGAACAAACATCTTAACTCACAGCATCAAGACAACGTCGGAGACACCAATTAAACAACGGCCATATAGAATACCTTTCGCGCAACAGAAAGAGGTGAAAGCAATATTGGATGAAATGCTGGAGCAAGGCCTCATTCGGCCCTCAATCAGTCCATGGAGTTCGCCTTGTGTATTAGTTGACAAGAAAGATGGAACTCTTCGGCTGTGTGTAGATTACCGCAAGCTTAATAATATCACGTTATTCGACGCCTATCCAGTCCCACGAATGGACGATCTATTTGAGAAGATTGGGTATGGAAGTTACTTGAGTCAGATAGATCTAACTAAGGGTTACTGGCAAGTCCCTCTAGCTGAAGAATCTAGGCAAAAGTCTGCATTTGTGACTCCGTTTGGGCTCTATGAGTTTAATGTTATGCCCTTCGGTATGAAAACGGCACCCGCCAGTTTTGCCCGACTCATCGACTTACTAGTGTCCGGACTACATAATGTCGCAGCATATTTTGACAACATCATTGTGTCAAGCAAGACTTGGTCAGAACACATAGAAAATTTGCGTGCATTGCTGCAACGTATACGGGAAGATGGACTTACAATAAAGCCGTCAAAGTGCGAGTTTGGAGCAGCTGAGATTGAATGCCTTGGGCATATCATTGGAGGAGGAAAAATTAAGACAGACAAAAATAAAATTAAAGCAATGCGTGAGTTTCCATTACCCACAACGAAAAAGGGAATACGCTCATTTCTTGGAATGGTTGGATACTACAGAAAATTCATTAAGAACTTTGCTGAAGTAGCAGTACCATTAACCTCCATGACACAGAAAGGAAGACCAAATATACTTGTATGGACTGAAGATGCTGTCCAATCCTTTAAAATGTTGAAGGATGCTCTTACTAAGACCCCAGTCCTTATTGCACCGGATTTCGGTAGGAAATTCATCGTGCAGACCGATGCTAGTGACACGGCAATTGGTGCTGTGCTAAGCCAGACAATGGACGGTGACGAACATGCGATGGCCTATCTAAGCCGGAAACTTCTTCCGCGAGAGCAGAAATATGCAACTATTGAGAAGGAATGTCTTGCGATTGTGTGGGCGATTGATTCGTTACGGTATTACCTGTCAGGGACGACATTTGAAATTGTGACTGACCACAATCCATTGACATGGTTGAATCAAATGCAAAGCAAGAATCAGTGTCTACTTAGATGGTGTTTGGGACTCCAACCTTACAACTTCATTATAAAGCACAGGAGCGGCAAACAACATGGGAATGTAGATGGATTATCACGCATGTAACTGAAGTATGTAGGAATTAAACGACAAAAGATACTGGTGTGCATAGTACACCTCATAAGTGCTTAGAAACCTACTGGGATAGTTCAGGACTCTAGGATTTTTCAAACTTAAGTGTTCTGTTTTTATTTTATAATCAGAATGAATTTATGCAGATATAGACGGTAACCAATTTGTTGGATTTCCTCTATTCTGGATGGTTACTGCTGGAATTCAAGACTCCTTTACAGAAGTGAATAGTAGTGACTCTAAGCTTTATGCATTTTAGTAATAACGTTAGCTTTATGCAAGTTTTATCATTTTTCTGATGTACCAAGCCAGTAAGTAATTTTAAAAAAAAAGTATTACTGTATCGAAAACATAGTTTCCTCTTAAGAAGGGAGGTGTTATAAGTATGATGTGACCCTGGGTGCTGTATCAGATTTCAGCCTGTTAGTAGAGACATTTGGCTAGAATATTAATCACAGCATTCTGGATAGTTGATACCAGAGACTGTCAACACCTTCAGCATCTGTTGTTTATCTTCCAAGGGCTATCTGAGCTTGGACTTCTTGACTTCTGATAAGGCACACATGTTAAATTAATTATAATCCATTATCTGTAGCCCTTTCTAAAACAAGAGTAGAGTGCATGAACAGGTAGTTAAACTCAGGGCTTTGTACTGTAAAGAACACTGGTTATTTCTTTCTAGCTTTTGTAAAGATTTTTGCTTTATTCTATATAAAGTGATAGGACCCTTACTTGGTGTTTGTGTGTCCTTTGAACCCGAATGTAACATATACATATACATAGACATAGACATAGATATACATAGATATATGACACAAACAATGGACTAAATTTATTTAGTCAAGAGCGAATAGGTATCTTTGAGACAATGAATTGGCCCTGGAAGGAGCCGTTGTTTTTTTTCTTTTCTTCTTCTTCTTCTTCTTCTTCTTCTTCTTCTTCTTCTTCTTTCTGTCGTGCCTTTTCCTTTACCACCCGCACCTAATCATCTCAACTACATTCGTCTTCTTCCTTTTCTTCTCATCCTTCTCAACCTCCTCGTCGTTCGTCCCCTCTATCTCCTCTTTTTTTCATTTCTCATTTTCTTCGTCTTTTTCAGTCTTTACATTCCATCTTCGTATCTGCTGTTTTTCCTCCATATCTTTCTTTTCTTCTTGTTCCTGGATGATCAGTATTTGGCTTTCTACACTTCTTGTATTGACGTGAAGTTAAACATCTCCTCTTTTGACCTACACATATATTTGTATGTTAGAACAACTATTTATGTGGATTGTTTGTTGTCTAAAGATATTGTTAGGCATGGAAAGGGCTGATTTTGTGAATTCCAAATAGATCTTTAAATGTTGGTACCTTCCAGACCGGGCACCACACACACATTGCCTACTACAATCAAACGTTTCTTAATTGATGTGTGTGGTTGGTTGTGCAGATGGTTGATGAGTGGCCTCATCATCCCAGTTGTCACGTCGAGGGATAGTGAATACTTGTTCCCTCTGTCTTCTCCTATTCCAACCCTGAGATGATGAGGTCTCTGCGGTCCGCACTCTTGCTGGTGTCTCTCCAACTCTTCATGCCAGTTTTCCATCTGGGGGACAAAGGCTATTGGTAATGGCGGTAGTAGCACTGACTGTGGTGGTGTTGTTGGTACTAGTGATAATGTCGGTGTCCTCAGTTCAGGCTTTACCTCACACAATGACCTAACCATGACCTTATTTTCCCTCTCTTCCTCTTTCTTCTTTTCACCTCTTTTTTTCAATTCTGGCTTCTTCTTGGATTGCTTCCATAGCTAGCTCGTCTAGCAGGCATCGGACATACTTCAGGGTGCATTTAGAGTTCTATCAATTTGGAAAGGTTGTTCATGTTGATATTTCAACGTTGGGTAGCCAGAGGGACGAACACTACAATTTATATACTTCAAGCACGAACGTGAAGGCAAACATACTTCTTACACAAATACAAACAATATCCACACCATACGCACCTCAAAGAAACACTCACGTTCACCTTTTTACATACAAACACACTTTATTATCACTCAACTATATAAAATATACACGGACGATGCTACAAGTAAGGTAACGAAGTGTTTGTAGGCACACGTATACGTATTTAACCAACAGACAAGCACAAATACACACTTTTTTTGGCAATTTGATTACTATCACTAAATGTTTGAGGTCACCTTGAAAAGGGCTGTTTGGTTTGAGGTTGTGATAATATCTTAGCGTCTAAGATTGCGTCCCCGTCTGGCTGCAGGCTTTCCAACATAATAATGTCTGCTTCTTCGGAAGAAGAATGGGAAGTATTTTTTTTCTCCACATGGCAGTCCACAAAAGAGCTCTCAAGTTCCTGCTCTTGTTGCTCCTGATGCTGTTGGTATTTTAGCTGCTGCTTCTGAAGCCTGTGCTTCTCGATCCATTCTTCTTGCCCCGTTTCTATTTTTTCCATAAATACACATATGTTTCTAAAAACAATGTTTGACAAGGTTGACAATGTTGTGAAGTCAAGTTAGACTTTCACTGATAGAGGTCATTCGGCAATTGATGTACATTACGTTTCCTCGTTAAAGACAATAAATCCAGAATTTTCACGAAACGATTTATCTACTTTTTCTTCGTTTCTAGAAGAGTAACGATCACAACAATCTAAATGTTCTAAGGGATATCAAATACTGCATCGATGAAGAAAATTACATAATACTTGTTGTCCACACACTTTGAAATCAGTGCCTTGTAACTTAGCATTATTGCATCGTGTCGTCTGGGCGTGTCGTCTCATAAAGTTGACGATATTGTCTTCCTAAGCGGTAATCCATACGAATAAAATTACTCCACATAGACATCGTGGTGAAAGTAGATAGCTACCCAGTTGATTCCTGGGAAATGAATACCGTCCGTGTTGATGGCATAAGCTTGACGTTCTTTAGGCTTGCGACGAGGACCACGCACTCGTTCGTTGAAACGAAACAATTTGATAGCCCAGTTGGATAAGTAACCTTTGTCGAAAGTGCGTTTATTTAATTTTTTCAATGCCTATTCCATCTCCCGTCGTCGACACTTCATTTTTCTTCGGGACAGTCGTAGTCGTTTACGTACCAAACATGCGCTCAAAGATGCCACTTCGTTGTCGCGTGTCACTTTTTGGGTGGTACATCATATGCTTTGACGGTAAGATTGGTTGTACGCAGGTGGTAAGACATCAGTGTATTGATAACTAACATATTTTCACATGCATGCTTTCAAGGTACGTTAAAGACGTTCCACGATTCTGACATTGGTTTCGTAATTTTCGGTGGTGCAAAAATGGATGTCTCGTTTCTTCGATTCCTTTGGAACGCTTGGTTCAGAAACTAGGTGCCTTTGTCGGTTTGCCATCAATACGGGTGACGAATGTTTTGTTTCAACACCAATTTTAGGGCTCGCAGTGCTTAAATTGGCACGACCATGGCAAATTTGTAAAATACGTGGATGACACAAACAGATATGTGTAGCCACGATTGTAGGTGGCTAAATGAGAGACATCGGCTAAATTTGCTTGCCATTGAGGACCGATGCTCTCCACAAAGGTGCGATTTCTGCAAATGTTTCATCGAAAATGTTTGTGTAAAGTTTACGTGGCTAGTTGTAGTAGCCGTCGTTGCACTTGCTGTAAACATACACTGTTTGAGTCGGGTTTTGGCAGCACAGTACCATTTCTGAACTCCTCAGTATCTCTCAAGATGGGATGAATCGTAGTAAATGCTGACTAAGACATTCTGCATCAGGACGTTTGTTTTAATAAGTCACTCACTCTTCACTGATGCTACTTTGGATGGGGTAAGGTGATGGTTTGGAAACGGCTTTACGTGTCCGGCTTGCAACTGGAATATAAGTCTAGGGTATAGGTGGTGGTGGCGGTGATAGGATGGCTTTTGTCTTACTTTCTTTTTCTGCTTCCCTTGTGGGTACAATCTGCTTTATGTGATCTTGTTTTTTTTTTGAGTGAGGGGGACTTTCATTTTTCTGGGGTCTTTACTTTTTCTGGGGCTGCGACCTAGTAGTGACAACACTGATCCTTTTCTCCTGGGTACGTTTGGGTTTGCTTTCTTGGGGATGACGTTTGGGTCATTCAGATCCATTTTACCTCTTAAAATCCCTCTGATTGAATGATGACACCTTCTAGAGTACCTCTACCTCCAGGTTTCTAATGACTTAATTTTAGCTTGATTGTCGATGGAATGATCTGCCAGATGTGTCAAAGCTACTTTGTTTCTCTCAGAAAAGCGTATGGTTTGATGAGGAAAGTAAATGATGCATTGCAGTAATTGACGTGCTGTCACCTTAAATCATCGTAAGACTTCTCTAAGACTGGCGTAAAAATACACGAGCACGGATTTGTGGATTTATTTCGCGACTGATATTTTACAAGGCACGAATCAATTTGACAGGAAGATAAGGCTCAAGAGACTTCATGTTCACGAAGTGTGAGCGAAGCCAAATGTGTCCAAGGGTTTTGTTGATTTTTTTTAAGTCGACGGGGACGTGTACACGACAGACACTCAGTCTTGGCACCAGTGGTGAATAGATGGGTAAGAAATCGCAAATAATTGGGTAAGCATGAGGGATTCGAGTGGCATCGTCGTACACACGAGTCAGTCAAGGAGTTCCTAACGATTTGGATAACACTTGAGACTGATGGTGTGATGGGCTTTACGTTGTTGAAGCACATGTTGGATGATGTAAATTAATTGGCAGTACGATGATGCCATTTACACTTAAGTCACAGTTTAATTTATTCTACATCTTCTCCTAGCACGTTGTCGAAGATGACCTGATGGACTTGACCGGGGTCAGAAACAATTCCGGCATTCTTCTCAAGGAATGCCATCTACAAACACGATGAAATCACATTGACCTTCTCGCAGGAGGCTGTACTCCATGTGCCACTCATTGTAACAATACATGATAAGGTGAACGATCAATCAAATGATTTTTATGTTCAGTCAAATATTTGACGAATTCGGTTGTGTCTGAACCGCACGGTCCGGAAATTTTATATAGCAGGGGTGCACAATACGTCGATCGCGATCGACCGGTCGATCGCGAAGGTAGTGTGAGTAGATCGCGTAGCATTAAAAAAAATAGACATCAGTCTATCACCCATCCCCACTATGGCACTATGAAATTGTGGGCACTGCGCATGCACAAACAACGACGCCAAGTGCAGCAAAACTAACACGCCAGCTAGCGAGTTGCCAAGTTAGCCTTCAATTTTTAGCCCTCGGTTTTTTCTCTTAAACTTAAGAAAGGGTATGAAAATGAGTGGAGGAGCTGGACCAAGTAAGAAGCCAAAAAACGTATCACTTTCATACGGAATGGGAGGAGAACTTTTTTGTCACTATGTCATTTTCGAAGTGCATTTGCCTCATCTGTCAGTCTACTATCGCACTACCAAAGAAGGAAAATGTGGAGCGGCATTTTCGGACTGTTCATAAAAACTACGACACCGACTTCCCACCGACAAGCGAGCTGAGAAGGAGAAACGTGAAGGAACTAAAATGCCAGTTGTCCGGGCAGCAATCATTTTTCTCACAGCTAACTTCAAAAGCGAAAACCGCCACCGAAGCATCTTTCCGGGTGAGTCATTTCATCGTTAAAAACAAGAAGTCCTTCCAAGACGGAGAGATGGTAAAAGAAGCATTCGTTGAAGCAGCTGACTGATTGTTCCAAGACTTTAAAAACAAGGCAGAAATATTATCTTCGATCGCTTTGATCCAGCTATCAAGAACTACAGTTACACGGCGCAGTGCAGCCATGGCCGAGGATTTGACCAGGCAACTTTGGAAGGACATCGCAGATTGCGAGTGTTTGTTACTGCAGTTGGACGAATCTACAGACGTGAGAGACACACCCCAGTTTTGCATTTTTATTCGAATGGTGTTTACTGATATCACTGCTAAAGAAGAGCTGTTAACAATACTGCCTATGAATAAACAGACACGAGTAGAGGATATATTTCAGTCTTTCAAAAACTATATCGAGAAATCTCAGCTCCCAGTGTGCAAATTGGTGTCCATCACCACGGATGGAGCGCCCGCGATGGTTGGCCGCTTGAATGGATTTATTGCCAAGTGCAGGGGGGGGGACGATGCTTTCCCGGACTTCCTCAATTACCACTGCATAATACACCAACAAGCGTTATGTGCTAAAATGCTCAACATGGAAGAGATCCTGGATGTGGCAACGAAGATCGCCTATTCTATTCGCGCCAGAGCTCTTCAAAGACGGCTATTCCGTGCACTTCTGGAGAAGGCTGACTGCGACCACTCTGAGTTGTTGATACACACTGACGTGAGATGGCTTAGTCGAGGGAAATTCCTGCAAAGATTTCGAGAGCTCGCTCCAGAGATTAAGGAGTTTTACCATGTAGCTGGACATGCAGAATACAAGCATCTAAATGACGGTCAGTGGCTGTTAGACTTGGCATTTTAACCGATCTGACAAACATGTTGAATGACCTTAATCTAGAGCTGCAGGGAAAAGCAAAACAGTGATTAATATGATCAGCTCAGTTAATGCTTTTAAACGAAAAATGCAACATCTCTCTTCAAAGCTGAAGCGCCATGATTTGGCAAACTTCCAGAACCTGGCATCAGAGCTGGAGATGCAAGGGAAGGTCTGTGTGCAACTTGACAGTGCACGCTACACAGAGCAGATTGACAATTGTCTGTCAGAGTTTGACAGACGCTTTCAAGACTTTTCTTTGCTCGAGCCAGTCGCTACATTCATGTGCTATCCTTTTCAGGAAGATGCTGAGGTTGATTCACTCTCATCAAAAATTTAAATTGCAACACTGTTTCACCTGAACTCTTCTGGAGTGGAAGATGAGATTTTGACACTACAAGCCGACATTCAGCTGAAGTCCAGAGCTCATGGACAGTTCTGGAACTTACAGAGGAAAAGTACCCCAACATGAGGAAATGTGCTACCTCCTTCAATGCATTTTTCGGCTCCACTTATTTATGTGAGTCAGCCTTTTCCCACATGAAGATCATTAGGTTCAAGTATCGTTCCACCATGACTGATGATCATTCGGAAGTGTGCTTGAGGCTGGCTCTCAGCAGCTACTGTCCGGACTATGCATCCCTGATTCCATCCAGTGCAAGTCATCAGAGTAAGGTAATGACAAAAAATGTACATAGTTAATTGTGTTGTGCAATATGGACTCATGCGGTTATGCAAGGTACATCAACATACAATATTTATAAATAAATATATGTTTTGCATTTTAGTGGTAGGTAGATCAGTTTGGCTAGGTCATTTTATAAGTAGCTCGTATGCTGAAAAAGTGTGTGCACCCCTGTGCTAAAGGAATAACAAATAAATACGGCCTCTCAGCTGGCATGATCTAAGTTTTCGTCGAGGACTTTAAAAGTTGAGGAAGCAGGAGCAGAGACAACAGAGCTTATATAGTGAAGGGGATGTCACTTTTGACGAAAACAGGCAAAACAAGAGTTTTATATTTTTTCAGGACACGTTTATTAAATAATCAAAATTGAATACACATCAAAAGAACATAAGTGGAAATTAAAGGAGTCACTGTACAACATTTTTGGGGACAAAGGTGTGGTGTCCAAGGGACACTGGGTAATGTTCTTAGCGACTTTACACTTGTTAATCCAAATACGTATTGCGTATAGTAAGTAAGTACAATGAACACGACCACTCCGCTGGTACAGTGGTTAGAGCGTCCACCGCACATGTGGGATACCGGCTGCGTCATACCAAAGACTTAAAAAAAATAGTATTTACAGCTGCCTCGCTTGGCTCTCAGCATTAAGAGGTTAGTGTTAGCACTGGTCGGCCTGGTGTCAGGATAATGTGACTGGGTGGGATATTATGCTACATGTCTGCAGCAAGATGCCCCAGTGCTGAACACACTGTAAACTGCATCACTGCACGACATCGTAGCGATATGACTGACAAAGTGTTAAAGCTACGTTAAAAATCAACACCACATAAACACAATGAACACACGCCTCACATGCCTAGGTTTCCCTTGGGTTTTGTAAATTTAGTGGATGACGGTCGCGTTTACGTTTGCTTGCATTGTTTTGTGCGATAATGTTTTGCTTCAAAGTGCAGACAGCAATATAACTGATGGCAAACATATTGTATCACGAAACCTGATGAGCTTAAGTTTCACGGACCATTTATTTCATATATATTTATTTCATAATCGAAAGCGTTTGCGTGACACGCACAATATGAACCAGCACACATGTCGCCTAATAATGGTTACGTGATATGGCAACGGTTTCCCAAGCACATCTATGCTTTATCAGGTAGCAATTAGAACAAGCCTCGTTAAAATGATAAATTGGTTTCAACTATGAATATTGTTTATTTTTTAAAATTGAATTTATACCAATTCCAGTACACATTCGAGTTTTAAAATCTTCTTTCGTATGCTTGCATTCCAACTGTACTAGCAATTAGTGCTAGAAAATCAATATACGACATTTATTATTTATGTAGATATGTCTTTCATTTTTCAAACATGAACAATTTGAGATGTAATGAATTTCAAAAAGCTTAAAAAAGTTTCTTTCATAATGTAACCGTTTTGTTTCTTTCCATACCTATTTTACCATCTACCAGTTTAAATTAGTAAATGATGGTTTGAGGTTCTAAATTTAGGGCTTATAATCAAAAATATTTTGGTAAATTATCTTCAGACTGAAGGTTTATTTTAAAAATCCCATAGGTGTCATCCTTGCTACTTTTTTCTTTGGGTTTTATGTATGTTCTTTAGTCTGTTTTTCATAATCTTGGTGAAACATTTTGTACTTAGAATATATTGCGAATACCAAACGTATCCAAATCCACATTATTCGAAAACATACAGTTTATTCGGCAGATATTTCTTCGCCAAACATAAACTGCAGTCAACTCGGATTGACCGATAAGTTGCGAATCAGAACAATATCAATGATTTCGCAACTTCTAAGTCATTGTTTTGTAAATAGTCGAGATTGTCCAAAATGGTAGCTATTGACATATATTCAGTGTATGATCCAAATGACTGACTGAAAAAATTCAAATGAAGGAGATTGATTTGTTTATTTTAGGGGAAAACGAAACGCAAACACCACATAATTCTTTCTCAACAAAGTATGATGCAGTCTACGACCTATTTCTTGACCATATCTTGACAAGAAAAAATCCAAAAGAATTGTTAAATGAAATTAGCGTTGAACGTTTCCTTAATGAATAAACACTTTGGTTATATATATACAGTGACGTAGCATTTTATTTCGTGATACCGTCAAGTGATAAGTTCGCTATCATGATGAAATTTAAAGTAACTGCATTTGTGTTATGACTCTATGTTATTAATCTAAGTAAAAGAAATAAGAGAAAACCGACAAGACTTATAAGATTCTGTAAGCAATATATTTCCTTGAATACAAAAGTAAGAAATAAATATAACTTGAATTATGGTGAATAAAACCCTAAATAGTCCTAAATGTTTCATCACAAGTTTTAAAGGATCTAGTATTCCAAATGAGTTTCAGAGGTATTCAGAATGAAATCAAATAAATTGTACTGATGTACCAGTGGTCTGGTTT
This sequence comes from Unio delphinus, assembly GCA_029339505.1. Classification (NCBI taxonomy): domain Eukaryota; kingdom Metazoa; phylum Mollusca; class Bivalvia; order Unionida; family Unionidae; genus Unio; species Unio delphinus. Next base: position 12,034,749 of record JAQISU010000081.1, read on the forward strand.
AGTTTGATGTGCTAATATTATTTATATTTTATAATGATACAATAATTTAAATGAGTTCACAGTAATTCCAAAATAGTTACTTATTATTGAAGTTTATGTATACCTTGTATTCCAACGAATAATTAAAATGAATAAATCCTCTCAAATAATAAATTAACACAACTAAATGATTCCACTTAGACTGGTTCTTAATTTAGGACTAATTAACTCTCAGGTAAATATTCGTTATATAAAACTAAGGCACAGTTTTAGAGCAAGGATGATGGCAAAATCTTCATTTCAGGTAAGGCACTTTAATAGCCGGTTTATCATAACTCAGATGACATGGTTTTTTTCTTAGGTGTAAATCAATGACTTAAACTCAAATCCCAACAAGATCGCCAAAAAGATTTATATTTTCGCCTTTCAAGGTCAAATGGCCACAACAACATACTTATCAAACAAAATGGCCATTACTTACAGTACAAACCCACAAGAAACAAAATTAAGTATTTCGTATGATGTTTACTTACTCTTACAATATATAGAAACAAAAATAACAGAGATGATATAGATATGCATAACATTGTCACACAACCGAGGTATTTATCTACGAAAACGACGGAGGATACTTGTAATAAAACATTGTGCAATAGAATTTACCATTATGTTTTCTCTAACAAACACCATGTTTTTGTTCCAAACTTTGTCAGTAATGTCTAAGTAACAGCCAATTTTTGCAACTATTTGTGAAGGAAGAAATCACCAGCTTTGCTATTTCAATGCAATTTCTTTTTTTACCGTTTCAAAGTGAAATATTCTGGATATACAGCTATGTACAAATGTAAGGTTTCTAGTTTCTTAGATTCTTGTTTGCTTTTAGTGACGTTACATCATCGACAGCATCATTCATGATAATGGATTCCTAAACTGACAATACAATTCACTGTTGATTAGTTGCAGGGGTGTGACTGAATGCGAAATGTTCATTTACACACACACACACACACACACACACACACACGCGCGCGCGCGCGCGCGCGCATTGCAAGAGTTTACGGGCCTAATTTTTGAAAATATTACTGCCAATAGTGATGCACACATTTGGTGCCAATATTGACTCAACAAAAATAAAGAGCTAGAAGATTGACTATTATGTGGTAATGTCGGAATGCCTCTACGATTTACTTTTAAAAATAGACTCAGAATTCGATGCATCGTCGAAGACTACAATATGCTGGACATCGAACCTTTGAATCCCTTAGACAGTTTGTTTGTTGGCAACGGTTTCTCAAACACATATATGCTTAATCAAGTTGCAATTAGACCCAGCCTCGTGAAAATGATAAATCGGTTTCAAGCATTTTCGGTATGAAGTAAAGTTGACTTAATAATTAACAGGGACCGAATTTGATGTTTGTGTATTCATATGTAATTACTTACAGTCGTTCCCATTTAAGTAGAATCTGCAATTAGCGCTTACAACTACAAGGAAACACATAATCAAGTTCACCGAGAATGCGTTGATCTCATAACAGTAAATTTTCTTTGGCAGTTATAATATTAATATAAAACGAGATATTGGACAAAATATTATATTATCCAACGAAAAATTAGCCACGAAACGTCATTTTCGAAAACAATTCTCATGGAATGGTGTATAGTTTACATTTCCCGTGAATCAAGAAGTCACTTGAGAACGAGCACATGGCTTACGGTCTGTTGTCATCGCTATTTCGTACTGTAATAAGCGTCTTGAAACCTTTTGTTCATCAAGGAATGAGTGCTTTGAAAAATGCCGCCATGTCAAAAAATGTAATAGGCGTCTAAAAGTGTCCCATATAAACTAAACGCGGGAACAGTGCATTGATTTAGATAGGAAAAGAGTTCTTTGAATCTCAGAAATATCCATACATTTACTTCTTGCTACTGTCGAAGCAGCGAATTCATCCTCAACACAGCAGCAACAGTAAGACAGGAAGACAGTAAGACAGGAAGACAGTAAGACAGGAAGACAGGAAGAGACCACAATAAAGAATAAGATCCAACAGACACGATAAGAATAAAAATACATGGCGGTCGAATGTTCCAAGAGAGAACTCGATGTATTTGCCATGCAATCTATGACGATGACAGAGCAAGAAACAGAATGGTTAGATGTATTTCCCGTGTGGTGTATTACAATGGCCGGTCCCACCGAGTTTAAAATCAAAAGTGCAAGTTGTTGCTTGCATCAATCTGAATAACAGGTACCTGTACATCGGACAGAGGCGTAGCTATGATATTTTTCGCCCGGGGACAAACTATAAAATTGGCGCCCCAGCGATCTTGTGACCGATTTATTACCCTTGTTTACTTATTATAAGGTAACGTTGTCAGCCTCATTTTGGCGCCCCTGTACCTTGGCGACCGGGGACATATGTACCCCTCTGCCCCCACCTAGCTACGCCTCTGACATCAGAGTAAAAGTCATAAAAACCAAAAATATAAATCTTAGTGTTGATGCTAGAGTTACTTTGTCAACAGTTTCATGTATTTTATGTTCAGCGAAGTGAATTTGTACTTAGCGACAATGCAGTCAGCATCATCATGTACACCCATCCTTACTGAGGATTCTTAAAATATCTAATGACATACAGAACGGAAACAAATAACACGTGAGGAAACATAACATGTTCAATGCAGTGGCGTAGCGAGACCCAAATGTGCGCCCCCGGCTACCCCTGTTGCGCAGATATGTACCTTGTTTCCTAAACGAAACATAATCGTTATCAGTCATAATATAATTATTAAATTATTACAATCTAATTGCTAGAAAAAAGTATAGCCTAGGCTAAATTCCTTATAAAACAATATTAGCCTATTTAGAAAAAAATAATATCCAAATAATTGGGCCGATTTGGGCGCCCATTTAGCGCCCCCTAGCTATCGGCGCCCAGGGCGACTGCCCCATCTGACATTCCCCCCCCCCCCTACGACGCCACTGGTTCAATGGGTTCAGTGACAAAGAATGGACAGGATGATGAAACTCATAATGTACGATTAACGACAGACCTAGAGGAACTGAAACAATGACGAAGTTTATAAATGTTCGAGCATTTATATTTGGATATGTGGTTTCGAAACAAGTGTATATGGAACAAGTGGACGTACATATGTGGCTGCATCGAAGTAGCACCGTTTTATATTTATTGGCTGGCGCTAACAAATACAAACCATCATATGAGAAGCGAGACTGTACATGCGAAGTTTAACCTAGAGTTCTAAACGACAGCAACCAGGCTCTGACCAGGCCACGGTCATGTATCCCATACAACGAATATATCAAAGCTTTTATGTTAGATTTTCCCCATCACTTACATCCTTAAATCTAAGGTCATCTCACAACTTCTTATTCATTGGCAGCTTCAGTAACGCATCCCTCAATTGAGTTATTGATCAAAACCCTTCCAGTTCATCACTACAACGTCTAAAAGATAGAAGTTACATTTACTTGATATACTTTCACTCTATCAAGTGAAGACATTTCCTTGTGGAACTTAAGTTTGCACTAACCCCTGAGAATAGAGTGAACGTGATCTTTTCAGCCGAATTTGACAATACTCTTAAAATCAAAATTCTACGAGAAGTGTCCGTAGACTATTAACCTTTCACTAACGGGCCACGAAATGATGGATATAGACGATCAAGAAACGGAACAAATTTTCAAAGTAATGTAGAACAAGAAAAGGCATTAGCACGATGGCTGGAATAATATAAACTTTTTTGTGTGAAATGTTTTGCTAACCAAATAACGAATAGAATAACGCTCATGCTGATTCATTACTGTAAACTCTTGTCTAGAGGAGCACACATCCAAGACGAAAAAGTCGTGAATGACAGGTGTAAAGACTTCTCATAAAATTCGAAAAACTGGTTGATTAGTACCAAGATCAAACTCATTTCCATATCACACTTTAACTCACAGACCACTTAAAGAGGAGACAAAAATAGTGTGAAATGCTTGCCTATCTACACCTGCAAAGTCTGTGTGTCAACATTTATGAATACCTGGGAAGTTTATTATTTCCTGTCGAACAGTTCGTACAAAGTTCCATAGAATCTGCGTCATGTGCCTAATATAAACTTCCTCACCAAACCCGTCAATGACAGCATCGACCAATGACCTATTGTCGCTGCCTAAAATTAGATCGACATCATTCGCCCGTCAAAGACGGTATTACAGACTTAATGAAAATAAATGTTTCCACCAGTTTCAAAGATGACAAGGATAAGATTCGATAGCGTGTGCACAATATTGCATGTATTTTCTTCATCAAGGGAGTCAGAAATTCCCATTCGAGCATTTACCAATCCTTTTTGAACCCGTTTCTTTATATGTTACGGTTATTTGTATTAGCTTTGCTAAATGTTGTATGAGATTAATTCTTTTAAAATCAATTTTCGTTTTAGACATTATATATTCTGGTTTGTTGTGGTCTTCGCTAAATTTCATTGCAGTTTCGGATTTCAGATTTAGTTATGGCCATATTTTTTTTATGTTTCCACTTAAATTGCATTCCGGATTCGGAACATTGGTACGACTTTTTGACTCAGTCTAATGGAAGCCATTTTCGATATATGGGCATGTTTAAGCACCACGCCACTCACAGTTCATATTATTTCATAACATATTGTTGCCATACAGCTGTTTGAAAATTAGCCCTTCATTTTCGTTCATTGATACACGAGCGAATATTATGTTAAAATACATCTTATTTACACAAACAACGTCACAACCGACATTTATAAATTTAGTATTATGCTGTTTATGGGCGCCTTAACGGATGTAGAGCATCACCATATTTGTAAGAATGCGTGTCGGGTAGTCATTAAGTTTATTTTATGTCCAGAATGACAATGTTAAATTCCCGTTTGACCGTACACCGTCCAGTTTATTCCAAAAATGATAGCCCATTTTACCCGCAACGATGCCCATTGTATTCGTTAAATTGACAGCCCATGTTAAATTCCCATATGGGATTAAAGTGACCCACAATTTTAAACCTATGTACGTTTCGAACAGTAAATTCGTGTCCAGTCTGTCCCACGCATTTAGTCATCTGAGCGTTCTCAAGATTATAATCCCCGCTTATGAAGAGCGACGATCAGTATTAATCATATGTACTTTTAAACCTTACGTTCTTGATCCTAGAGTAATATACAATGTTTAAAAAGAGGCGCAATAATAAATTCTGCTTGTGCCTAGATAGTCTACGAGAACGACTATTAATTGCATTTATTTACATGATAAAAACTACTGATTTTACTCCATAAACCGCTTAAAACATGTAATGAATTGACTATATGACGTCGTTTTGTGTTATTATCATATATGTGCGATAAATAAAATACAATAGGCGTTTATGAAGATAAATAACCCATTAGTGATGTGATCAGCTTAGTCAAGGCTCGTAACATCTATTATGCATCGGAGCATTGGCTACTGGCTGATGCCCAGTCACTCAGTGTGGGCCAGTCTAGCAGAATATTCATTTGGTACAGTCAACAAGTAATACATAACGAGTGCCCATTTCCCATTGAAATGAGACACAAGGATACAGTGATCCTTTTCAAGAGTGCTCATAAAACTCACATCTTTCGACTGTAAGAACAAACTTAAAGAACTAATAGTGTTTCCTATCTAAAATATTGTCAGCATTTTTTTCTTCCTTTTAATTTCATGGTGCTTTGTTTTTTTTTTTTTTTGTCATCATTTCAATATAGATGATGTACAGCGCTTTACAGCTTCTAAAGATTAGGTGTTTTAAAAAGTCTTCATTATTATTATTGAATATAAGAAAATATAAAATCAGTATACTAGGGACACATTGCAACTGAGACAATGCATCTATTGTAATACATGCAAAGACATCAAACAAAAGAGATACAAATTACACATGTTAAGTCTGAACATGATTATTACACATGGGAGTGACGGGCCCCGAGTGGCCGAGTGGGCTAAAGCGCTCTCCGTTACGGACCACTGCCATCTCACCTCTGTCTGCGTGGGTTCGAGTCTCTGCACTATTTTTCAGCACACGATAGGCTATACATGGCGGCTAGTATTAATGGTGAACGAATAACCCTGGACAACCCCAGGAAAAAAACACCGACCCACGATAAGATACTGGCAAGCTTTCTCACATACCTACCTTGGCCGAAAGCCAAACTCATGGTGACAAAATTCAGATGGCGGTGATCCGTAACGGAGAGCGCTTTAGACCACTCGGCGACTCGGGGTCCCCTATGAGAAGGAATGTCCATGCTTGTACTGGCAAAATATGTTCACGGTAAACAAAAGGATCAAATGATCAAAATGAACATACAAATGTAATTAAAGTGGACATCCATGAATAACAACATTACAAATTAAAAACAATTATTTTTTAACTTTATATGAATTATAAATGCAATTGGGGCAAAGAAATATAAATTATATAAAATAGTATTTATATCATTATTATTATAATTGAAATATTACTAAGTTCAAGAAAGTTTAATTGTTCTGGTATTCTTGTTTATGTAAGAGAAATATGCTGATAAGCACATCAACTTCGGTGGCCTAGTGGTTAGAGCGTCCGCTTCGGAAGCGGGAGGTCGTGGATTCGAGCCCTGGCGGAGTCATAACAAAGACTTACAAATATGGTACTAACGGCTACCTCGCTTGGCGCTCAGCATTAAGAGGTTAGTGTTAGGACTGGTTGGCCTGGTGTCAGGATAATGTACTGGGTGGGACATCATTCTACATGTCTGCGGCATGATGCCCCAATGCTACACATCACTATAAACTGCCACACTGCAGACATCGTAGCGATATGACTGAAATTTTTTTAAGGCTACGTTAAAAATCCCAATCACACACACACACACTGATCATGAGCAACACTTTGTCAGTTTTACTCCATATTGGCTACCATGTAATGAAATTGCAGTCTTAACTTTGTAACGACAACGTATGTCACTCAGTATATGGTATCAGACGACACACTGAAAATATTTCGTAATCAAAGCTAATGCATGTATAGCAAGGTCGACTGTACTTTTGTATATGATAATCAGCGTAATTGCATGCACTTTACCGGAACAATGAGTTCATTCTCATTCAGTGCAAACTTATTGAAATTGTTGGCATTTTTGAGGATTATTGTGCTATGAGATATTTACATCCTTACTGGCTACAGATTTACATCTGTCAAGAACCTCTAGACATCGCGTGTCAAAAATTTATCGGAAGATCCAGTTTGCCGTGATAATATAGAGCCCGCGATAATACAGCGTTCGAGTATAGTCCGATTTAAGTAATTATCTATATCAACATTACCGTCGTTTAAAAGAGTTAGCTTTTTCTGTATATCATCATGAATGAAAACTGAGAAAATTAAAACATTTAATTTTTAAAGCTTTCTGTTTTTTGCTATTTAAAATATGCAGGAATGCGAGTCAGAAATTTAATTTGGTTATCGGAAGTTTGTCACAGGTACATTTCGGATGAAAATGCAGCGCTTTTAAACTGTAGTAAAGATCGATGGTCGCCTGCCTGGTGAGCGGGAAATTACCGTTAGCAACAAGACGAGTCTTGAATGATGCCATGTCAAACCGTTATACAGTCTTTCCACAGCTTAAACCAGTACACGAAACATATTGATATAAAACGATACAAAATTATACAAAGATTTTATTTTATATGATAAGCATAATACAGCAGAACATCACTTAGCGGACACTTCCGTATAACGGTCACGTGCTGGTACAGGGCAACATTTATAAGCTTTAAAATACGTATGTCTTTAGATCACACAGTTTTATAGCCTATTAGTATCTCTTTTACGCAGGTTTCAGTGTGAATGAAATAAAAAGACGCGTGACGATTGTAAGGATGAGCGAGTGTAAATAGGAGCTATGTACGTCAATAGCTGTGACGTCAAGTTTTAAACCTTGAGATAATATGTTTATTTTAAAAAAATGCCCTCGAGTGCATTATCTATAATTAGGTTTAACTGAAGCGATCATTCAATATATCATGACGTTATTGATATGGAGTCAATTATTTTACATTGCTGGGAACTGTGGCAGAGAGCGGACTTGAATGATGTGGTTACGACATATGTCTCAATTTAAAAAAAATAAAAAATGTGTATACATTTTGAATCATTGCACTACCTGACCTGTGAAATAAAATTATAAGGTCCACGCAAAGTATATCAGATCCTGAAGAATGTATTACCATTTATGACATGCCGGTTGGGGTCCGGTGTGGTCGTGGTATAAGGTTATTGTCATTCCTATCACTGTTATCTCCCCTCTTTCTGATTGGGTTCGAGTCTCAGGCATGGCCAGCCTGGATATGTGAGAAAATCTTGTTAGCAGCTTCCCGTGAGTCGATGGTTCTTTCCGGGGTTTTCCTCCAACAGATGCAAAGGCTGCCACTCAGAGCCTATCATGTGGTGGAAAAGGGTTTCAAACCCATAAAAAGGTCAAACAATCTGCCGTTCAAAGTGCAGATCTTATGGAGAATAATTCAAAGTATATTTTTCATACTTTACGATGTAGTAGCAGAAAGCCATCCGCATCAACATCTATTTAGTTGACTCTATAGTGCATGGACCCAGCCTTATGTAAAAACTACAACTTTTGTATCAGGTTTTGGTCCCCATCGTTTCACCAGCAGTCATTATTAAACGATATTTCGTTTATAATTTCAGACAAAGACATCCGCTTCTATTTACAGAAGGATATTTTCACAAATCAATTTTGACATCGGATGAGATAGAAGGAAACCAAACGTTCACACATAATATAATTCCAATACCGTTCCGCATTGAGGATGTGTTAAGCAGATGATATATGTATATACCTATAGAATAATTTGTCATACAAATGCATACTTTCAGATGGTGACACTTCGAATGGCTCGTTACATCAGAAACTAAAATGCATTTAAGTTGCTTATGTTTGCAGGCTACTTATAATTCCAAACGTTTTGAATTCCACTTTTTTCAAACTGCTCATTTCTATTGTTAATTATTGTATCATAAAATATTTTCGCAACAAGACAAACTGTTATGGATATTATATCTAATGTATAAAATAATTCAAGGAAACACGACTCTTGGCATTTCGGAAATTATCTAATCACAAGCGATACGGTCTAATTAATTGTATTAATGGAATCTCATTTCCTGCTAAATATGAATCTAAGACTTCAGACATATAAATAGATTTTCCATAACAAATTCATATAACATGGTTTCAAGCTTTCAAAAGCAATAAGTAATCATATCAGCGTTTAAAGTCAAGGCAGATAGAAAATAGGTTGAGTTTCATATATAAATTCAGTTGCAGTTTATTTCCGGCGGAAAAGCTAAAGTTTCTGTTTCAGACCCCACCCAAATGCACAAGAAAATTATTTTTGCAGTTTCTGTTTGGAATGCTGACTCATTAAAATGTATCAGATGTACCTTTTATGCCCTAAACATTGCAAATTAAACTGAGCTGTTTCTTAAACTGAGGAGAAAGCTTATATAGCCATACTATCGTGACTCGTTCTTTTTGCAATGTCCATTTTCTTTAGTCAGGCATTCCATCTCTTGTATTTAGTTTTAAGTTTTAGTTTTGTTTAATTTTGATTTGAACTCGAATACTATTAAATTGAAGCTTTAACCGCTTGTCACATGCGAGTGTACGCTATGTAGCTGCCATTTCGGTAGTAATAGCATTCTAACGCTATCGTCAACAATTTTGCATAGCAAATGCGGCTAAGGTAAAGCCATTATTAACTTTGGGTAATAATATCATTAATTCTTTCGACATGCACGATGATACCGACAAGAACGCTGCCACAGCAGGCGTAGCAAACTTGATCTTTGCACATATGGTATGATTGTGGGTAATCAACGATTTTGCTGCTAACGTAAGCAATTTTACCCTTTACCGGTAAACGATTTTGTGAGGTATAATAAACTAGGTTCCATAGGTCTGATCAATGTACAAGTATTTATTATAACTATATTGGATAAAACTTATTGTGCAAATATTTATTTTGTGAGACCAAAGCACTACAGGAAAACTATTATCGATCATGACTACGCCATATATAAAATATTCTGTTGATATGGTGGTTTGGGGAATATTTTATATCGATTGTCGCTATATTTCTGTGCAATATATTTTGTAGATTCTGTGTGAGACTATTATATTAAAGAACTATCTCTTAAAAAATTGTATAAATGGAGAGATCTTTAGCGATTGATGCGTTTATTATTTTGAAAGGATTTGTGCACATCTAATGAGTTAATCACACTCCTCGAACATTGGTTTTGTTTTTTAAAGTCACAAGGAAGATTATATCACTATTTCACTTGAATACGTCTTGCCGAGTTATTAAAGATGTCCACAAGATGTAAGATTGTTCAAATACGTGTTCAGATAATCGGCTTTTGGCTTGTACCGGAACAACAACAATATAAGAAATATCAAGACAAATCTATGAAGGATATTGTGCAAGACAGCTTCAAGTTAATGACGTTGACTAGGCCACCCTCCGGAGATAGTGAAATGAGACGTAAATATGATTGTGATGACACAAACAATTAGTGACGCTGTTACACCTGTATTATATAGAGTTCAATGGCATTTGGACATATCAGTGCAAAAGTATATGCCTTGAAAAACTCAAAAAGTCCCACTGATGCAACATGTATAGAACATATTGTTGCAGAAGCATTGGACAACCACACCGTTTTGAAAAATAAGATATATATATATATATATATATATATATGTCATTGAAATATTAGCCAGGATGGAAGCGTTTGCAATTTCTGATCTTGGTGAAATATATATATGTTTAGAAGACATTTTGCGGAATTCGAAATAGATATGAGTTTCTGTTATATACTAGCATACCGACTGTGATCAAATTAGGGCAACACGCACGATAAAGTGGGGGGGGGGGGGGGGTACAAATAACATTCGGTATGGGAAAGATGCTATACTTCAGTTATTACGAGATGCGAACGAACTATAGCCAGCTGTGCAAGAACTTACATCAGATGAAACATATTTGGTTGCACCAATTACATGTCAATTGAAACAATCCGTGAGAAACGTGGAATAAAACATCCGCGAGGTGCAAAAAAAGCAGATGTATTTACTTTATTGTATCGCAGAGTCAAACTTTATCAGACAATGATTAATATCAAAATGTCTCCACGAACCAAATGGGCTGAAATTGTACCCATAGTCGAGGATGAACAAAACACCAGATGCATCGGAACTAATATTGCCGCTCAGGCAGTAGAGTTATGTTCCACAAAGAGCATACATTTTTATTTGAGTTACAAAAAATACCACGTTAATTTCGAAGACTGTCATCATTAAAACCCGGACCCGAGTGGAGCAAAGACAATTAAAACGTTTATCAAAGATGCGTCCGCTGATTGTAGCAACGTTTCAGCGATCGGGCCACCTACAAGGAAAATGCGGACATTATATCGGTGTGGATTTAATTATACTGCTTAATCGTAAATCATTAGAAAATACTGAGTTAAAATTTGTAACAAGCATGGCAAACAGCGGTGCTCGTACAATTTTAAACCGTGAAAATACCGTTGATATTAGTGACGAACTCGGTACTGACTTGACATGATCGGATGGATTCTTGACATACGTGTGGTAGTTCAAATGAAATATTATCTAAACATACTGCTCTCCGGATAAAATTATATTAAAACACCAAAATATGTTCCGCATTGTCCGGTAATAAACGTAGAAAACGATGATAATAATTCTTTCTAACGGGCTCTCATGTCTGAGTTAGATCATACAAATGACAATGCGGATCAACTCGGGAAAAATCAAAATACCTGTATTGACTCAAGTTTGGTAACACGGAATTATCTGTACAGTTACTAACACCTTAATTAAACCTTTAAATTTTTTAGCCCTGGTGTCGCCATTAACATGCATGCATGGGATAAAAGCTTTAATATGTTTTATCCATCACCATATATAACAACATTATTTCGGCAGACTTAGATGTATCTGCTGACGCTTAGCTAAGAAGCGATATGAATGGTTCCGATTCGATGTATCAATACGTGACGATACAAAAATTGATAACTGATACAGCAAGTTCCACAGTAAAAACAAGTTTCATGCAATTGACGCATGCACTGTTTCAGTACACAACAGGGGCTTGACGAGCATGACTTTTCTGTAGTGGAATGAGCGACAGCCATACCCGAACCTGGCACAATCATTCTAAAATGTACAGTGGTACAAATAAAATGAAAGATCCGTATAACGTTTACGAGAACAGTGAAAGCTTAAATACTGAAGTAGACGTAGAAATGTATTAAGAAACTCAGTCCAAGTTTTGAAAGAAATTCCATGCTAGGTTTGAAATACTGTTGTAATATTAAGGGAGAGATTGAACCTCTAATACTCGGGCGCTAACTGTGCCGAACACGCTAGAAATATTTTTAAAACAACTCTAAGCTACTGGTAAATACATCCGAAAACTAGTCATCTCACCCCAGGACATAACCATCACTAATGATAATACTAACGAGTTTTCCACAAGCACTCATTGGTAGCTCTCCAAGAAACCTTCTAGTTTCATTGAGGAAAAATACATGATCATTGTCATATAAATGTCATCATATGTGCTTCTACTAACGCACTAACGGTTCGGAGAAATCCTTTGTCCAGGTCAACTTGTAAAATCCGCGTTCCATGCTAGCGGCAAAAGTGTATTAAATACGTCTAAGTGCATTTACGACACTCAATAAATCTTTGGAATGCAGTGGTTCCGCTTCATTGTATCTGTGTGCAACATCTACAATGGTTTACGCGCACTTAAATGTGCGTCCCCGTATCCTATCATGTAGAAGAAAACAAAGTCAGCTATATGAATTACAGTTGGTGTTCTTACATCAAATCACCACCAAGAAATTTTCATTTGTGCAGATATAGTTAAATTTGCTACAGTGGTTGTTTATCTTTTCTTATTCATGTCTGTTTATTATAGCAATATATTTTTATGCAATGGTTTAATTTTGTTCACCATTAAAGAGCGCACTAGCGACCATCGAATGACATCTTTGCTATCATTCATCTCGTGAAGATCCGTCTGGCAATTCTTTCTATAGGTGTACGATCTCATTAAAGTCATGAATGAGATATATAACAGTACGTTAACACACGGGAATCACCTGCGTCTTGCTTCACGAAATCATGTCGGTAACACGCAGCATCGACGCGGTTTATATGTTCTTCTCGAGGCATCGATAGATTTATTAGAGTCCAATTGTATCTCATGTTGTGTTCCAGGCCTGAAATAATTATATTCGGGGATGTGTATAACGCCAGGATATTTTGCTCCATAGTGTTCCCGGTAGCTTCGCTAACTCAGCAACGTCATCGCCGCCGACGTTCTAATAGATCCACATTTTGTTTCACTGGTGCACCTTAAATGTTTGACAAACGTAAAGTATTTGCTCGACATCAGACACAAGTTTTAGCAATCGCTTCGGTTATTAAGGATTACAGATCGAGTTAGATTTGCAGTAGGTGTTTTCATACGCCATCGCACACAATGTAAAGGCATCGTAGAGTTATACAACAAGTTATATTCAAAATGGCATCATAAAATAGAAACGATTGTACCCTCAATGACTTCTCTACGAAGGTAACACCCATCCCATCCAAGCATAGTACCATGTTTCTAACTAATTTCTCGTGATAATCATTGGTCCTGCGTGGTTAGGGACAACTCGACTGCCATTAAATCTGGTAATGGGATGACGAACGTGGGATCAATTGCGTGAAACTGCGCCATCGGCCGATGATCAGCCGCGCTGTAATGCACTCAAATATTTCATGGAAGCACTTGCGTCCTCAAAAACTAGAAAATCATCAAACATTGGCTTAGTTTCCTCAATCGATGAATTCCATTGACAACATTGATTCAAACGCAAATGAATTTGTCCTCTACGCCGATTTAATGCTCGAACACCAACACAAGTCCGAGAAAATCTTTTCCTGAGGTCGACACAAAGGCACATACACAAACTATGCAACACAACGCTAAGCAGTTATGCAAATTGATATGGGACACTTCAACATGCTGATGATAATTCGTCGCATTCACGCATATTGGACTTCGTGTGCGGGTTATCAAGCTACATTATAGTTTCTTTACACCTGACTTGACTAGAATCATTGCGTTTACTGTGGAAACATATTGAGCTGGTTTAGATGAAACAATTTAACAGGTATAATAAACATGCTGAATGACAAAATCAGGCAGCACTGCCATAGTAGAGACTGTTGAACAACGCCGCAAAGTTGTGTGATCATCAAGAACTTCTAAGTGACTACATAAGTAGACGCAAACGTGTCAAAGATATGTTTCAGTCGATACAAGCTGCATGGGAAAGCACCAGAAAAGGATTTGAACAGACGTCTGAACAGTTGATTAAAGTAATCAAAACATTGTTGCAAATATGGCGGAAACAGCGGAACAATTGACGAAAGTCGCTAGCAGAACAAAAAAAAAACCTAGTCCGATAAAGCGCGAGACATCAACAATTATAACCAAATTGCAGAAACATTTAAAGAGCCCACAAGGGACTGTCTGAAATTAATTTGTGCGTGAAATAAGAAAAATCGCACGTGCACATATCAGAGCTGAACCTAACGGTTTAAGAATTAATCAAAACTCACGGTTTTCCGCTAACGTACACCGCAGCTAGAAATGTAACAAATAATATATGTTGGAGTCTCAATCACCGGCGTACATGAACACAATTACTTCAATAAATACTGGCCCAGAGGAGTGGTTGGAATTTCGAGAAAAGCAGTAGTGATCCAGTGCAAAATGATTTTGAGAAGATTAACCTCTTTTAAATCATACGCGGAGGAAAGGTGCCCATCCACAAGGAACACGAGAAATATGTATACTGATATATTATGTAACTAGCATTGCCGATGGTGTCCGGAGATCAATTACATGAGCATCGGTGTTCCTCAGTGCCTTGACCTCGGACGCTGCAGAGATCGTTAACCAAGGTAAATTGGGCGTCGTTGATAACATCAAAAACGTCTGTGCGGATGGGATGAAACTTACGGTATTGCAAGCAGTTCGGTGGTTACGAGATCGTCTTGATGAGTTAGTGACTCAAGCACCATCAAAAGCTGTCACACTTCCATAAGAGTTACACTGTCATTGACAGCAACAATTCTCGTATTAGTCAGTAAAATTATCAATGAAACTGCTCAAGAACTTCACACGATACAGTAATTGCAAATGCAGCAATGCAAAAAGAATAGCAATTATGGACTAGTCCTGAACATGTGTGGTAAAGATGTTTCAGAAGAAACCGATAGCGTATATATGAAAGCAATCTTCAATTTCAAAGAGGTACCCGATACCGAGTTTGACATAGACGCGTCTGTGAAGATAGATCGAATAAAATAGATGTTCGGTATTATTCATACCTGGCTAAGATTCCTAATCGAAAGACCAACTAGAATTAAAATTGCAAGATACGTCTCGATATTTTCTTCCGAGTGAGGCCTTTTATAAATGATAATAATGAGTACCGTGAAAATAATAAAGTTCGATTTGTAAATAACGCCATAATCGTGGAGTTCAGCACAGCACGATATTTCATGAATGGAAACTGAAAAATGTTGAGCAACACTAACGTTGCTAAGACTATTATTGAACTCGTCAGACAGATACAGTGATAAATATGCGAGATCCACTGGCCCGTCTATGATGTTTCCGTTAAATGAAAATTCATACCAGGTATACCATTAGAAACGTCAGAAAAGCGATAGGAACTGCTGAAATGCCCTCTGTAATTTGTGATAACCAGATTTATAACTTTTTATAAGCACATCGTAGAGGAAGATTCATTGATGGTTTAGTGTGCAATTCCTCTGTCAAATATCTGGGTTTTGCAGAAAAGTTCGTAGGGCTAATTTCAGATCCAAATTCACTGTTACAATATACCGAACCGAAAGTTTGCTAACAACTGATGCAATTTATGGGGATTCAGGCATCCATGACTGTAAAGTTGAAAACATATTGTTGATGACAGTGATAAATTCCTTAAATGGCTGTAGAAACAAGTTTGTTGTCGTTTATGAATCCTTAAAGCAGATTACACCTATTATTTTTTGTATGCAGTACTGACTCGATAGAGGTCAGAGTTCAACAACCTGCATGAAAATCATCTTCCCAACAAGGTGTAAATGCACTAAGACATGTAGTTGTGGCCTTACAAGAGATGCCTCTGATGCATGGCGGAGCCGCCTACTATTAGATTGTTATTTGACCGGATAAGAGTGTCCAAGGTTTCCTGGCTGTAAAATGATAATTATAAACCCTCCAAAGAAATGCAGCTTGACTTCGAAACAACCCATATTGCACGTGCATATCGCACATTTTGTCTTCATAGGCTCGGGACAAAACATTGACACAGGTCAGAATATTTCCCAGGAGCATTCAAATCAACCCGATTTATTACATTTCGTTGGAACATCTGAGCTATACAGACAGCATGTGGTCGACATGCACCTTGATGCAAGTGTTAGTCGGGGTATCGCCTTCACTCTCCCCATTCCTGGAAATTGCAGATGCATTGCTGTAATTATCTCTGATAATATGCCGTTGTAGGAGAGCAGAGGCGGTGGAATGGGGTTTGTTTGCTTGCCAGTGGGAAACCAGTAATTGTTTTAATTGAACATTATAATCTATCACAAAGTTAAGGTTGACCCAATGCAGTTTGCGAAAATAAGAAGCGCAGTAGAAACTCATTGCTGGGTCTCATTGAGAGTTTACAACACAGTTGGACTTATCCATATGTCGTTGACACAACCACAACTTAGTCAACTTAATAACCAAACAAAAGAACAAAGCGATGTAAATAACGTTATCAAAATTGCAGGCGCTACGAATGCCAGACTGTAGGAATAGTTCAATTCTTCGCAGTCACACAAGTAAGTGTTGCCCCTGTTGCCCCGCTGATGCAAAAGCGGCTGCAATTAGAACAATCCAAAAAGGTGGTTGAAGGCCGTTTAGCATCTCGTAGACAAATACGAAAACGGTCTTCAATCAATTATCCAATCTGACTCAAATTTCCCAAGCGGACGCAGTGTTCCAATATAACTTCGACGTTGACGCGTCCAGTAATTAATTTTGGTTTATTCGCGACGATAAAGTAACCAATTAACCAAAGTAACCAAAGCAACCGATCTATCTTTATAAAATATAAACTTGCAACTATGAATTCAGCATCATCAACATATATATGACACGAGGATCCTAGAATGAATTTGGTTGGTTACGTGAGATAACACCTAGACATTGTTTGTAATTTTACTAATACGGGTTTGCATTTCTACTTGAAACTGTTAATTATGTATATGGTGGCTTTCCACTGGACGACAACAGCTGTTATATTCAACGCTGCTGTTGCGAATATGCTGGTATCTCGTTTTTGAAGTGTTGCAAGGACTCGCTGAAATCAGCTCTTCCGTGCCAAGACTATGGACGCTTGCTGAGTTTACATTCTCACGTAAAAAGTACACTATATAGTATATGAAATGAATTTTAACATATACGGATGCTACAGCACATTGTCCTGACGTGGATCTAACCACATTTGCCACCAAAGAGGATTTGACTGAATTTACGTACTGGGTTCTTCTTGACATTGATCCAGGCGAATTTGTGCTTTATCACGATCAAACTGGAAAACTGTACAAATGTCTCGTGGACATTCAATATGTTGTTTTGAAGCTGCGATGTGCCATCGCGTAAAACCTAGCGGAATCAAAGAAATCGGGGTTAATTATAGAGTGTTGATTACGTTTATCAAAGCTTACATTGAGACAGCCGAGGCTGCGGTGAAACGATATATAGATCTTCCGATTGCAGAGCTGCTTTCGCCACCACGCGTAGTAACAACATGGACACAGAACAATTAAATATTAGCAAGCGCGTGAATATCACTCATAGGTAGCAAAAAAGTCATAACCAATGGTGGTCTTATAATCAATGCTATTTATTGTAGACCTAATCGTCACATCATATGTATTCATCTTAGGAGCATTGCCGGTGGGGTGTATTATACACATCGATACATTATCTTCCGCTCTTTAAACATTCTATAATACTGAGATATGACGATAATCTATGACACATGGAATGTCAATAAAGTTAGATATAAAATTTAGTTCCATAAATTCAGCATTTGCGAACGAGTGTTGTCTTTCCGTTTGTGCTTAAGATAATATTTATCATTACAGGTACGTGATGGATTCTGATCAAGGTGATACGGTTGATGAATTTGGCAACATCGTGTTGGACTGGCTGACCAGTGCTTTTAATTTTGTAATACTTATTTTACTCCACAACTTGCCGAATATTTGCTTCCAAATGATGGCATTAAGATACCGTTATATCGCGTTAAGGACCACATAGAAATCAGCATTTGAGATCACCCTGATGTGACTATACCATCCCGAAGCCAGATTGCATCATTGCATTAGTAAGCGAACACTGTCACAGAATGGGAACCCAGGCATACAAACAAGCAAGGAGGTTCACCGACAAACGTAGCCCAGACGCATCCCCCATTCATTATGTTGTACCAAAATTGTCTCGACTGCTATTTAACAAGAATGCACTTGTCTGTGTAACATTTTTCAGTGAAAACAAGAACGATCGTTTCAAATATCATGGCGTTATCAGTATCATTCTTATATTACTTGATAGAAGACCCTCAGAACGCACAATGGCCGTAGATTTAAATATTTCCAAAGTACCGGTAGATATTTTCTACGATTGTATAACAACTGTACCAGTAAAAAGGATAATTTATTGCAAGTGCTTGTACGTGTTGCAACTGCAATTTCTCAGAAATTAATAGAAGAACTATAATAGACCTCAAACTTATGGACCCGAGTAAATAATTGAAGTGGAACAACAACTTCAAGATAAAGAAACCGTATTGGTGACTTTATTGTATTTATTTATACCATTTTATTAACCGTGTGTGTGTGTGTGTGATTTGGATTTTTAAGTTAGCTTTAACAATTTGTCAGTCATATCGCCACGATGTCTGCAGTGAGGCAGTTTATAATTGTAGTACATAATGCACTGGAGCATCATGCCGCAGACATGTAGCATGATATCCCACCCAGTTACATTATCCTGACACCGGGCCGACCAGTCCTAATACTAGCCTTTTAATACAACGCGCCTAGCGAGGCAGCTGTTAGTACCGTATTTGTAAGTCTTTGGCATGACTCAGCTGGGGCTATAACCGGCGACCTCTTGCATCTGAGGCGGACGCTCTAACTATTAGGCCACTTGAGCGTTCCCAATATAACCGCTCAACCAGTTAAATACTAAAGTGTGTGTGTGTGTGTGTGTGTGTGTGTGTGTGTGTGTGTGTGTGGTATGAGATGATATGTGCCAAAGTACCATCGCAAGCACTGTTGACCTTGAAGTTTCTGAAAATCTTACTACAACAACCATCATAAGTGCTCCATTGGGATTTTGATGTCAGAGGTGTATTGATAGCAACAGGATTCAAAAGGCGGTGCTGATAAAATAATTTCGATACGGCTGCACGAATAGTTAAAAGTTACACCGCCGACGATTTTTGCGCATAGATATGGAACCTACCCAAACAAAACAAGACAACAGAGATAATCGATTTTCAGACAATTAAAATACTGAGTAAGTACTTGCACTAGTATTTACCAAATTCATTATTGTACTGGTCTGGTTTGTTTGTTTGTTTGATTAGGGTTTTTAACGTAGCTTTAACAATTTTTCAGTCATATCGCTACGATATCTGCTGTGAGGCAGTTTATAGTGATGTCTAGCAGACATGTAGCATGATGTCCCACCCAGTCACATTATCCTGACACCAGGCCGACCAGTCCTAACACTAACCTCTTCATGCTGAGCGTCAAGCGAGGCAGCTGTTAGTACCATTTTTGTAAGTCTTTGGTATGACTCGGCCCGGAATCGAACCCGCGACCTCCCGCTTCCGCGGCGAACGCTCTAACCACTAGGCCACCGGAGCGGTATACTGGTCTGACTTTGGCACTTTATATAGTAACTACGCTTGTGGGATACTACGAGTGTATTGTCACCTTTATGCTAGAAGATTTTTGTGGCGTTGCCCGACCCAAAATTAAATTAGAACCATGTGGTATCAAGTAAGTCGGACAAGCCACTATTTATTGTTACACATGACGGCAGGCTAACACCATCCCTTACGTAAGTTTGCCATAGTTAAGAGAGGAAGCTGACCAAGGCCCGTCAGAAGAGTAATTAGCACCTTGGGCTGGAAGGATGTTTTGTACATCAAAGAAGCTGCCAGAAGGAGTGGGCGTGCCTTATCTTCTGGATACGCTGACGGACCACCAGATTGAATAAGTCGAGTGGATAGGGTCCCAGCGCTACCCAATCAGAATCGAGATAGGGGTGGGACCCTGATTTATTCTAAAATATATATCTTTAACCCGGCCATCGAGCGTTAGTTGCCATAGTCGTTACAGAACGCACTGTGAATTGGAACTCCGGCGGCCATACTTTAATTGGCGGGAAAAACCTTAGGAACAGGATTCTAAGTGTAGCTTCTAAAAAGGTCAGTGAGCTATTTGTTCGATCTTTGCTGTCTGCGACTGCATTTAATTGTAGATCGGGTATATACGTATTATTACTAAAATCGTAGTAGGAATAATTATTTTGTGATGTTGATATGTTTGTATATTTTGAAGAATGGGTTCCTATTTGTAAAGAATCGTATTGCTTGCTAGCCGTCGTAAGAATTAATACTATTATAATTCGCTATGTGGTTATTTCATAGTACAATAGCACATTATCCATGTAATTATAGAAATTGAATGGTATCTTTGAAATGATTTCACTGTGAGAAATTAATAATATGAATATTTGAATATTTGTGTACGCGTGTGGGAGTGTAGTGTACAGACATACGTCTGGCTGTCGTAATATTTTAAGTACAATGAGATTAAATATATATATATATATATATATATATATATATATATATATATATATATATATATATATATATATATATATATATTAGATATGCTTATGTGATATGATGTATGGATATATGATATCGTGCTATTACGCCATTGTTTCCCTGTAAGAGTGTGTGGGAATTTCGATGTGTATGTATGCGTGTCCTAAAAGGTAATAGCCTTATCTGATGGTTAATTGATGATTTAGTGTGAGGTGAGATGTGAAAAACCCTATGTTAACGCCTTGTGATTTTCACAGGAAGCTTCGAGGGACAGACTAGTGAGTGGTCCCAGTGTCTCCGTTATAGACGGAAGGAAGAGAAGGAAAGAGGAAAATCTGGAGAGGAAGTTCGGGGAACAGACCAGGGAAAGTGGTTCAATAGTCGTGATAAAGAACGGAAGGAAAGTGAAGGGAGGAGAGAAGTCGGGAGAGGTAGAATCCAGGAGGAGTGGGAGGATCGGATAAATAGATGAGTACAACCAAAGGCCAGGTGGAAAATCGAACTCACACTGGAAATCATAAGATGAAATAGGCTATCACTTAAAGGACGAGTGATTGTGTGACCATTTAAATTTATAGGCTTATTAAATTGTTATCGTTGAATTTCATCTTCGTGTTATATATATATATATATATATATATATATATATATATATATATATATATATATATATATATATATATATATATATATATATATATATATATATATATGTACATAATTTAACCGTCGGCAGTGCTGACTCGGAGCCGTATACCTATCTGGTCTTTAATTTAAATTTAAATTCACGAGCCAGGTGGAACTTTTAATCAATATTTTGAAAGTACCCCACCCCAACCTTTGCAGAACGCTACAATTTTGTTTCGGGACCAAAGTGTAAGCATATTTACGCTAGCCGCAAACTTGTTGAGTGTCCACATTGACTTTGCAATTTTATCTCCAAATAGTAAGGCATTTTATCTCCAGGGTTAGTAATGTTCCATCATTTTACGAAAGCCGATTCTGCAATGCACAATCATTTAGTCTAGTATTATAATTTTTGTTACTGTCTAAATTTTTAAACTATATTGCATCCGCTCGATTGTGACGAATAGGAAAACATTTGTAAAGTATTGGGACATAGATGGCCTTGACCCAAATCGGCTAACCAAATCTAAACCTCTGATTTTGATACTACTTGATTTCTAATAACGACGTGAGCAAACTTGTAGGTAACATTTCCTGTTGTATCATCAGATTATACAGGTAGTTTATTCTATGGTCCACAGACAAATAGTGAATAATTTGATATAATCAGCTTTAGATCAGGAAGAATACAGTGATATGTATCAGATTGTATGTTGTATTGTGAAGACGATACGAAACGGAAATGGACAGTGAACGTTCCATTGTATTACAATGCAAATATGCAAAGATGCCCGCTCAGGGACTTCAAAACTGGTCTGATTTAATCGTAAATATCTTTCCCATCTAATATTGTACTACATATTTGAAAATGGCCTATGGCTACATCTTTCTTTACCATACTCGTATGAGAAACCAAAATCATATTTGTAATGTTTGTAACCCCCAGTTTTGATAAAGCATGTTATTGACCATGCTATTGTGCTCCATTCACTTGAGTGGTTAACAAATCTCAAGACTCGAATCGGGGAAGGAACTGGGTTTTAGTATCGCTTATCAGTGATTTCTTGGAGTCTCTTTCATGGGATCATACACTCGTTTTCCAATATGAAATTACCGAGGCGATGTCTGTTAGACATCATCAACGTGAAAATTAATGACTGTCTCGTACACATAGCATTCCAAGACAAAAAACTGTCTGCAGAGAGAGAGAGAGAGAGAGAGAGAGAGAGAGAGAGAGAGAGAGAGAGAGAGAGAGAGAGAGAGAGAGAGAGAGAGAGAACGGTATGCTGGGCATCGTTGCTGTAGAGGACTCGTTTCACAATAATGAATTTGTTCCACTTAAAGAGACAAGTATTGAACATGTTATACATAGCATCCTATCTTGACAGAGTATCATATATGATTATCACTGTATATCAAATGAAGAAAATATTTGGAACTTATTAAAACTGCTTCTTCTAAATCTTATTGTTTATAATATGGCAGAACGGTGTATGCTTATGAAATTAATGACATTTTACATTTAGTATGGCGGCACGATTCATGCTATTAAACAAGAAGTTGCGCTATGCAGTTTCGCACCTGACATAGGGTATAATTGCGAGAACAAAAATTATTTATTCGCTGGTTCTCCCGGCCATTTAAAACAAAAGCATTGCGTATCTTGGGTATTGTTAAAAGAACTTTTAATTCCCTTTTTGTGGTGCATGATTGATGATTGTAATTTGAATTACCGGTATATAGTATACACTTTGGTATTATTCTGGTGTTAGCTTATCAAAGTACTTCTAACTCCACATTGTCATATTTAATAGACTTTAAAGATAAATTTAGAAATAGAAAATTAACATAACTTTATGTTGCTTTTAATATATTATATAATTCATTCCCTCAATTCAGTATCCAATAGCTTGTATATATAGTAAAACCAGAAGCGCAATGATTCCATTTTGTGTCTGCTAATGTCGCCATATTTTGTTTTGTATTTCAATTCCATATAAAATATATAGATGAGAGAACATAAGCTCGCTAGAGAATCAACCGAGGTGTTCTGCTCGTAAAATTTCTCTAAATGCCGGGTTGGATTGCAGTCGTAGCTTTATTTCATTAACGTGAAAGCTGTTGCTTGCCATTATCGTCGGCATCAGAAACATTTCATCCTAATTATCAATGAATTTTGTTTTCTCTCATAAAGATCACCATCGACTGGATTAATAATTTACACCCTATTTTCTAAATGAAATAATCCATCAGACTATATATATTCTTTGACTTATATTTTCCTAATTTTTTCTAACCTACATTGTTGTTTGTTTTAGTAAGTTAAGATATTTTCCTGTGTAGTAATGTAATTGACATTTGTATTATCATGCCTTTGATTTTCACAGTAATTTAAGTCTTAACAACAATTATATTATCGCGCACAAGTCACATTTTCTGAAATAAACCTAACCCTTAGAATATGTCATTTTCGTATGAGCAGCTACATTAGTAATTTGGACCGAACACAGTTATGATTTATAGCCATGCACGCATTTTTTAAATTATGTCTAACTTTGCATAATCCACTGATGTATCTGGAAGAATACTTAATACTTGGATTAAATGTTGATGATAAAATGCGATACTTGCGATGATTTGAGAGTGGTGACAAACGAAACCTCTCAAATTACACCAAACTTTTATTTTCAGTGAGTATTTTCCAATCCGGCTAACGGCTGGAGAGTGTTTTGTTTCAACTAGCTAACGTTCTCTGTTATGCACATGGTGGAGGTGGAGGTGGTGGTGGGTGTTTTGACCCTCGATCTGAACCCCTACGGATCCGTCACTGTGGCAGTTACAACGAAAAGAATTCCAAAACGGACGATCTGCTGTTAGCGAAAATGAGAACGGTGGCGCCTACTGTAATGTTACGATAGGTCACCAAACAACATATCAACATTTTGTTGGATCAACCTAAAATATATGCAAAAATCAAATATTTTTTATATCATACAACTGAAGCGCACGGGAAAGAGCTTAGACATGAGGATTTTCTGAAAGGCATGACAAGTTTTTTGCTTAATAAACAATGATAAAGCTCCAAAATAACTATTTCGAAGTCTTTTTAGGGACATCTTTTAAGAACCAAAGCGTGCATTTTGTATTCATGTATCGGTAGTAAGTACCATGTTTTCCTTGCTGCGTTAACCTGCCGAAAAGGACATAATTCCAGACAACAAATTTATCATGAATTCCTTAACATACGCCCCATGGTTCGTCAAATTCTAGTTCCATGTAAGATAAAGAGACATGGATAGTCAAGCAGTTTTTGTACAAGAGACAAAACTAAAACGAAAAAAAGTATTTTTAAGTAAGTGTCTCACTGTAAGACGTGTACAAAGATAAAAAACCATAAATGTTCAGAAATGTTTCCAAGACAAACCTGTACAATAAATAAGAAAATGAACACAGACAGTACGAAATGGCAACTTTTGGTTGCATTAGAGGCAGGCAAACAATATGAAGTTTCCAGAAATTTTGGGTGGAAAAAACATACACAAACAGTGCGCAAACGAAGGGATGGTCTTCAAGAACTAAATAGATTGGAGAACTAAAAGATATAAAGTATGCAAGTGCACGTTACGCAAAAGTTACTCTAACGATGTTGCAAAAGACGTTACTTGGGTCGTCAAACTAACATTCTAGCAAAAATATGTTATGTGGCTAGAAATATATGTAGTGTTGATAAAGATAAAAGGATAGCAACAAGAAACAAAAAAGTAAAGATGCATTGTCACCCACTCACCCCCGCCATTGCTATAATTGTCGATGATTTCATTTTGAAGCATCTTGTGTGAAATGCTTCATGTAGATTAGGCAAATATACAGTTATAAGCGGAGCTTAAGCAGTCATTCTCATTCACTTTAGAAAGCGATTTGTTGTCAATAACGCTTACAAGAATCCAGATTTTCAATACTGGAGGCTTCGAAAACTCAATCTGAAGTTTGCACGCAGATTAATTCCAATGGGAGCTAAAATTGAAAAGGACTCAGACCATCTGCTAAGGTTGGAACCATCTCTTTTATTTACCAGCCATGGAATGACCAAAAAGTTGATATATATCAAACTATTTCTCCATTCGAAACTTCTTGGTCAATCCTACGATCAGCCCAATGGCAGAAATAGCCAAAGTAGACGGAATAGATTGCTGTGTCGTTTTCTGCGAATAAAATGAACGATATTTATGTAAATTAGTTTGCTGACATACATAAGAGGAGTGTTATTGTCTCTAAGAATAGTCAGTGTGGTCGGGATGCGATTTCTACTCATACTGGACGCATAGTGTTTGGATATTTCAACCAATGTAACATACTAGAATGCAAAAACTAGTTATATGCGAGGAACAAATTTAAAGCTATATTCCATGCACAACAGTAATGTTTCCTTAACTTAGCGCACGTGACGCAATGGATGCAAATATCCAGTGTTATTTCCCAATTTCAGAATATTTTCCCCATCATAAGAGGTCAGTCAGTTGGCATTGCTACCTAAGATTTGTCTATTTGATAATATGTATAACCTTTTCAGTTTCAAAAAAAAAAATATTTGAAACGGCCTCGACTGAGTCTGCCCTACGTCCTCCCTGCACCATCCGGGGATTGCATGTTCGGTTGCTAAGCCACTTGTTTAGTTAGAATATTACTATTAACTTGCTATAGGAGATCAATTATTGTCAGTTACACAGCCGCATATTTTCTCTCGGGAATCTCTAACAATCACTTGTACTCACGTTCTTTATTTGGTGAAGCAGAAAGACAGGAGAAAAACTGCACGCGATGGTTATAATTATTCCCGGTTTCTTAGAGAGATGAGTAACACATGTTGAAAGAAAGGTAAGTACGAACGTAGTCATTGACGTCATTTGTGCCAGCCTTTCAACTTTGATGCCCATGAAGGTTCTCTCAAGATTCAGTTTTACGTCAAAGAGTTGAATGCAGTGTAAGTGATGGAAACCAATGTAATTCTGAAATCGTGTACATTGCAGGTCAACTACTTTGTATACACAGTATATATAAATTAGTTTTCCATCGACTTGTTTGCGTGACAACGCTTGCGCACTGGTATCGATGCCTAATGGATTGGCATCGTAAACCACAGCGTATATACAATGAATTTGCGGGTTTTGTTGACTGAGCATAGAGAATGTGGCACAAACAAGACGATTGAATTGACACATTGTTCGCGTGGTTTATGAGAGAGACTACGAATGATCTGTCTAGATTTGTTAAGCAGATGATTTTACATGAATAGACGCCGCAAGAATGTATGCCTTAAAGTTGCATTAGACGGTTTAATATTAGAGTCTACTCTTTCTTCGGTATAATATTATTAAATAACCCCTGTATCTCCATCCATTTCTCTAGGGAGTCTAATGGAAACATAACACGACAAAGGGTTTGCTAGATTGAGGGTGGGGGAGGGGTCGAAGCCAAGATTGGATTGACTTGAAATTGATTGTGGACTGCTTTTTTTTTTTTTTGAATAACTTCTGCGAAAATGTACGATGGTTAATTCTAATCTCAATAATATGTTGGTTTTTGTTTTGTAAACCTCATGGCGTCATCGTTTCTAAAAGCGAAATTCACAGTTCTATTTCTTGATTCGAATCAAAATAGATGTTTCAGTAACGGGAAAATATGGACTGAAGAAAATTACGGGATCAGTAATTTTCAGAAATATATATATAAATTTCGTCGTGCGGCTCAAAAAACAACAACAGAACCAGGTAGGTCTGTTTCCCACAATTGTTACCACGAAGATAATGCTCTGAACCTTATCTTGACCATCCAATACGGTAAATAAACATGGCGAACAATTAGCCTCTGTTCGCAGCAACATAATTTTAGCTTACTTCCTGCTGCATGATGTTTCAGTGTAAACAAATTCAGAGAATGTTATGTTATCTTAAAATCAAAGAAAAGCACAAAAAAGGACTATAAACATACTTTCCCGGCCTTTTGTTCCTGAGGTTGACGTTCATGGTAATTTCGTGGTAAATATATTGCTGATGATGCATATGTCCCAACCTGTTTTACAGGAAGTCCTAATGATCAGATGTGGTGACTGAGAACAAAATCCATTGTAAGATAATTTACCATTAATTTGCCGGGGTATCCACCACTTTCCAAAACATACAAACAAACAAACAATTAAAGAAAAGGTCATTATCATTAGAAGCGTTGCGAGGTTCAGTCGTAATCAATCTTTTTGTGCGCAGGTGTGAGGGAGGATATGTCGGGAAAGGGGCATAGTTTCTTGCTATTCTACTTGTATTGTTTACAAAGATAATTACTGTTATTGGTCGAAACGAAACAAAGACGATGTAGCTTTAAATGGAAACATTTGATATCTTCTAATATATACTAATGTTCATCAAAAAACGTCCATTATTTGCACACAAAAAAATAGGATATTTTTTATCGCTGTTGTCATAGTCGTTTGTGAACGTATCCATCTGTTTCGTGTCACAGCAAGGGCCTGTTAGATAATTTTTCCGAAATAAAAAAAAATGTTTGTAGCAAAATTACCAAGCTATATATTTGTAATGTCTTATTCTTATTGTATTTTTGTTTTGGAAAACAAGGTAGAATCGGCAGCATTTACATTTCAAGTACTCTGTTAGGAACAACAGATTCATAACTTTTAATATTTTTACTTTTATTATTAGACTAATTATTACTATTGTTTAGTATTACGATTTGTTTGCAAATATTGTAATGCACGGAACAAATGTCAAGGTATTCGATTGCAACTAGTACGTAACATCATTCTCAAATATTGTAATGCATTTAATAAGCTGACAACGTCATTGGCATCTTTACTTAAGATTGGAATGGGTTTTATAAGCTGGCAACGTCATTGGCATCTTTACTTAATATTGGAATGGGTTTTATAAGCTGGCAACGTCATTGACATCTTTGCTTAATATTATAATGCGTTTTATAAGCTGGCAACGTCATTGACATCTTACTTAAGATTATAATGCGTTTTATAAGATGGCATCTTTACTTACTCGAGTTTTTATGTGCTTAATTCCATCCGATCCTATTCTAAGATAAGACAAGCTTAATTCTTTGTTATGCTCCATACCTTGATTGATGAGATGCGTAAGTACCGTGCAATGCCTTTGAAAAACACACAATCACTAACAACAAAAGAAGCTCCGAACAAACAAACAAGAAAGCAAATATTTTATATCTGGATGATAAATGTTTCCCGTAGTCTGTGAAAACTTATCCGCTGTACGACCACAATCCACATGAGCGTATCTTGTGTGTGTGTGTGTGTGTGTGTGAGAGAGAGAGAGAGAGAGAGAGAGAGAGAGAGAGAGAGAGAGAGAGAGAGAGAGAGAGAGAGAGAGAGAGAGAGAGAGAGCATGTGTGTGTGTATGGTGATCGTAAAACATTGAGGAGTCGTGAAATTAACTAAAAAGAGCGAGCTAGTGAGATCGTATGATCATCCGGAGAGAACGTTTGTAAAACTGGAAAGGGCGAGTGGGGGCGGTCATGATTATGGTTGATTTGCAAAGGATGTATGGAGCTGGCGAGGGTTAGCTGAACAGAACATCGGATGAGTTGGACTAACCGAGACAGTAGGAAACGACGAGCCAGAACAAAATCTTCACTTTGCAGAAGAAAACATGTGGATGGTGAATCTGTTTGGATCTAAGATTAATCTCCCTTGTTCACTTTTGGTTTTAACTCGACTGTCCTCAATAATATCAGTAGAATGAACCCGTTTCATTCCTAAAAGAAAATATATATTGATATGAATGAAATCAATGATCCTCACTCCTGTCTCCAAACTGTTAGCATCATTTATTTGAGAGTACGGTAAATGTGTAGACATGTAGCATGATGTCCCTCCCAGTAACATTATCATGACACCAGGCCGACCAGTCCTAACACTAACCTCTTAATGCAGAGCGACAAGCGCGGCAGCTGCTAGTACCATTTTTGTAAGTCTTTGGTATGACTCAGCCGCAGTTCGAAGACACGACCTCCAGCTTCCGAAGCGGGCACTCTAACCGCCAGGCCATAAATATACGGCAATGTGCTACATATATTTTATCAAGTTGTTACCTGTCATTTTTTTCTCGATGTTATCGACATTACTATGATACTCTTCCAATGTAAAGGCAGCGTAAACAAGTATAATGTCTGGAAAATAAATGCAAGTAGCGATCACAATCCAAACAATGCATTTATATAACAACAATACCAATTACGTAATGTTTTTGCATTTCAACGTGATTTAAAATGTAAAAAGCATGTTTCTGAAACGATTTGCCTTCTCAAGTTTTTAGTTCCTTTCATGGAAATAACAGTGTTCCTTTCATGGAAGTAACGTTATTCCTTTCAGGGAAGTAACGTTATTCCTTTCATGAAAGTAAGTCATTCCTTTCATGGAAATAACGTTATTTCTTTCATGGAAATAACGTTATTCTTTTCATGGAAGTAACGTTATTCCCTTTATGGAAATAACGTTATTCCTTTCATGGAAGTAACTTTATTCTTTTGATGGAGGTAACTTTATTCCTTTCATGGAAGTAACGTTAATTTTTTCATGGAAGTAACGTTATTCCCTTCATGGAAGTAACGTTAATGACTTAGATTAGTCTGCTGACTCTAATCAGGTGTTGTACGCAAGAAACCAGAAGCGATTTAAAGCAAATTACGTACGGGCAAAACCAATATCAAATAAATCTGCTTGCCGAGGATTAAATTGTGCTGCTTGAAACCAGTGTCAGCAAGTCTAGTTTCTCAATGCACACCATTATAATGATAAAGTCAATGGATTTACCCAGAGTTCAGGGAAGGCAATTTTCATGTGTTTTTACAATACTTTAATTCATACTTTCTAGAGAAGTATGTCCTAGTTCATTCCCCATAATCCATCTCTGTTTTGATTACTCAGGCTTGTCCTCTACCATTCGTTGATATTACTCCAGTGCGTCCTCTTTCATTCGCCTTCTCCTCTTCATCAGCGTCAATCCCGTCCTCTCCCTCTCATTTTCGATTACAATAGCACGTCCTGCGCGGCCACCCTACTGTCTCTCCAGCTGGTCCTACGATCTCTGCAGCTCGCCTTGTGATCATACCCGATAGCCCTACGATCTGTGTAGTTCGCTTTATGATCCCTCCAGATAGCCCTACGATCGGTTTAGTTCGCATTATGATCCATCCAGATAGCCCTACGATCTGTGTAGCTCGCTGTGTGGTCCCTCCATATAGCCCTACGATATGTGTAGCTCGCTTCATGATCTCTCCAGAGAGTCCTACGCTCTGTTTAGCTCGCTTTAGCATCCCTCTAGAATAGATAACCCTACGATCTGTGTAGCTCGCTTTAGGATCCCTCCAGATCTGTGTAGCTCTCCCTTTCACACTCACTACTGCCGGTCGATCTTGATTACTTTTTCTATTCGATCGTGAACGTTTTGGAATTAATTTTGGAACGTAAAAACTACATGTATAACCTTCATTAGTGACATGGTGTAGCAGCGTATTGCTTGCTGCACGCTTTAGTCTGACACTGCGTGACTTGAATCACTGTTATTTTCATTATGTTATTGCGTGCAAAGAGATATTGATTGCGATTCGCTTCCGGCACCTGACAGTGTCTTTGATCTACCACTTTTGATAACGACCGATTAATTTACTACAAGATGTATAAAGCAATCTGTCTTTAGAAACGTTTACCGCTTTTTCTTGCAAACTTATTATAGATTAGAATATTCAATGCACTTTCATAATCATACACACACACACACACACACACACACACACACACACACACACACACACACACATTTACTTGCAATAACATTGTGCTTAGTGAATATGAAATTCACTTCTGCAGCTTGTCGTGACGTAATGAAAGAATATTGCGAAACTATGAATAATGAAATAATGAAAGACGATATCGCTTTTGGACGCAGTCAATAAATAAGTTCAGTCCCATTGTCCAATATGAATTCGAAATTTCGAATTATACGGAAATCAATCGTGTTACATGTGTTGGAAATTCTCCCTCAAATCTTTTTCATACAGGTATGGCTATACTCGTTTTCGGGCTGAGTGAATGAAACAAGTAGGAACATAATGTTCGATCTTCCAGATAACATCTATGGTGTAGTAAGGCATCTTTATTACCTTTTCCTTGACTGGCAAATGCTTCAGCTTACTATTGTTGACGTCATGTACACAAACATTGGTACCGGAAACTTACGTTCGCTGGAATAACAACACAAATTCTCACATACAAAGATATTATATTTTTCACACGCAGCTCGTGGACCAATAACACATGGAACCTTTCCCTTAAACGACAGAGTTGTCTTGTTTAATTTCGTCTCATATATTATCGTGAATGTATCTTGTAACTAACTCGTTTATTTACATTTGCATGTCTCAGATTTCAAAAGCACTCTTTAGCATAAATTATAATTCCGGATTAGGTTCCGGAAAGATGGCCGCCATCGCTTAACTGCTTGAGATAGGCTCTTCCGATTTTGTGCTATATTTATGATATTTGTGCTTGTTCTCTATCATCGTCTACATTATTGTGTTTCATCATGCATTGGCTGTTCCGTTCGTATGTGTTAATTCATCTCCTTGTTTTGGAAACGAGAGCAATTAGAATTTTTCTCAGATGTTTTGTCCCAATGTTAAGACGTCATTTGTTTTCGAATAAATTGCCGTCACGTGACCGCTTACACTACGACCGACCCTCATTAATTGGATTAAATGATCACACCTTGGTTCTAGATACTACATTGTGCTCAAGACTAAACGAACTGGGAATACATTCATTATTTCTTAAATGTAAACGGAAGCGAAAAAAGAAAGTTCTTTTAAAGCTGGCCGGCGTAGAACAGGAAGAAGAATTTCAGTTATCTCCCTTTCGCCCGTAATGGATAAACAACTTAAAAATTCTGCCGGTAATTTTAAGAACCTGGTTCAAATTGCTCTTAAATCGTCAACCGTTGTGTCAACTGTCCCAGGGATACCACTACGTATTGCATTATTCAACGCTCATTCAGTAGGATCACCGGAAAAGCGCACAGAAATTGTTAATTTTATCAACGACCACAATATTGACGTCTTCTTCCTGACAGAAACTTGGTTACATTCCGCAGGTGATGAATCTAAGTTTGCGGATTTAACACCCAGCGATTACTCCATCAAGTTGTTCCCCCGCAACTCTCACGGAGGTGGAATTGCTGTAATTACAAAGAATTATATGATCAAATGCCTTAAGTACAACACAAACTTCAATTTCTGCCACACATCGTTTGAACTAGTCCAAACAACGCTCACACTGGAATAAAGGTCAGTCCACTTTTTCTGTCTCTACCGTCCTACTCCTAGTAGAAAACACACGCTGACTGAATCTCTTTTTTTGGAGTAGTTTCCAAATCTTCTAGAGTATGGAAATTCGATAGGTGGCACCCTAATTATCCTTGGAGATTTCAACTTTCACTTTGACTGTCTTGGTAAACCATACACGTCAAAACTCATAGATTTCATTCATGTTTTCAATCTTAAACAGTCAGTTAACCAACCTAACCATAAACTTGGTCACATTTAAGACTGGTTTCTTTATAGACCTGATGATAATATTCTGCAATCCACCCTTGTATCCCACGAACTTGCATCGGATCACCTCTGCATTGTATGCCATCTCGACGTATCAGTCCCTAACCCTCCACCTCTATTTGCTGCTAAGAGAAACCTCCGTATGATAAATAGAACCAAATTCATGCATGACATCCAAGAAAACCTAACAGCTTTCTTACATCCAACAGCGGAACAACTTGATAACTGCCTGCGTTCATTGCTTGAGAAACATGCCCCAGCCACCAAATGCAGAGTTTCAATAAAAAAAAGTGTTCTCCATGGTATAGCAGTGTTAGGGACCAGCTTCGCACTGCTAAAAGACATCGCCGAAAAGCAGAGAGGCTTTGGTTTTCCACCAGACTCACTATTCATAAACAAATCTACGAAGCCGCTAAGAAGAACGTCACAAACATAGTCCATTTAGCCAAATCATCCCACTACAGTACTAAGATCACGGAGAGTTCCAGCTGCAAAGAGCTCTTCGAGATAACTAACAAACTAATGTCAAGGAACAAATGTACACTACTTCCAACCACCTTTTACCTTCAACAACTAGACCTACCATACCAATTAGCAAATGTCTTCGATGACAAAGTACAAATCATTAGAGATTCGCTTGAGAGCACAATTTCAACTGATTCGTCACCATACAGTTATGATGCAGAATTTCAGCGTCAGCCGTTAGGAGCATTTGAACCTGTTTCTATTGATTTAGTACGGACAATCGTGGTGAAATGTGCACCAAAGTCTTGTGAACTTGATCCAATTCCGACATCACTGATGCTTGAGAGCTTAGACCCAATATTGCCTTCATTAACTGATGTTATTAATATCTCTCTCTCATCAGGGGAATTTCCATCATTTTTCAAAACTGCCATCGTAAAGCCATTGCTGAAGAAACCAACACTGGACCATAACGATTTAAGGAACTACCGCCCAGTTTCTAATCTCCCATTCATATCAAAAATCTTAGAAAAGGTTGTTGTAACTCAACTTGTATCTCGTTTGAATTCAAAGTCTTTTTTAGCAATGTTACAGTCTGCATATCGCCCTTGCCACAGTACGGGAACTAGTCTTCTGAAAGCATTTAGTGACATTCTATCTGCGTTGGATAGTGGAAAGCTTCCAGTCCTCACTCTCCTGGATTTATCTGCAGCATTTGACACAATAGACCATGATATATTACTTCACCGTCTCCAGCATGTATTTGTCATTCGGAATATAGCCTTACAGTGGTTCAAGTCCTACTTAGTCAACAGGACACAAATTATATCTGCAAATGGAATACACTCCATCCAGTTGACGTATGATGTGGTGTTCCACAGGGATCTGTTCTTGGACCTGTTCTCGTCATTCTGTATACTTAGCCGCTCTCAAGTGTCATAGATCATCACCCAGTGTCGCACCAATTTTATGCTGATGACACCCAAATATACAAGTCTAGTCACCCAAACTGAAGTTGATGCTACCATCCATGGAGTAGAGAAGTGCATTTCTGATGTGAAATCATGGATGACATGTAACAAGCTGCAAATGAATGAAGATAAAACTGAGGCTATTCTGATCACAACACAAAGACTTTCTCATTCACATCCTTTACCTCAGACAATAAATATCAGCAACACCAACATTAAATTCTCACAATCAGTACGAAACCGTGGCGTTACTCTAGACAGTACTCTCACATTGCACCAACATGTCATGAACATATGCAAGGCTGCATATCTTGAATTGAGACGCATCAGTTCTATCCGTAAATATCTTTCAGTTGATGCCACTAAAACACTTGTGTGTTCATTAGTACTTTCAAGACTGGACTATTGTAACTCAATTCTGTCTGGTTCGTCACAATATTTACTCCAGACACTTCAAAAGTTCACAACACAGCTGCACGGATCATCTTTAGAGTACCTCGATCAGAGCACACCTCACCACTGCTCTGTACCCTACACTGGCTATGAATTCGATACAGAATCAAACAAAATTTGTTCTCTGTGATATGTTTCAGTGACAGACTCCAATCCAACATACCTATCCAGCCTCACCCATGTGTATACACCAGCTAGATCCTTACGCTCTTCTTCTGATAATCGTATACTCATTGTTCCCAAGGCGAAAGCAAATTCATATGGACAACGTTCGTTTGCACACCAGGACCCGGCGACGTGGAACGAATTGCCCATTGAAATTAGACACAAAGACACAGTGGTCCCTTTTAAGAGTGCTCTTAAGACTCGCCTGTTTCGACTGCAGGGACAAACTTAGCGACCTAATCATGTTTTGTATCTTATATGCTTTCAGCATGTTTTTATATTTTCCAATTTCATTGTTTTTGTCATTTGTTGTTCTGTAGTGTAGTCATATCATTATTGATGGTGTAAAGCACTTAAAGCTTCGAAAGATTAGGCGATATACAAAGTCCTCATTATTATTATTATTATTATTATTATTATTATTATTATTATTATTATTATTATTATTATTATTATAGTGTGCATTTGTAGCAGTACTCAACAGTTTACATCTGCTAAGGCATATGAACAAAGCAAACTACATGTATAACCTTCATTAGTGACATCGTTAAGACCATCTTTCGTATCCTTTCGTACAAAAAAATAAACTGTAAGCCACGCAATAGGTACATTTCTGTCTATAAAGATTTAAAGGCACTTTAAAAATAGAATGGTTAGAAAAAATAAGAAACCCTAAAACGCCTAAACGATTTCATAGAGATATCGGCATTTTACAGGGCTATGGGCATTTATTTTACAGATTTATCGACATTGATTGATAAATCATAATGAACATGGATTACATTAGGCATTTGTTTTGTTCAGAGCAACAAGATGAATTATTAAAAACCGCTGATACTTCAAAAACAATTTGATAAGTGCATTATATATGTTGCAAATAAGAAAGCTTTTGCTCTGAAATCATGTAGCTTTATAAATAGTATTATAGGCCTGCGCATATCACTTCTGGAAACAAATAAATAAATAAATATCACATTGGAAATGATAGTAGTTGTTTTCTTATGAACTGGAGTTTTCTGTTGTAGATGTTTTTTACTTGAAGACATAATTGTTGACGTGTACAATTGTGTTAATGAGCAGCAAATAAAATAAACTATTTCAGACAGACCGAAACTATTTCAGACAAACCGAAACTATTTCAGACAGATCGAAACTATTTCAGACAGACCGAAACTATTTCAGACAAACCGAAACTATTTCAGACAGACCGAAACTATTTCAGACAAACCGAAACTATTTCAGACAGAACGAAACTATTTCAGACAGACCGATACTATTTCAGACAAACCGAAACTATTTGAAGCAAGTCGAAACTATTTCAGAGAAACCGAAACTATTTCAGAGAAACCGAGACTATTTCAGACAAACCGAAACTATTTCAGACAAACCGAAACTATTTCAGACAGACCGAAACTATTTCAGACAAACCGAAACTATTTCAAGCAAGTCGAAACTATTTCAGAGAAACCGAAACTATTTCGCAGACAAAAAAACAAAGAGAAATTGTTTCGGTTTCGCACGCTACAGACCCGGCGCCGATGGCGCTGCGGAGACGAATTGTTATCGTAAATGTCTTTACGATGAAAATAATTTAGGATTGTACAAACAGACTAATTTGTAAAACCTCACCTCGTAAATCAATTAGATTATTGGACTGGTCAGTGAGTTTGAAATTAATTCTCGTTAATGAATCATTATGACATCGCATATTCACTAGGTTAGTTGGATCCTCAGTGATTAAAAATCCTGGAAGAGTTGTTGGTGCAAATGAATATAAAATATATCCCTGCTGAACTTGATTTGAATTTTCGAGATTTATTTGGTAACTTCCTTCGATGACATCACATACTAAATTCACTGCAATCACCGAGGATATATTCACATTTTGAGGAGCGATATGTCGCCCACCACCATCTGGGTCATTATTATGTTTGAGGATAGTTGTTTGTTGTTGTGTTATTTTTTCCCATACGTCGTGAATCCTTTTAAAACCGGGGAGGATATCTTCTATGCGTATATTAAGTTTCGTTGCAAATTCTGTTCTCGTTTTAGGATTATTATGATCTAATATAAATCGAACAAATCGCGAATTGAAAAATTCCATGTCTGCGATAATTTTATTACACACCTCTATGTATTTGATGGCTTCATCTCGGTTAGGTGGGGTTTTATTAATGTCTTCTATGAAGCTATTTTTCAATTTTTTAAAACTGGAATTCATATCTGTGAATTGTTGGTTCATGTTGAATTCCTTTATTACATAATACTTATCGTCCCTTGATCCTTCTAATTCAAAAAAGCCATAAGCAAGAATGATCTAGTGGTCTAACATAATAATCTAAACTGTTTTCGTATCTACCAACGCCATACCACCTACGATAACTATGATAATCCTCCTTAGTTGAAATATAATCAGATTTTTTTGGTTCGGGTATATTAACGGTTTCTTGTGTGGGGGGGAGGGATTCGGGCCATCCTAGCACGGTTCTTATCGAACTCTAATACATATCTACGACATACCCGGGTGAGTTTATCTCAATGGCGGATGATAGTGTTGGTTCATGAACTGTTATAGCGGTTTTTGATTCTTTTCCAGTAATGGATTTTATTCTACGCTAAAATTCGTTATTAATTTGTTCAATTTGGTAGGACCTAGATGGTAAAGAAACAACGTTCCAGTCTGGAGTCCCGTCTTGTTTATTCTTACTCGCAAACACCAAGGAATTATTTGGTTGCTGACCACCGAATGGTTGTGATCTGATATTAGGCCAACTATGGTATACTCGTAATTTTGCTAGTGCTATTTCCTTAACTGGAATCGCAGTAGGGAAATTTACACTGAATTCAGGGTTTATTGAGGTTATTGAGGTCATGCTGGTTTTCACCGGTGTGGTATTTTCCACTATTCGTTGAAGTAGTTCTTGCGATGTCGCCATTATTATTATATTCGTGTTGTTTTTCTAATTTTGATATCGCGGAATCATACACACGTACCATCGCTGAAAACTCATTATCTGATAGTAATGTGTCATCGAGGGAGGACGATATCATCGAGGATAATTGGGAGTATGCGGTTGACACAACATGGAACTTAACTACGTAATCCTGCAGTTTGAGCTGGCTACACGATGATA
The DNA here is from genome assembly GCA_029339505.1 of Unio delphinus. Taxonomy (NCBI): domain Eukaryota; kingdom Metazoa; phylum Mollusca; class Bivalvia; order Unionida; family Unionidae; genus Unio; species Unio delphinus. The sequence continues at coordinate 12,073,311 of JAQISU010000081.1, forward strand.
TTTTTTTTTTTGTAATTATTGAAATAATTCCCGCGATTGTTGTCGCTGCGGAGATACAAATTGGAACAGCTATCGGGGCAATCATTGTCACTGAGGAGAGTATAATACAAGCTCCGGTGATTACACCTGATACCGAGCATACGGTAATATCAACTGCGGTAATTCTTCTTCGGTATTTTTTTTTTTTTACTTGATACTCCTCAGTGAGTGTTTTGAGTTTAGTTTGAAATTCTCTGACCTGATCATAGCGATACTGCTGTGACGTTGCCAATGATGATATTTTATTTATTACGACAGATTTCAAATTGCTAGCAATAAAAACGCTGACGTTTTCAATTAAGTTGTTTACTTAAATCCGCTACGAATTCCACATACCATGTTACTGAAACCCTAGCCAAATTATTATCAGTGGATATTATTGTGAATCGTTCAGTTGATTCCTTGTCGATGATCGTTGATATCATATTGTTGACCCCAGACGAATTCGTTGATGAAATATTAAATTGAGTCGGCCACACTAGTGTTAATCGATAAATACCTTTGACGGTCGCGGTGTTATTTAATCTGTTATTTTGTGGTGTCTACGTAAATGATCCGTGTTGGATCGCGTACACATTGTTTACGATATCTTTTGGTTCGTGAGGGATTTTTATTTTTTCAAGTTTTTCTATCATCCTCGGTAGATCACCCCTGATGACATCGTTGGTCGTTTTAATATAGAACAACTTCTATTCGCCGATTAATCGCGGTTATTTCATCGAGTTTCGTGATAATATCATCGAGATCTATTTTAATTTCATCGGGTTTAGCATTTTTACCAACAGCATCATCGGCTTTTTTAAAGCTTTTACGCAGACTAGTAAACTGAATTATATGAGCGTCATAATCGGATCGTACTTTTGTCAAAACATCGATAGCGGTTTTTATCTCTGTGAGTTTCGGTGTGGTCAACGGTGGATATCCAAAGAAATATAATAGAGGTTTGTCAATATTGTCAATTATACCTCTTTGTAATTCAGAAAACCGATTAAATTTAGTTATATGGTCGTCTAATTCATCGCGTAGCTTTTTTTAATAATTATATTGTTGATGAATATCACCGAGCGCTGTTAATTTATCTGTGAGCGTCGAAATGAGAACATCTGGTTTGAGTTTACCCTCCTTGGAAAAAATCGCGATAGTATCTTCTACTGCGTCGCGTTGTTTTGTCAAAATATCATCAAGGGAAACATTACTCGTTTTTAATTGACACTGACGATCTTGAAATACAACTATTTCATTGGGATCAACACTTGCGAGGTTTAACATCTCGGATATTTCATGTTCGATTATGTTTTTTTTACATCACCGGTTGCAGATATTTCGCTATGGGTTTTTTTCAGGCTTGATAGAGATCTTCCCCAAATATCAATCATGTTATTTTATATAATTTCTCTATAAAAAGCGATACTCGTATATTCGTGTACGGTTTTATGGGATGGTTTTCCGATGATGAAATAGCGTTGAGGACATTTAATTCTTCTATGCCGCATATTGCTGGGTCATTCATTTTCTGTGTTGGTAGCGTGGAATACCAGACAGGAGTTTTTAAGCGGTACTAATCCATATGAATCGAAATAAACAATTGCACGCGGATCAATCGCGTATGCATCCCAGTGAGCTCCAGTGCATTGTTTATGTTTTTACTATTACTCGCGGACATAATTTCCGTAGATGGTAGTGGCCCTAGTTACTTCGTCACCATTGATGATTTCATCACCGGTGATTTCTTTCGTCGCCCAACTAACGCTAGTAGTTTTTCCTTAGCTGTGGAAAATACTTTCTCGGCAACATCACCAACAGCACTAATACTCTTATCACGAATAATATCAATAGCTTTCATTGATAACTGTTTTGCGATTGGTGCTATTTTTGGAGCCATTCTTGCAAATAACCCTGCAATGGTATTGCCGATACCGTCTCCATAGTACGCTCACTAAACAGAAAATCGTGAGTTTACTACGTAAGTCATAGTTGGTTTATTGTGGTTGTAGTGTATGATCATCTTATTTAAATGATATTTATCTAATTGCAAAAATCTCTTGGATTTTCATCGTAAACGATTTCCAATCCTTTGGATTTGCAGTCACTGTGGTAACCCTCCGCTAGCTCATCCACACCCACAAAAAATCGTCTGCAGATATCAGCGGCTTCATTAATTACTTCCGGTGAGTTATTTCCAGCTCGGTTCCCTCCTACGAGAATTTCTAATCGTGATATATCCCCGAGAATATTACTAGGACAACGAACAATACCACTACCTGAAAACCCTCTTGGGGCTCCACTTTGACAAAAACCATTACCGGTAGTACCAGTTGCACCTTGTGCATCATCATCATCTTCTTTTCGATCAGATGGTGATTGTTGATTTCTTTGATTTGTTTTTGCATTTCTTCTCTTTGTTGTTTTCGTTCTTCGATTTGTTGTTGTTGTTGTATATCATAATTATCAATACCCTCCCTAAATTTTTTATACCCTAATTCTTTTTTATTTATACGACCAATCCCTTTGTTTATTTTATATAACCAATCACCCCAGTCATCTCGTTGTATTCCACTAACCTTATACTCGTCTTTTAAAAAATCTCTTCTTGAATGATAGCTGTTAGCAGCGAAATTAACAAAAGCTTGATAATCGGTGGATTTTAATAACTGAAATTGTTTTATTATGTTTTTTAGCCCCTTCGGGGAATTTGTCTATAAATGGAACACTCTTTGAGTTTTACCAATATCACCTTCTTCAAGCTGTTCCTCATCCTCTTGTTGTTGTTCAGGTGGATCATCAACAAATTCAGGTGATGGTGGGATAGTATTAATATCACCTTGTTGTTGTACAGCGGCTATTATATCACCAGGAAGTGTTTTTAAAGATTCCTTAGTTTGCTTGGATCTCTTTGCTATTTTTTTCAAGTACAGGAAGAAGGGCCGGTTGTACTCCTCGTTGTTCCTCAGGAATATCTCCCCATATGGCTTTTTCAGTGGTCGATACGACTTTCCCGGTTGATGTAGTAACGGGTTTGAATAACTGTTCAGTACCCGTTGTGAAGTCGGTTTGAAATTCTTGTCTTGGTTTCAACTTATTTCGAACGAAATTACGAACCGGAATAAATCTCTTTATCGCAGACAATCTTTCGCGTGCTAATCTATTTGTTAGGGCTTCACCTACCATTATAAATTAATATACAATCTAAATTGTAAGTGAAAACTCACCCACTCCTGACAGTGTGTTCATTACTTCCGCGTTGGTGATAAATCACCAGTAATATAAATGACCGAACACTATCATATCCGTCTTTAGAATTTCCGTCTATACAAATTCGTTCTATGCGAGTAAGCGCATACCTGTCTATAGAATTATTTGTCAATGGGGCTTTATTGTATTCGGATTACTTACCTCCAACCGGTTGGGCATTGTTTAGAGTGTCAATCCATGGAGAGATTTTTCACTGTGTTGAGGCAACCAAAGGGGGATTATCATTTTGTCTGATAATTTCTCTTATTGTTTTGATTTTCGAGTTTATTGTGCGTTTGATTTCATATTGTTTGCCCAATTCACTTCTGACTCTTTCAACCGCAGTGAATAACGGGATAAATTTGTTGATGTCGTTACAAAATGCAAGTGAGTCATTTACCGCGTGCTGAATTCGTTTGATGAACCCATACTGCCTTGGAAGGCCATACATATTATTCTGGGCGCTATCATCAAGATCATGAAATTCAGAGAGAATCTGATTACAGTCTAATTTATCTAATAATTGTATTCCTTGATTTTTCAAATTTGAAATCTCAATTATAATGACATTCATATTTTCGAAATTCATTATATGAAATATTATATATCTAATATCTAAAAAAAAAAATTAAGGGTCATTTTTGACCCGTTTTCGTATGATTAGATTATGTATGATTATATATGATTATATATGATGAACTCCATTCGCTCTAAGGTGTTATTCACATCTTATTGCGCCTAGAGATATTATGATATGACATGATGAACTCCATTTGCTTTAAGGTGTTATTCATATGTTATTGCGCCTAGAGATATATATGCAAGTTATGATATGATTATATATGATGAACTCCATTCGCTCTAAGGTGTTATTCACATCTTATTGCACCTAGAGATATTATGATATGATGAACTCCATTCGCTCTGAAAAAACCCATTTGGAACCCCTCAGGTGTTATTTACATCTGAGAGGCCCAGAGGTTACAGATATAAGACAACACATCCCTATTGGAACCTCTCAGGTGTTATTCACATCTGAGAGGCTCAGAGGTACCACGAAGCATAGTCTCCGAGGGGGATCTAACTCGTCAAATAACGGGATAGAACTCCAAGAAGGTATGCTTGGTGAATGGACGTCACATTTACATATAGATATATAGATATATAAAATTTACAAGTATTTACATATTTACAAGTATTTACAAGTATTTACATATTTACAATGATGATATATTTACAATGATGATATATTTACAATGATGATATATGAAATAGGACGGCACACATAAACACAAGGGGCTGTTCTACTTTCAACTGAAACCACCATACCCCCAACAAAATCACCCGGGTTAAATGCAAAAACACATTCACACTGTGTGACGGTGTGTGATATATGGTGGTTTCACGCTTGAATTTCGAATGGCTTAAAGCCCCAATACTATAGGAGACAGCATGGTATCTAAGCTAACTAATACATGAAAACCAATAATGTGGTGTGCGATTTTTATTCTTTCGTGTACTTAGTTATGATTATTGAAAGTATCTAAACGAAACCAAATACTTGAAAAAACATCAAAAAAAGAATACCACCTATTGGATTCATTTTCTCACAAAACAAATACTTGATTATTTCCATTGAGATCCGGTGACAGTGTTTCAAAAACCAACACAAAAAAGCCATTCAGTCATCGAAAAATCCCTTTGAGATCCGTGACTACAACAAAGGAGTTACCTCTGTTTCAAAACTACACACACAACCTCACAAGAGTTATTCCCCTTAATGCTACATATAATAATTCAGATATATACGAATTGAATTCTGTTTTTAAATATTTTAGAAAAGCAGATTGATATATTTGCTCTGCTACTTTTGTTACTGAGAGTTCGCGAATATCAAAATACCTACCGGCTTCAATCATTTATTTAAATACTCTTTCTTCTTTGCTGTATTAAATGATTTTATAGGTTTCGCATTTTTCGAGTGTTTTCCAGCCCCTCCTCGTTTGGTGTTTTCACTCTGAGTAATAGACTGTAGATTCGATAAAGAATTGTTCTTAGGATTAGAATTAATATGATCAATTACAAACCCATCTTTGATCAATCCATTGTAACATTCATATATTATCCTGTGGTTGAGATATTTTTTCCCTAAAGCACCAAACATAAGATATCCAAGACCATTATCATACCCTAATGGTTTCTTCAGTCTGCGGTGTTTGACAATACCATCACGAGATGCTTCATAATTGGTAATCACGGGATGTGGTTAAAATTCTTGGTTCATTTATATACTATAATATTATTTGTCTAATTCATTATTTGGTTTAATTATTACTTGAGAATCTATCAATGTAGTCTTGAGGTATTCTTATGATTTTGTTTTCGACAGTCAAGGACACTGACACAGTCAGAGTCATTGATGGAGTTTTTGACAGAATCTTTGATTCTCTTATCATAAGAGCGCTTTAGCTATCTGTATCGCTTACCACCAAAACTGAGACATAACTGCGACTTACCACGCACACCTACCCCACATCGTATGCAAGGTAAGGGCCCTAAGCTTCCACGACGTACGCTTTGAAAATGATATCCACAGAATTCATTTCTGCATGATTTGTTACAAGCGGTTATTGATCCTATCATAAGCCATTTGCAATGATTCATTATATAATAAATTCTTTATTTAAATACTTGTTTTAATTATAATATGGAGGAGTTCGAGAGATTATACGCCTTGGAAAAATGTTAAATTCAATCTCGATAGAGTCTCCACTGATGTACCAAAGAGTCTAATAAGTGATAGAAGAATGCAAGATAGAATCCGTGATGGTTTTAATGAATTAAAGCGCGATGGAGCATCTCACTGTTGGTCAACATTTCGAATTGATGGTAGTGTTGATGCAACCATGAACGACGAAAGAGCAGCGGTGATAATCTCGCATCTTGACCAGAAAAAGTATTTTTTAGATTGAAATTCATTATCCGCTCAGAAACGGGAAATTGGATTATACGCGACAAATTTGAACCCATCCTGAAAAATAAGAGAACTGTCACTGTGAGTCAGGATTCCAAACCAGGATTGACAAACCTTATTACGAGAGATCCTATCCTGTGATAGGTTATTTATGGAATTTATCCGATAAATGATAAACCAAGTATTGAAAAGTTAAAACCCATGAAATATTCGTCGTTGAATTGTGTAGCAGAACGAATAATAGAGCATTTTACAAATGCGTTGCGTGGAAGCAAATTGACGGATCAAAGACGCAAAAAAAATGAATGGGGATTAACATTGAATGAGAGCGGATCAACAATTCAAAATGTGGCCGCGTTAGAGCGGATACTAAAATTCCCAATATCCGTAGAGACAGTAACAGGCAAGATATTATATGAACCGAAATATAAATCGAGAGGATCTCCAATCAAAATTATTGACCATAATGAACACGCTTGGACCCCCGCAGTAACAATATTTCCGCGGGATAGAACAATAAAATATCTACCCCCAGAGAACTCTGGGGGAAATTTATTTGTCTTTTTTTTCTCAGTCAAGTAAAAACGATCCTGTGTCAGTGTGGTTATTTCAGAGTTTTGAAGACGAAGGGGGTAAATTCGATCAATTTGTAAAACCCAGTGGCGATTTATATCTTACTGAAACCCTCCATGATGAGATGGAAAAACTAGCTAGTGGTTTTTCAACGGGAAAGAGAAATCTATGGAAACCAACACGCGCAGAATTTCTCTCGGATATCGAAGATAGTTGTTGATTATAACCATGGTGGATTATGGAATACAAAATATGACCCCAAAAGTATTATTTCGGTTGACATGACTGCGTGTTATCCAGGGAATTTTCTCAGGACGGAGAATGCTCTGAGTATTTTAAACGATTTGGACATCCCGCACATGAGATGACACGTGTTGCGATTAATGGACCACAGTCCGATTTTGATTTAACCGGATTCACTCGTGTGGTATCATTTGAATTGGCTAAAGGACTTCATCCGTGTTGTTATGTTTGGTTTGGTAGACACATCTCTGAAAAACACTGGATGCCAATAATGTTATTACGGTATATGATTGATTCAAAAATGCTGATATCGCTTATTGTCAGTGAAGCAATTATATTATATCGGAAACAAACTGAAGTCTGGCTACCACAACCCAATAGTCTACATAGTATAATCACCGAAAACAAAAAACAATTTCCTAATTTAGACGAAGAATATATCGTAAGGTGGTCCAAGGAAATCTTTGAAGTTAGAAATAAACACGCAAAAGATCTCGGTAGAAGAATAATTGGTAAATTCACACAGGGTGGAAAATACGACCATAAACGACATTCTTCGCGGTTGATTATAGATGATGCTGAATACGATTGATTTCATAATCGCAGATGTAACATCTAGAGGTATATATGTAAATTGTAAAGACGCTATCTTGTAAATTCGATCAATTTGTAAAACCCAGTGGCGATTTATATCTTACTGAAACCCTCCATGATGAGATGGAAAAACTAGCTAGTGGTTTTTCAACGGGAAAGAGAAATCTATGGAAACCAACACGCGCAGAATTTCTCTCGGATATCGAAGATAGTTGTTGATTATAACCATGGTGGATTATGGAATACAAAATATGACCCCAAAAGTATTATTTCGTTTGACATGACTGCGTGTTATCCAGGGAATTTTCTCAGGTACGGAGAATGCTCTGAGTATTTTAAACGATTTGGACATCCCGCACATGAGATGACACGTGTTGCGATTAATGGACCACAGTCCGATTTTGATTTAACCGGATTCACTCGTGTGGTATCATTTGAATTGGCTAAAGGACTTCATCCGTGTTGTTATGTTTGGTTTGGTAGACACATCTCTGAAAAACACTGGATGCCAATAATGTTATTACGGTATATGATTGATTCAAAAATGCTGATATCGCTTATTGTCAGTGAAGCAATTATATTATATCGGAAACAAACTGAAGTCTGGTTACCACAACCCAATAGTCTACATAGTATAATCACCGAAAACAAAAAACAATTTCCTAATTTAGACGAAGAATATATCGTAAGGTGGTCCAAGGAAATCTTTGAAGTTAGAAATAAACACGCAAAAGATCTCGGTAGAAGAATAATTGGTAAATTCACACAGGGTGGAAAATACGACCATATACGACATTCTTCGCGGTTGATTATAGATGATGCTGAATACGATTGATTTCATAATCGCAGATGTAACATCTAGAGGTATATATGTAAATTGTAAAGACGCTATCTTGTCAAATGGAACCAAATTCGGTACAATTGTTACTTATAACGACGGAGAAAATCCTGAGTACACGTACTTAAGGGCGTCTATGCTGGCTTATGCTTCTATTAATTTACTTTCGATGATAAATAGATTTCTTGACACCGCGGTTAGAGTCGCCAATGATTCATTTTATACAGATATAAAACATAAAGAAGCAGTGTCTGAATTCACTAATTCAGACGAGAGTTGGGGTTCATGGAGAATTAAAAAGGAAATACTGCGTGATTACTCCAAATCAGCAGATGTTACAATTGAAAACAATTACTTGAAAAATAATCAGATATCAGAACTATCTAATGCACCTTCGATATCCGATCCAATTGCAGATATAAAACCAGCTACTTAAACGGTTGTAGTGGGTCAGGGAAGACGACTCGTGCGATTGAATTATTTCGAGGGAAATCAAACATGATTGTGCTAATACCAACACACATACTTGCAAGAGAGATGAAACAGCAAGGAATTAATGCTTGCACTTATCATAGTTTCTTTCGATGGAAAGGTGACGAATGGACTCCTGATCGAATGGGCGAGAAATATATTCATGAAATAATCATTTGGGATGAGATATGCACAGTGTCGTTAGATGTATTAGAAAGGTTTCTCGAGTGGTTATTGCTAGCGAATACAAAAGTGATAATGTGTTGCGATTATGGTCAACCACCACCATTTGTCGGTTTATCCCCGCATAATTGGCTAAAGAATTTTGTAGACTATTAAGAAGAAATTAGTACTGATCATAGATCACTTGATAATGAATTTCGCGAGTTCAAGAAATTAATCAGATTACAACTGGATAGAATCCAATGTGAAATAGCGCGCGAAATAATTTCAGAAACTCCATTAAATGATTTCTGGGAAGCGTGGAGACCAAAACAATTTGATAGTGGCAAGTAGAAAGATAGTCAGAGACATACTTCAGATGAAGCTATTTAACACGCATAAAGAAAAATTTGCAACACTTCCAGTGCCATTGTGTTATAGACCCAAGGATACACGAAGACAAAATATCGAAGTTGATATTCCAGGCCTGACAGAGTCAAGGAAGCAGATTCTAGTGTTAAATGATATTGTGTTGGTTGATATCAGTGTTGTCGAAGATGCATTGCGTGCTGATAAATCCCCATGGAAGCTAGGATACGCAGCGACGATACATTCTTCGCAGGGGTTAACTATATCCGATACAATTGTTTGGATCATAGATAATCGCATCGAGTGGTCGAATTTAATTTATCTCGCAGTGTCCAGAGTACGAAGAATAAATCAACTTCGAAGAGTTGTTTTAGATTATAATGACACCAGCAACAATGATATTGTCAGCGATGATATAATCAGAAAAAAACTCACTGGTTATAAACAGCATGATTAAAAAAAAATAATAGAAAATTTGACATTGATGCCGAATTTATAATTACATTAAAACAACAACAGAATAATCACTGCGCGAGTTGTAATCGTATAATGCGTTGGTGTTGGTTGGATAAAGACCCCAGCCAATTTACCGTAGACAGAAAAATAGGTCATACCAAAGGTAATGTGATGCTGACTTGTCTTGAGTGTAACAGACGAAGAGGTGCTAGTTAAGACCACGCGGCGGTAATTGAGTATCATCGGGTATCACTTGTAATCATTCACGCATAAATCCTCGCTGAGGAGCAGTTGAATCCAATCTATAGACTGGCGCTCTACCCGTGGATCGTGTTATGCTAGATATTTTATGCGTAGTGACACTCCAAATAGGATCAGTAGCTCTTGTTTTATCACCTTCAAGCTCGCCTGGTTCATATAAATATCTAAGAGTGACATTGCCGAGTATTGGTTGTTTTGAAAAATCATTTTGCGTTTTATGGGTATATACTTTTTTTAATCGCGTTGTTAGGTTTCATATTTATTGTTCGAGTAATCTCATTTTTTAGCGCGGTAATCACGCCTGGTAATCTCTTGACCCATTCACGGGATCGTTTATCTTGAATAAATTCCTTCGCGTATTGATATCCAAATAACCGCTCAGCAAGTGTCCGATTAAATCGTTCAACAAATGCCTGATCGCGATGTAATGCAGTATGTCCTCGTCTGATGGTGACATTATGATGCCTCATTGTTGATAACACTGCACCCTGAAATTCCTTGCCAGGATCAACTTGTAATAGATTTGGCCAATGCAGAGGACCCCTACGATAAATCCTTTCAAAACGCAGAAGCCACTTCAGTTGAAGATTTTGTTTTTAATGGCTCTGCTTGTTTGTATTGACTCGCAACATCAACTACGGTTAGCGCATACTTGTAAACACCATCATGCGGCAGAAATAATATATCAGCTTGATGAACCTCATTAACGATGCTGACATCAAAATGTGAGAAGTTAATTTGTTTAGGCGGTGGTAGATAAATTTGCCATATCGCCTGTTTGGATAACCAATCCGCTGTAGTGGTATTTTTCACCCTTGCAGCGCTAGCGAGTTTACCGATTGCTGCTTTTCCCCTCCATTATCCTCTTGGGGAATAATAAATAGATTCCATGATGTTATTAATTGCCAGCACCCAACATCAATTTACTTTTCATCGCCGATTGTATCAACCATGAAGCGAACGTTTATTTGAAGGATTTATCAGTGATAGAATTTAACGCATGAATTAATTTCACATCTGCGATATGTCTGTGTTGCAGATTGCTGCTTTTATAAGCAACATCATGAGCATGACATGCCTTATCAATGGCGTTTATTGGGTTTTCACCGGGTCGGGGTTGGTTTTTGATCATCGAGTCGGATATCGAGTCTGGTCCCGGGTCCACAATAACTATACCTTGGAAGATGGTTTACTCCCGGATATTTTGCCCATGCTGTTCCTGGTAATTTTACTAACTTGGCTGCAATATCACCTCCTTGTTTTTTTTTTTAAATATTGTTGTACCACATTGTACACATTTACCAGCAAGTGCTGATGTTATTTTTAGTTGTAATCGTCGTCAAGTCATTTGTGCTAGTACGCTTCTTACATTTCACACAATATAAATCCATAATTTATTTATAATAGCATGAATGTAATTGATTTCTCGGCGGCAAAAGCACGAGAACCAGTTATGCATCATGCGGCGCTACCAAATTCTATTCGTATGAATTTAATCGGACCATCTAGAAGTGGCAAGACGCAGTTGTTACTTAATTTGATAACGAGATGGATGAAATTGGATAAATTATATTTGTTAGCCCCGAGTGTAGACGATCAGCGATGTTACGAGGTGTTAAAGGAATTTTAACGAGAAAGCGAAATCGGAAATTGATGAGGATACTATTGAATTTATAACCGATATCGAGGAAGCACCAAGTATTGATGATATTGATGGAAGTATTAACAATTTAGTTGTATATGATGATGTCATGTTAGACAATCAAATGAATCCCGCTAGGATATTTTACAGAGGTAGGCATAAAAATACCGATGTGATATATGTCACTCAACGATACACACAAATACCAAAAGTGATCAGAGATAACTGCAGTATTCTTGCTGTATTTAATGGAGTTGACACACATACGCTACGAAATATTCACCAGACTTGGTGCAGTGGAGATATGGATTATAATCTCTTTAGAAATTTTGTTTGTCAAGCTCACATGTAGCGATAAATTTGCACGACCCGAGATCAAGTTATCGTATCGGACTATTCGGTTGAAACAATTCGGCTTTGTCTCTGGAGACAGAGTCTCAATAGCGTGACAAACTGAAACCATTTCTCCTTTTTTTGTCAGCCTGAATTGGTTTCGGTTTGAAATATTTTCGGTTGAAATCCTTTAGAATTTTGTTTGAAATAGTTTCGGTTTGTCTGAAATAGTTTCGGTCTGTCCACCTTCTTTGCTGCTTAATGGAATCCTGAATAAAGTACAGTACGCCTGTACTTGATAGTAAATTTGCCATTTATGTATCAAATTGCTAATGAAGCAAATAGTCTATACACTGTTTGCACAGTGTCAGAATTTCGCTTTGCTATGTTTATAGTCTGTAGTGGGCGTAATATCATGCACGTATCCAACAAACGTAGGCCATTATGAAGACCTCTTCACTAATGTCAACAAAAAAAAAAGCTGAAATGGTATGGCCATTTCACTAGAGCCAACAGTTTATCATCAACAGTACTGCAAGGCAGCCTACAGGGTGGCAGAAGGAGAAGTTGACAGAGAACAAAGTGGACTGACAACATCACAGAATGGACCAGAACAAGTTTTGCAGAGACACGGCCACACAGGCATTGGCAAATTATCAGACAAGTGGAGGGAACTGGTTAGATGTTCAGCAGCACAGGGCCTGAACGACCACACTAGGTCAAGAAACTGATGATGATGATGATGATGATGATGATGATGATGATGATGATGATGATGATAATGATGATGATGATGATGATGATCCAACAAAATAATGGTTTAACTGCATTACCAGGTTCTTGCAACTGAATCTATTTTCTTATTTCCCCTTGAGAACAAAATCTCTTTTACGCATTTATTCTAGGGTTACTATTTAAAACGAAATATAGAGTATGTTTCAGATAAAGCATTGATTTTATTTACCAAAAGGTGACAGCGAAGTTGAAACGTATTAAGGGAGTTTTATATCGGTAAATTTTACAATAGCAGACTTTTACAAAATACACTTCCAGAAGAAGCCTGGCTTCATTGCGTCATCGTTACCCACGGTAACAAGCAGAATAGAATGTCTACTCTTGTGTGAGAGTAGCAGAAATAGCTACAGCGATAAATTATATACGCTCTATGAATAATTATACTGAACGTACGATGTTTTGAATGAAACGGTTTGCCGCGGGAAGCAAGATATTGTGATAATAAGATACAACATAAGCCGAGTGGCACCAATAATAGATGAGAACGATGAGGTATAATGGGTGTTTTAGCCACGTTTGTTATTACTCCAGGGCAATCTAAATTATAATTACTATTTATATCGTTACAAGTACGCAAACATGACGCGGTTAACAAGAATACCGACAAAGTAGCATGCACTGAGTCTGTGAGCAAGTCATGCTGCAGATAATTAATATAGGCTCAACCCGTTTCAAACAACTAATCGAGGCAAGAAAGAAAGTGAATTTGTTTTAGAAAGAATAATGATTTAATGCTGTAACTGCAATGAAGTAATTTCCGTAAAAGAGCCGTAACATTTTTTTATGTATTCGTCTTGTTTAGGTTGTCATATCGAATAAAAATTAATCTAAATTTCTCCACAATTCTAAGCGATTAACGTTTTAAGCTGCATCGTACTTTTCTGTGCAAGAGAAAAGTATGATTTATTAGAAGGACACGAGTTTGCAGCCATTACATGCAATACTCAGAATCGATGTTGTTACTGTTACTACAAATTGTGATGCTTGATAAAGACCTAGAATGTAAGGAACATATTCATATTGTTTTGCCCTCTTGAACATATATTTTGTATTAATCACGTTTGCCTGCATCGAAATTTCACTAGATCGCTACATACAGCTCTTGTTAAAAACAAAAACGAAAGGTTTGGATCCATGGTATTTTCTTTCTTTATCCCATCGTTTGTCATCGAAATGAATATAAGGCTAATTAAAGCGATATTATATCGACGATTAAACCATTTTATAGGGAATTTGTTTTCATGCTTGGACAAATTATAAATTATAACATTTTATTTTTGTAATTAGCTAGGAGTTTTACAGCTTAAACAATTCCACATGATTTAAAGAATTTTATGCTAAATAGGTTTGTTTATTGTGTCCCATGTATTAGTACGATAAGACAATTTTGTTCGATCTTGTAGGAAGATGACAAGATAATAAAAAAAGGATTTTATAACCGTGACGGGGCAAATTTATGGATCTATCTTGAACCCATTAGCTCAGACCAGAGAACCATTAATTAGATTTCTAGAGAATGGACGCGAATCAATCGTCACACTGTCATGTTCAGAAAGTCTTTTCGAGGGGAGAACTCTGTTCTGAAATTAAATATTTGTTACCATTTGTTTATATAGGAGTCAAACAGGCTATTAGAAACACGGTAAGCTTTGATTTCATGGTGAAACTGTCACGAATTGATAATTTTCAAGTGACCAGTAGTCAACGTAGGAGGTCAGACTGGCCCAAGGCTTGGCGCTTCTAAAAAGGCGGAAAATGTACGTAATTATGACTGGCCACACTAAATGAAGGGGCGTGTTTCCCCACACTGAAATTTCTAGTTTAATATCGTACATCGAAAATTCAAATCAATCTAAGCTGTTCTACAAGGGAGGATGCTAGTCCTTTTACTCCGACGACAGAATTTGCAATATATTGGCCTCGTATAACCACTGACCAAGGGGTTGGATACCTAGAAAGAATCGGGGTGAAAACGACACACCTTAAGGTATTTTGCGTCAATTTCATGAAATTCGTTTATGCCAATATAATGTTTTGCTTGAATTGTCTGATAATATGTGCATGAATTTAGTTGTTAAAATTCGTAGATCAATTTTTTCTGATTTGAGTATAACTGTGCTGATTTTTATATTTCTTTATAGAAGTGTGATGAATTATTCAATTTGTCGTCTTGTTGTATAGCGATGGGGTGTTCTAATATTTCATGTATAACTTCTGTTATATGAGTTACGAGAATCCGTTTGAATTCAACCATCTTAAATGATTTAATGTATGATAGACTAGATTTGTGTATTCGCTGAAGTAGCGTAATTAAGGAACATGGATTGTTTGGTGTATGCCATGCTTAGTTCGGTTAAATAGCCTTTGACATCTGCTTAAATGCCGATAGTGAAATCTGATGACGAGGGAGGGAGAAATGATTCCCCCCCCCCCCATGGATTAGCCGACTGTTTCTCTTTACAAGGGGAAAATAGCTCTTCGCACGCAGTAAGAGTGATCTGTTTGGGACATCTTCAGACGCACTGAGAACTCTACATATCGACATGTCCGCCCAAAGAAGCGAGGCGAAAACGCGAGGACGTCGGAGAGAAAGGTTAAGGGGAGGAAAGAATAAGTGGAAGGACGCATTGGAGGGAACCATCACTAAGCATGTTATGCACTCACACACAGCAACGATTTCAACTGTTCACTCGATCGTCTGATGAGACAAAATCATATCTGTAAACAGAATGGCCATTTTTAAACTTTTTATATCAATTTAATTGTGTCTAAAAGGGTTGGAAGACAGATTTAATCTAAAAGAAGGGTATCTTTCTAATGAATTGAATTGGTTTTCCATTGTTTATAATTGATTAAATTTTTATTCTTTTCTATACGGGGCTTGAGTCATTCTGTTCTATATATCTGCTCAGATTCCTACTTATTCTACCTGTAAGTTTACTCGAACCGGGCGAATTATATCGAGGGCGGCCATCTTCTATGGTATCTGTGCATGGTTTTCCGTATCAAATGATATTGGGGGTGGGGTGGGGTGGTGAGTAGCAACAAAACGTAAAGCAGTTTAAGCATTCATTGTTTGGTAAAATAAACCTTCAGTACAAGTATGTCTTTTCTAAGTTGTGCAAACACTTCTCACTTGTATATATTAGAGTCTTTGCCAAGTTTAAAACATTTTTCAGTGTGGATCAATACTTGTTTTGCAAGGTATAAATAAACAAGTACCCTCATTCTTGTCTGCCTTGTCTGAACTATGTGTAGAACTTGGTCAGCTCTGTTTTCCGGTTGCACTACATGTCTTCTTCCTCTTCCCCCTCTTGTTCTTGCTCCATGCCTCATCCTTCCTCTCCCTCTTAAAGGTCGCTCCAGACTTGAACTTGAAAGTAAGGTGATTTCAGTGTAGGTAATATAAAAATTTCTATATTTGAGTTTATCATTTGGAGTGTATCTTCTGTATTACATATTATAATTATTACCTTAGTCCAGTTGTCTCTAATGAACTTTGATATGTAAAATTATTATTTCATAATTATACAAGTAATATATTCACACTTACTTATCAAACTTATAAGAATCTAGTGCTATTGAGAATCAGAAATTAATACTTGAGAGTTTGTGATTTGATGGATGTTTTTTGTGCTGAAACAAGTCATGTTTTTTCTTCTTCTTTTATCTTCCAAAAGTCCTAGATGGGCACCAAAGCTAAATCTCTGTGTATATTTACTCAGGGTGCATACTACCCTATAAACATGTGCAAGGATAAAACCAGTCTATCCCCTAGGGGTACAAGTCTTAGATTCAAAAATCTCCTTGGTGTCAAAACTGGGTTATAAAAAAGAACTTTGGTATCAAAACAGGGGATCAAATTAAACAGTTAATTGTATCTGAAGCGCTAATGAAGGTAAAGGAAACACTGAAAACAATGGTCAAGCTTTAAGTGACAATGTGACAGTACGTTTGTGCGTGTGCATTTTTTTTAATGATTTCTCCCGGATTCCATATTTAAGTCGCAAATTTTAATAAAACTTATTTATGTAAGGTATAACTATTAACTTGGAGAAGCATACCACGAATTCATTTCCGCTTTGTTTGAAACGCCAGAAAGATGAGTGTTAGGGTCCACTAGCGAGAATCTGGTTAGAATTTTTAAATTGAATAATAAAATTACTAAGTTGTTTGCATTTTTAAATTTGCAAGATGCTTTTCGTTTATAAAATGGGGTGGAGGGTATGTGCGGGAGTGCTAAATCGAGTACGTTTGCAATACTGTACAAAGCACGTCGATTTAAAGCATTCTCGTACCACACAAAACTATTTAAATATAACCATAAGAGTAGTTCTAAATAAAATTTCAATGTTTCCTCTTAAAACTGAAACATGAAATAAAATGATAAGGAGAAAAAAACGAGATCTAAAGAGGATCGTACTCACTGTTGTTGACATTTTGTTGCTTCTGGTAGCGTGGTTGTATTTTACGTCATCAGCATCAGTGCACAGAATTTTGCATATAATTATGCAAATTTCGGTCAGCGGAATGATGTGTGTTATTCGTTCGGGATCTGCCGATCACTGCCGACGATAGATTCATTACGCTTCGTACGAAGATTTCAGAGAATTCGTATTTCATAAAAGGAACCTCTACGTACTTGATATTACCCTAGAAATGCCTTTTAAATAGTATTTAATCAGTTGATATACATAACAAACATTTTTGTAGCAAATTCACTCAGCTGCACTATTGTGCTCTTAAGGATTTTATACATTTTGCCTTTTTTTTGATTGCTTGTCTTTTGATTGAGGTTTTCCAAAATATGGTCTTTTTCCGTTGCCTCGTTGTATGCATGCGTACATACATACATACATACATACATACATACATACATACATACATACATACATACATACATACACATGCACGCACACATCCATCCATCTATGTCTAATTACATGTTTACCTGTTTATCTACAAACTTACAGACAAATATATAACCATCTGTACATATGGACAATAGACAAAATGAAAAACAAAACAGATTAATCGAACATACAGGTAGGCACACTCATTATGACTACGTTGAGATACGTTCTATTCAACATGTACGAGACTCATAGTACATTATAGCATGCATATGGTGTTAGATATATCTGATTTGATATACATTTGTTTTAATTTATTTGTTGTTTGTCAGTTTTACTTATCTTTTTATGTTTCGTTACAAGCAATTATAATGTAAATTTATTCACTAGTGATTATGTTTTCCTCTCCTCCAGAAAGTCTGTTGGCCTGAATTGTTCTATGGTAAACAAGTAATGTGGACCTATATCCTGAACTTGATCAGTGAAAACAACGTAAACAGGTTTCATTTTAATTTTAAAATGATTGGTTGTTGTTAAGGTCAAGATGGGACTAGTGAAGTAAGAAGTAAACAACTTTTTATTTTTAAAATAAAACGATTGGTTCTCGTCTTGTCATGTTAGGAGTATGTGACCAAACACGATCAAGTGACTCCCCCCTCCATTTTTTTCTTCTTCTTCTCGAGTTCACAATTTGGTGATTGTTTCGAAACTGCGTATTAGACATCGTTTTAGCGAACCTTTGTTCTGGGCTTTACACCTGACGTCATTTATTTTGTTGTATCCAGTTTTTGAATCCATGTTAACTTTTCTTCAGTTCATTTGGATTTTAAAGGATTAGTTCACATCTCTGGAAATATTTGATGTGCTCATAATGAATTATTGGACAAAGTGTATATATTTTTTTTAAATTGGATTTCCAACACTGCAGTGTTAAATATTGTATTTCTACAAGAAATGGTAGATAAGTACAAAACAGACTTCAGCATACGTCATCATCTTCCATGTTGGATTTTTCAACATGACTAGAGTTTACATTTATCCGAACATTTCAGTACTATGACTTTTGTAATTTAATTCGTGGATTCTTCTTGGATTACTTTGGGTTTTGATTCTTAAAGCTCTAAGTTATGTTTCTATGTTTACAATCTTTTTCCATGACATACATTATTTATTAAATCTTGCAAGGCTTGTTGTTTTCACCTTTCCTGTTTTACATGTTTTCAAAGACTAAACACGTAACAATAAATTACGATTTATGAAACATCAGGTATTATTGTATGGTGGATTTGTAAGCGTCATACGTCTCAAAATAATATTTAGAATGTATGTTTTTGCAAGAGGGCGAAAAGGTTTACAAATTGTTTTAAAAGCTGAATGAACGGGGCGAATCAAAGTTTAACAAAAATAATTATTGACTGAATTAAGTTTACAGTTGAAATATGACAGTAAATTATGTTAAAAAAAACCACTTAAATTTTCTAATATCATCAGGCGATATCACGCGCTTATATGGGCTTAATGTAAGTAATATTCATTATGGCTAATTCACTCTTAATGAGATGTATTATCGTTCCATCTTCTTTGATTACTATCAAACATGTTGTTTCCTTAGTTTGGTCGTTGTTTTTTTTTCCTCAATGTATTATCAGGGAGGTCAAGTGCATTATACTACAAACTATCATTCTTGCAGGTCTTGCAGAGATTTGGCTAAACACATGTCCACGTTCATGTACATACCGCTCTAAGTACATATAAGTCGTGTAAAGCTGCAAACTGCACAGACTCAGATCTTCAGCCTAATAATACGCCGGTTGATCAAGGTCTATACAATTTGTTAGGTGTAGTCAGTAGAACAAATAACATTGTGTTCACATTTGGTTAAAATTTACTGAAATCATAATCATAGCGACGAAAGAACTAAACATTTTTGCGGACTGTACTTAACAGAGATATCTAGAGTTGGCCGAACCACAGGTTTAAGAACACTATCTTGCAGTTGTTTCACTTCTGATGAAAGAAAGAAAGAAATAAAATATTGTAATAATTTCTTCGAGGGGAAGGGGTTTTCCTTTTAATCCAGACTAAAAACAGAAAACGGCGGAGAAATATAAAAAAATAGTTGAAAGCACTTGAAGCTGTATCATATATAATAATGAAATAGTTAGATCCAGTTTCTTCATTAGTCCGTTCATTCATTCGTTTGTTAGTTCGTTAATTCCTCTCTTCCTTCATTCAACTGAGAAAACTACTGAGTTTATATAAGCGTTTTCATGTTACATGTGTACTGAGTTTATCCATTTTTCTGAAGAAACCTGGACTCAGATATCACTCTTGTTAATCGATGGTATTATTTAGTGTTACGACAAGATAAGCTTGTAAGATCTTTTTTTGTTTAACTGTAAATAAATTAAAACTCATTTGGCTGCTTCTCTTTGAATTCTGAACTTGAAGAAGCAGTTTTACCGTTACATCTTTGAGTCAGTTTTCGTAACTGATATGACGCCATGTTGTTTAGCCTGTTTATACAAAAATGTGAATAACATCCGAAGGAAATCTAATCTGTCCATAAAGTTGTACTGACTCATTGTGGGCATGAGAAGGCAATCGCGTATTTCTGTCTCTAAGGGCCTTAGCCAAACTTTATTAGAAACTTTACATTCCAGAAACGTTTCAACAGCCATAAAGGATATAGCAAATTCAAAATCATTACTCGTGGATTTATTGTACATACAGTGACATCGGTTGATCGTCACATTTTATTTATCTATCACCATGAAGTTGAATACGGAACATCAAAAAAGCCATTTATGGCTGGACACATTACAAAGCAGATCTTTATTTCCATTTATGCAACCAATCAAGAAGTGTTCACATATCCAAATAATCATGTCATGTTCTGAGAGTGTTTTTTTGTGTGTGAGAAGATACGGTTTTATAAATGAGAAGTGTTCTCTCAACAATATCGATGTATGTGCCTCATAAATCTGTTTCAATAGTTAAGCGCGACAAATACAATTACGGACTAAGTACTCACTCTTATATTTTAATCACAAAGCCGGAAGGCTCTTTTTAGGAACGCATATCTTTCTCGCTAAATCAAATACATTTGAATATACTTTGGCCAACGCAGATCAATAAATGTTTATATGAAACTTCCCTACGTGTGCTGCCTTGAATAAAGGTGGATGGTGACTCCTTATCAATTTCGAAAGTCCATTACCTCCAAATGAAGCCTAATTTTTGCCGTGATGGATTATTGTTCATGCCTTTTTCGTCCCTCCTCAATCCTCACTGACATTCTTTATTATCCAAATTCTAGTTTCATATTTATTTTCATTCTCTGTCCTAGAGTGCATCATTTTTGCCCATTGGTGAAAATGGCTCCAAATGTGATGTGTCCTGTTGTAGCACTGGTATAAGCATATTCCGTGTTTGACTTTGTTTGCCACGGATGCATAGAGAGAAAGTGTTAATGGTAAATATGAAGATCCAGTAAATTAGAATTAAATTAGAATTATATATACATGGAAAGAAGCAATATTTACACTATTATACTTTTCCAAAGCGACACAAAATTTAAAAACAAATAATACTAATACTTCGTAGCTAAACGCTTCATCTTTTTTAATACGATTCTTTGCGATTAATATCCGATAAAAAGCAGTATAAACTATACTGTTGGAAACATGCTATCTTGACTCACGATTCACGTATCACTTACAGACCGAGACTGGAAACATGCTATCTTGACTCACGATTCACGTACCACTTACAGACCGAGACTGGAAACATGCTATCTTGACTCACGATTCACGTACCACTTAAAGACCGAGACCGAGTAGAATACATAAAGTCAAAAAATGTCATACTGGAGAAACGTCGAAGTCACTTAGATTCTGGGTTATCCTAAATTAAGTTTTATTTAAGCTTGAGAACGAAATTGATGCTATGATCCAGAAAACATTAGATCCACCCAGTCATTAAAGATACTGTATTGGAAAGCAGAATACATGTAGGTGATAAACGCAAAAGGATAAAGGCAGAATACATAATTATTATACAGTCTGTTTCCAATTTTATAGACACATCAGTTTTATTTGAGAAAGTATTTTAGTCGGGGTTATTAATTGATAAAAACGCGATTAGATTTAAGAAATATTCACCAAGCACTTGTTGAAGATGGTGTAGTTTTGTTGCGAAATAATTCAGTAATGAGAAGAGGAGAGGAAAAGGGTAACCTAGTATCTTAAAACTATATCTGAACTCTAAATTCTGATGTGGATACAAGCTAATGTCAGCAGCAGTACACAGCTTGTAACAATTTGTCAAAAGACAGACAACGAAATGAAAGGAAACAATCTGCAATAGAACTATGATGACAAAGAAAATGGACAGGCGACAGCCTTGTAATGACATCTGATTAGGATTTCATAAAAGACACGCGAAATACGTAGACATATTCATTGTGATGATTGTATGAGTTGGCTTAAGTTTGTTTCTAAATTTGGTAATCATTTATATGGACTTGTTTTTTTTTATTCCCGTCTATAGACGTCTTGATTGTGTATGCAATACCCATAATGCAACGAGCGTGTACATTGCGCCGCAATTTGTGTCCTAAACAAACCTTTATCAACACGAGTAATCATGTATCCAATATAAAAATCGGATTTTATTGTTGATATGGAAATTTACTTAATGGGAAAGACGCATAGATTATATCTGAAAGTTTGTGCCCCTAGCACGAAAATATTTATTTAACTGTAAGTTCCATGGCTAATATCGAAATACAGAAAAGTAAAGTTAAACAGTAATCGTGCAAATTGCGTTCAAATAGAAATTCTGTTATTATTTATATATACAAACAGACAATATTGTCTTTTTCTTTAATTCATAAAAATGTTTATTTTCGGACAATGATCTTCGGGATACAATAGCAATAATGGAAATAAAATTTCATTGCATGTATATTATGCCAGAACTTTTATATACAAATGCTTTTGGCGATAACATGTACTGTCAAAGACAGTTGACAAACCAATTATAATAAGTACTATCAAATATTGCATTGATGGTGGAGAAGATGGATGTAGGATGATATTGAATGTAAGCGATAACCGTTCAAAGAAGTTTTGTCTTCAGGGTATTAAAACGAAATATTTGCCTAACGGAGCATGACTTTGTACCGAACGTCAAAACCGATTATTCTTGCAATGATTTTAGAAATATGAAATTATATTGTAACGATTGACTTTATAACTATAAATAAATGATTGATTTCAGCCCATGAAAACTGCAAATCATTACATGTTTCTACTTATTTGTGTATTCATTTGTTTATGCGTTTGTTTAGTGATGACGCATTATAATTAGTGCCGTTGACATTCACAACATAATGCGATGTATTAGGCTATCCTTACGCACAAAATGTGACGTATTAGGCTATCCTTACGCACAAAATGTGACGTGCTTAAGATGCTTTAATAATTATCTGGGAAGAACAATGTTGCTTGGTGCTGGTTTGCGTGGCTAGAGAATCAAAATGGCGGATGTGAGTACAAATGTTTTATGACCTGATGTAAAAACAGAGTATAGTGTTGGCTACCCATCCAATCGGTATTAAAGATTAGAAAAGAGCAGCTCACGCTGCCAAAATAGCCCTATCTTTACAGCCACCTGTAAACTCCCATACACTGATTTAAACATGGCATCAATTAGTCCTAATTTAGCAAGTGACAAGCATCATGGAAAAGTGATGTCAATGACTAGTTGCACGTGCTTAAAACCCTTCTTAGGCGAGTGGCCACTGGTCTACAGAACTATCCGTAAACGCCAGATACTCATTGGGCGAATTAGAACAGGTCATACTTATATAACTCAGTCCTTCATATTAAAGAGTGAAAATCCACCCAAAACCGTTTAGTGCAATGAGTCACGTTCTAAAAGATTGCTTCGATCTCCAACCTACATGTAATCGTTAATAAAATGTCAAGAACATGAAGGAGCTTTTTGATACAGTACACGTATCGTATTATAAATTTTTTGAGGGATTTAACATTTATTCTAAATTATAGCTCTTTTGCAACCTATTTCCTTCAGTATTTAATCTAATATGTGTCCTGTCAATCAATATCCATTATTATCTAATTTTCCTTTATACATTTTTCATTTACATTACTTGTTAATCGAGAGTCTTCATATATAATCCTCATCATCTCAACATTTGGATTTGTTACATGTATGGCTCGTTGATAATAAGGTTTGCTTGATACATAAATCGTGTATCTTATAACTTTTTGGTGGCACTATATAGCCTTGCAGTTCTCAGTGAATGAATGAATCAATGAATGAATAAACGAATGAATCAATAAATTAATGAATGAATCAATCAATGAATCTATGAATCAATGAATGAGTCAATGAATTAATCAACCAATGAATCAATCAATTAATCAATGAATATATAAATCAATTAATGAATGTGTCAATGAATGAATGAATCAACGAATGAATCAATGAATAAATCAATCAACGAATCAATCAATACATCAATGAATGAATGAACGAACGAATGAATGAATCAATCAATGAATCAATGAATGAATGAATCCATGAATGAACGAACGAACGAATCAATCAATCAATCAATCAATCAATCAATCAATCAATCAATGAGGGAATGAATGAATGAATCGATGAATGAATAAATGAATGAATGAATGAATACATGAATTAATGAACGAACGAACAAATGAATGATTGAATGAATCTATGAATCAATGAACGAACGAATGAATGAATCCATGAATCAATCAATAAATCAATGATTCAATCAATGAATGATCCAACGAATGCTCAATCAATGAATCAATGAATGAGGGAATGAATGAATGAATCCATGAATCAATGAATGAATCAATGAATGAATAAATGAATTAATTAATGAATAAATTAATGAACAAATGAATGAATAAATGAATGAATCAATGAATGAACAAATGAATGCATCAATGAATCAAAGAATACATCTAAAAATGAGTCAAAGAGTCAACTCAATCAATCAATCAATCAATCAATCAATCAATCAATCAATCAATCAATCAATCAATCAATCTGCCGAAAAAACCCGTCTGAGCTTCATTTTCTTGCAAAGAAAGGCGGAAGCGCGAACCATCAATCCCTCAAACGCTGAGCAATTGAGCACATGACTTCCTTAGGCCAAACCCGCTGCAATGGCCCCGCGGTTACAGCGTCCGCTTCGGAAGCGGGAGGTCGCGGTTTCAAATCCCGCCGAGTCATATCAAAGACTTTTATAAAAACTGGTACTAACAGCTGCCTTTCTAGGCGGTCGGGATTAAGAAGTTAGTGTTATGACTGGTTTTCCTAGTGTTAGGATAATGTGACTAGGTGGAACATCATGCTACATGTATGCGGCATGATGCCAACAAAGCTATACATCACTATGAACTGGCACGCTGCACATATCATTGCGATATGACTGAATTGTTTTAAGAGCTACGTTAAAAATCCATATATATATATATATATATATATATATATATATATATATATATATATATATATATATATATATATATATATATATATATATATATATCCTACTTCCATAAAATAACTAAAGAAACACAAACAACAAAAGCACAACGCACCACAACGCATATGAATCGTCTCAATATACTCAACTAAATCGAGAAATACACGAGCAGTCATGTCTAGTGTATTTTGTAATAAAACACATTTACAGCTGTTTTATTTGCAGACAGGGAAAAAAACTGGTTAAAAATTAAAAGTATTTTACGTTAAGAAAGACTATAATAATGCATGCAATCCATGCTCATACACGAATCTGTCTACAACAATAATTAATCACATGAGATTAATAAGTGCTAGAAGACATACGCAATGACGTAAAGATATACATGAAGACATACACGAACATACGTGTTTTGCGTTAGCGCTCGCATGGTAAACAAACCGACCACGATCCGGAAACTATTCAGGAACCTGATATTTCCATCGACAACATAATTACAGTTCTTTTGAATTATATCGACAATAAAATCCTAACTCGATCAAATGCATATTTCATCATTAATTGATCTTATTTTGTATTTATTGGTCTGGATCATTTTTATACGTCCGTCTTTTGGCGGAGCGTATTGTGATACGATGTTCTCTGCCAGTTGATCTCTCCGTTTATTATTATTGCTAAACGTCGAATAGCTATAAAATCAGCAAAGTCTAATAGACGCCGAGTTCGTACCGATTGCGGTAGTTATGCCAGAAGTAATTCCAGGTATAAGTATTAGGAGACAACCTAAAAAGACTAAGAATAATAATATATATAAAATTAGATAAATCTAACACCATATGCATGCTATAATGTACTATGAGTCTCGTACATATTGAATAGAACGTATCTCAACGTATTCATAATGAGTGTGCCTACCTGTCTGTTCGATTAATCTGTTTTGTTTTTCATTTTGTCTATTGTCCATATGTACAGATGGTTAGATATTTGTCTGTATGTTTGTAGGTAAACAGGTAAACATGCAAGTAGGCATGGATGGATGGATGTATGCGTGCGTGCGTGCGTGCGTGCGTGCGTGGATGTATGTATGTATGTATGTATGTATGTATGTATGTAGGTATGTAGGTATGTAGGTAGGTAGGTAGGTAGGTAGATAGGTATCTATGTAAAAGGGTAACGGCACATCGACACAGTCCTAGCGTGAACGTTTCTTGGTAACAAAATGGCAAACTCACAATTATCAAGAGGAGAAACTTCTTCCAACCAAAGGCAACTATCCACCGCAATGAGGCAACGGAAAAAGACCATATTTTGGAAAACCTCAATCAAAAGACAAACAATCAAAATAAAGGCAAAATGTCAAAATTCCTTCATATTGATTGTTTTGCATAAACCAGTCCAGTGGAGCCTCGTTAATCAGGACACATTCGTTCCCAGTGAATATGTCCGGAATAACGAGTTTTCCGGATAATTGAATCATGCAAAATTTTTATTTTACGATATCATCACAGCATATGTGTGTACATGTATATTCTAGCTTTAAATGTAATATACGGTATATTCAATAATGGTTGAAATAAATTAATGAATACATATATTAATTTATTTACCATATGTTATCTCGCAGTTAAATGTGTTATGGTAAACTAAAAAATGCAGTCGTTCTTATAAGTAGTATTTTGCAGCTGTTACAGTTACTAATGATTCACGTCCCCATTTTATTCGGAAATGATGAACTATACTGTCCATATCTGAAATTTGTCAACTGTATTTGTACAGCCATCAATTAACTGTGATTGTTACGTACATTTGGTAAGCAACAAATATATATATATATATATATATATATATATATATATATATATATATATATATATATATATATATATATTGGCAATGTGAATGTTTCTTAATTCATTTTATTTCATAGATGCTATTATAGAGTGAAAACAAGTACAATTACTGTAATTATTTGTGTTTGGTGAATATTTTGCCCTCAATGCTTTGCTCATACAAATTTTATGGTAGGACAAAGATTAAGCCTAGAGAGGGAGAGGTAAATATGACAATACTGTATATTTGACCATGTAAATTAATGGGTACAAAACGACCAGCACCTCGAAAACGAAATGACCAGCACCTCGGAAACGAAACGAATAGCACATTGGGTACCAAACGACAAGCACCTTGGGTACGAAGTGGCTAATTTTCACTGGGTATGAAACGACTCGGGTACGGAATGACCATGAGCCGCCGAATTATATGACGTAGATAGAGTAGATTTGTATGCATATGTATTTAAGTATTGCTTTGTGTCATTCTATTATTCGTAGGACACAGACAATGCGAACGATTACCTTTAACAAACGTAGATTGCTGTCAGAATATAACATTAAGATGGTAAGAGCGAGTTACGAAACGTGGTAACATTATTTGTATGTAGAGGTAGGCGGGTATGGAATGAGTTAGGAGTTAGTGTGTGCGAAGATTCTGCTAAAGTTTTCGCCATTCGTCTGATAAGAAGTCCTTGAGAGAGTGGTAGATTACGAGATGAGTTAAGAGATAATAAGATGCAGGTCCCTTCTATTTTGTTCAGAAAGCACTAAACTCTCAAGACAGGGAAGGATGAAGTACAAGAAGTACCGCAGAATGAGCTGCAGGACGGTAGGCGATGGGAGCTTACAATAGAGAACGAATTAAAAAGGGACTACTCACTGAAATGAGACTCTCGTATTAGGACGTTAAGTCACATGAATACAAAGGCATTTGGTAACAGGCCAAACTGATATATTAATTTATGTGTGCAGTTGAGTTGGAATATTTATATCCATACATTACTTGAATAGTTTCGTCAGTATTAATATTGTTTAATTTGTTATATATTTTACCTTGAGTTGTTTAGGCTCTCGGCATTGCTTACTGGGGGCTCGTGATTCATTCAAAATGTAAGTGTCCTTTTTCCGCTGTATTAACCCCAATACTGTCGACGGGTTAAGACACATATCAATGGTATTCGGGTGTATCCATGGGTGGTAATGAATAATCAAATAGTGTAAGAAGGTAGTAGACTTCCAATCTACGAATCTAATAAGGTTCAATAGCCACGCATTTTGCTTTGACACGGTTTGACATACTTTCATGTTGTCTTCATTATACCCAAAGGCAAGATGATGCAGTCAATGCCTGACACGCGATGCTCGACAAACGCGACACAAACACCTGCCTCTGATTCAATAGTTTGACTGCGTTATGTATTGATTATTCATGCAATTTATTCAGCATCGCGTGCATACATTCATTGTTCTATGACAGTATGGTACACATTACTATTTCTGGACCAATGATTTGGTTTGGTATGGTTTATTGCTTTAAGAAATGGCAACACGAGTATGTTATTAGTGCCAAGGCAATTCAAATAAAAGTGCCTTGCACAAGTACACACCACGATAACTGACACAGGATGGTCTGATTGTAGGATTTCAACCCGCGCTATTGGGTTGTAAGTCCAACACGCTAGCCATCGAGCCATCGCTACTTCTTTGGACCGACGAGTGAATTCTTGAAATATGACAATATTTATTTACATCCAAAATATGAGTTTTGCCCCATTTTGTTTTAGAATAACGTTACTTGACTGATCCCTGACAAAAACCTACAAACAGAACCAATAATATGTACAATTATTACAAATTAATATACCTATTATTCACGAGTCTTTAACAAATTATTAAAGGAGCCTGTCCAAACGAGAAAGAAATCGGAAGTGTGTTATCTTACATGTGTCCATGATTAGGTCTGTTTATCGTATTAGTGGAAGTTTTACGAATTTACCAACACCGTCCACGTAATCTGAAAGTTTGAAGTTGTATAAGTCTCGTAAATTCTAATTGTCTTTAAGGCAAGAACTATTCAAAAGAATTAATGTGTTAAAATGTTTGTGTCAAATATTACAAGGATATAATCCAGTGCTTCATAAAATGAATGGATGTTTACAGATTAGACTGAAACACGAAGCAGCTATGATAGAAAGATCTTTTACGGTACGTATTTGATGTGGGTAAATATTTGTGCATTCCACCAACATTTTTGTGCTACTTGGTGATCTCACGCAATTTACCAGGTGAATCTACAATGAGTTGGCAAAACATATATTTAACTGAGGTTAAAAAAGCACACGGAAACTCAGTATAAGAAATAGCCATAGAATAATCAACTTAAAGAATACTAGTGTACCAAATTCACAAAACTCAATAAATAAAGTTGACAAAACTGAAATCTTTTTTTGCCAAGGAAGGAATTGAAGAAATGTTGGTAATTTCTGAAAATTAAACAACAGTTTATATTGCAGACATTTATTAATACCTAAAGACAATTTCTCAAACTTAATGTATAACCTGGCTGTTTTGATGCCTTTGAAATTACCGATTACAAATCTATATATTTATTTATTACCACTGAGAACGTCCAGAGGCTTAGACATATAGCTATTAAATGTGAGAACCAATTAAAAAAAGCAATAAGTTGAATGAATGGTAAAATTAACATTATACTGACGAATTAAACAAGCAAGAGTTCTTTACAAAAGATTTGCATCAATGAAAAAAGCCAAGTCAGATAATATTGATAAGCAAGCATATGATAAATACAAGTACCACATTCAAATGCCTTTAGACAGGGAAACGTTCCTGAAACTATTCCTGACCTGAAGAAGAACAAAACTAAACCGGATATGAAACGCACGATAGATTTAGATAACTCTTTAATGAGATAAATCATGAAGAATATATTATTTTATACTGTACAAATGATTAATGATTTTCGAGAACTGGAAACGTATAATACTTCATCAACAACTTACCCAGCCAAAACAAGCATCCGTCGTGGAGAGATATAACATAATTCCAAAGACTAAAATGCAATTTAATATGAAACTAGAAAATGTGTCGATGTTTGGCAAAGGGTAACAGCTGGCTAAAGTAGCACTCTTTTTATAACAATTGACGTGACTTCGTTTGGAGCGTGCAAAGAAGAAAAATATAATACATGGATGAAATATGACCGTTGCTTTACAACAGATACATTTAAAAAGCCTAAATTTTAAAAAAAGGTCAGATACTGAATTTCAATAAACAAAGGAATGTTTCAAATTATTGTTTTTTTTTTTTTTAATTTTGCCAACGAAATATTCAAACTATACAAGTTATTATATGTGGTCCAGACGTTATTTTAGGTGATCCAGGCGTTATTTTAGGCGATCAGACTAGGTGATCCAGGCATTATTTTATGTGATCCAATTGTTATTTTAGATGATCCAGGGGTTATTTTAGGCGATCCAGACGTTATTTTATGTGAATCAATGATTAGTTTAGGCGATCCAGTCGTTATTTTAGGTGATCCAGATGTTTACAAATTGTAAAGATCAAAGTGAAAGAATATGTTAGACATGTTTTACGAAAATGAATTATCAACGTTTGACAAAGATTATGATTTACGGTACAAACTTTATCTATTTTAAGGAACACTAGGATGAACAGTATTATAGAGCATGTATTCCAGAAAGGGAACTTATATAACTATTTATCAGAAGTTGTAAACCAGTTAAAACGACTGTGTCATTGAAAGCGTATGAAGCAGAAGGCAGACGTAAAGCAATTCAAGAGGATTAAAACTTACCGAATCTGAAACATTATCAACTTCTAGAGTGTGAAAAATGGATGGGAAAAAAGAAACAGAATTTATATATGTAAATTATATCAATGGAAGAGATACAATTTATATATGTAAATTATGCCAATGGAAGAGATGCAATCTATGAATGTAAATTTGTGTTGATCACGAAAGGAGAGAGAATAAAAATACACCCGAAGACCTCTGCGATAAAGCAAAAATGGCAGACTTGAAAACGTGATAAGACATCTAAGTCTTCACAATGTCCTAAACACTGTAACAAATTACATCAGCATGTAAAAGAGACAAAATTTAAAGATGAAGATTATTCCAATTAAATCTCAAAAGAGCTAAACGGCAATAAACTATAAACGTCTACAAAACTAGTCTATGAGATCTCGAACATAGAATAATGTAAACGACAGCCATTTCGACATTTATATACTATTTAATTTTATTTGAAAGTGGTATAGTAACGCTTCAAGTAATTACACAATCAGTTGTGTATTTGTTCTCGACCAAAATGTTCGCATGTACAGCTTTCAAGCATCTGTAAAGCATTCTGTCCGTAGGAATTGCCAGGAAATTTACCAAAATCAGTTAATATGGGAATAATTTCTTTAGTATTGATGTACCAATTTTGAAGATACATTATTTAACTATCATTAGGCATTGAGTAGTAGTTGAAATTAAATTTAACAAAACAATTGTACAGTCAACATTGGAATACGATGGAACACGTGCAGAGATATAGGCCATGTGTACCACATAACAATGAATAAACAACAAATGGATTTAATTGACAAACGACATAATAGGTACCAAAGATGTAAAGATTAAAATGAACAAGATGAAAATGTAATTCAATGGAAGAATTGCAAAGATTGAAGAGGAACATCAACAAAGAATTGTACATAATGGTCCAAAAACTCTCAACAGTTTCGTCGTTGTGTTATGGCCAATAAATAAAATGCATCCAGGTTATGTGGTAGAGGAATTTATATATATTGTTGTTAAAGAAAAATTAATTATAAACTTGATTGACATATACAATCACTAAAGGGATATATCCAGTATTTAGTGATGGTAATATTATGACGCTGAAGATCTTAAATTACGTTTGGTCCAGATAGGATCTTTTTAAAATGAAGCTGACTGGAATGACACTTTATCTGTGTCTTGCTACCACAGTCGAGTATATTCATGCATGGGGCAAATATTTAACGAGATCGCTGTACTTTCAGTTTCGTTTTCACGACTTTAAATACCTTATAAATATGACTTACAACCTACCGTTTTAGCAGCTTAATTTCATTAGTAGTTTATTTTCCAGATTTCTTTGTAAATAAATTTAAAATCGAACGACAATATGAAGGCGCCCAGAATGACAAATCCTGCCAAAGGTAATGTCTGATAAAGGCACAATCGGCATATACAGGTAAGTTCATAGAGTGAACGTAGCAGTCAACTAAAACTTCACAAAATAGAGAGGAAAGAGATAACTCTGCACCGGGATGAAGTCGGAATGGAAATGGAGTTAGCGATGAGAAGGCAACAGGGATGTCATTGTAATTTATTAATTGTTTTGGTTGGGGGCAAACCTTCATGGCTGGTTAATTTTTAGATATAGGCTACATCAATTCTATAGCACCTGCCCTCCCCAAATGACCTCCCTGGAAGGCAGTTTTGTGTTTAAGAAATTTATTTCTAATGTAATTGAATGATGAATAAATCTTGACATAGTCGTGCTCTTAGAGTCAAACAATGGATTCAACAGAACGATAAGCACCGAGTTCAATAACCGATTTTAGGAAATGATATAGGTTCGAAATGGAACTAATCAGAATATGTAACGTCAAAGAGTAATCAAACGAGAATTAACGTATGGTACATTTAAACAAATATAACTGATATGGATCTAGCACTATGGATGACCGATGTATATAATTATACACATATATGAACAACGTGTGATTGTATAACCAAGGGTGATCAAACTATATAATTTATATACAAATACGAGCAATTTCATACGTAATCAATGTATGTAATAAGATGTGTCTATTATTAAATCATAGATACTGAATTACAATGATTGCAACAACTGAACAATTATCTCCGCTCTGCTCGTGTACCACAAACACGATCTTAGAACTCAAAACCAGAGAGACTATACTTTATGTTAAAAATAGCGACTTTTTATCTCCTTACAAAGGTCAAGTGATACATATTCATCAACTCTACTTACCATGTAGTGCCAGTTCATGTTCTGGCTTACAACATGCTTTTAATTAAATACGTTTCTAAGATGTCAAATTTTTAAAAGATTAAAAATACTTAGTCATAGAGATTGAAGGGTGTTTGGAAATTTGGTTTGGTTTCTTGGGTTAAACGCGATTTTTCAGCACTTTGTAGACCATTAATAGCGGCCAATTTATTTAGTGTGGCAAGAACCCTGTAAACCACCGTCAAAGGGGAAGCTACTGTCAAGCTTTTTTTCACATATACGTTGGCCAAGTCGAGATTAAAATCCACAAGGACAGAGGTGATATGTGAGTGATCTGTAAAGGCGACCTTCTTAGACCACTCGGCCACATACATATTAGTAATAAAGATAAAGCGGCATGACTAGTCTGAACTGGTGGAGTCAAGTCATGGCAGTAGCTGCTTGTAGTATGTGTATACCATAAGCGGGATAGGGTTTTGCAGATATAAGTATCGATGTAGTTGATCTTTGCACTTTTAGCAGGGTCAAAGGAACATTTAGAGGATTTTATTGCAGACATTTTTCAATCAATAATTGATCTACACGAGTAAAGATAACATTATAACTAAACGGACTACGACAATTAAATCAACAATATGGAGCATGTTTTATTCATGAATGGGTACAGCACGCGCGAGGTGACTACAAGATGCAATCAGGAAACAATATAAAAACATAAATCCATGGCAGAGAGTAATTTCTTATTTTTAAATGGGAGGAAGGAAAAATATTGAAAGCAGTTTTTGGCGTAGGTTTACATGAAAGAGAACGTATGTAATCATGCCATAAGATGTACAGCACACTCTTGTGGTCTGTGCAAAGACGGTTACTAGAGGCACAATACTTATAAAAAAAGATACAAATTAAACAGAGTAACAGGAAATTGCTGCTCACATTTCTCATATACAAATGAAAAGCTGTATTAGAATTGACTGACTATCAGAGAAATATGTCTATGTACACAATCCTATTAGCAACAGAAATGGAAATCTGTCGATTTTTTTTCAATCGTTAGATTTTCATAAACAAAGTCAAAATCAGACCATGAATGTCCAGTATAACAAAGAAGAAACAAGACATATTGTGAAACACAACTCAAATATTCAATTCACTACTAGTAACATGCACTGCATATTGCTAACAATACATACAATTTTTAAGGATTTTATAATCAGTATTGATTCTATCTGGTGAATTTAATAATGTTTTTGAATTTTTGAGACTCAGACACTATTTTTTACGTTGACAAAAGGAAAAAAAGTACCAAAACTTTATTTCAGTCCTGACATTCAAAACGGAACCGAGAAGGAAAATGGGCAAAACTAGTCTTGCAGTAGATTTCACATTGGATAAATATAAACAAGAAAAGGATCAATACAAAGTGCCAACTATTTCCAGGATGCGTATTAATTTGGCACTTTCACATTGTACCATGTCAATGTTGTTATCCAAATGGAAGAAATTTAGATCTCGGACTAAAATATGAATTTTCAGTTGTTCAAGATAAGCCAACACCAGAACAAAGAATGAAAGGTTTTGAAACTATGTTGAAGAAAACCAGACCATTCATCAAAGACTCAGTTGTAGAAACATTCAAACATAACAAAAGGAACAAACATTTTATTGCGTATTGAATTTACTTATCTAAACAATTTTTTTGTGTCAACACTTTCAATTGGTATGCCCAAAGAATACTTCTCTTTATTATACTGGGTCTGTCATTGTTACATATTTATTTATTTATTTATTTATTTATTTATTTATTTATTTATTTATTTATTTATTTATTTGCATGTGTCATGATTGATGTATTTAATTACGCATTTATTTATTTTTAATACTGCTAAAACCTCCAACCCAATTTAACAACAAACAAAAATACCACTTTTTATAATATATAGACGAAGCAACTTTCTTTATTTTGATGAAATTCATGTCATAATACTATGATCTAAGTAAATTCATTTTCTTCAACCTCTGTTTCAAAACATCGATCTTTCAATATTAAAATTTTATATTCATTTGGATTACTGGTCTTTTCTATTTGTCAAGTGCCAAATTTTTCGCCAGTGAAATTCATTGATTAATTCTTAAGTCTAGCCGACAATTAATTATCTTGGAGTAGAGTATGAACGTAGGAATGTTTATTTAACTGGGTCAGGCTGTTAGCCTGTTTAGAGTGAAAGCGGACTGGGTGTTTGACACGCTTAAAAATACGAATTTTTCACGTAGAAGCTGACAAAGTGATTTGAAACAAATGGTAGGGTGATACTTC
The DNA here is from genome assembly GCA_029339505.1 of Unio delphinus. Taxonomy (NCBI): domain Eukaryota; kingdom Metazoa; phylum Mollusca; class Bivalvia; order Unionida; family Unionidae; genus Unio; species Unio delphinus. The sequence goes on from JAQISU010000081.1 coordinate 12,108,905, forward strand.
GACCCAGGTGGAATTTTTTTGCATCTTGATAGACGGTTTTCCAAATGTCCGTAGGTATAGCATTTATTCCGATTGGTAAAATGTAGAAGGAGAGGGATGGGTCGAAACCTAGAATTGGGGAATATAGTCTCTGAGCTAATGAGTTCGAATTAGTCTAGGAAGACCTCTGCAAGAGAGGAAGTAGAGAAATACATAGTCAAGACTCCGAGCGCTCTTTGAAAGACCGACGTTCGTAAAAAATTGAGTTCCTGTTAAACTGAATGTGGAACGATTGTAAGACGCCAAAAAACACAAGGTATTTAACTCAAATTCACCTTTATCATATTGTAATGTATATGATGTTTTTCTTTGTTATAGATGCATAATGTATTGATACTATGATACAAATAGTTTGGTATTGCATTGATTTAATAACGTACTTTGATATGATGTTTCTTCGTTACAGATGCATGATGTGTTCATATATTTTGTACGAATAGTTCGGTATTACATTGATTTAATAATGTACTTCTGAATCATGAGTTAGAATTTTCAATTTTATACCTAGATAGGTTAATGGGTGTTGTAGGAAAACCCGCTGTGTACATTTATGATTGGAAAGTGCTACATTAAGTTTGAATTTATCATATTAGTGAATATGGATTGTGTGTTATGATATATTGCCTCACTTTACGTAATGATTTACGGGAATATATGTGACTTTCCCAAATTCTGATGTCGATAATTAGCAGTATAGCTCTATTGATCTGAAGACTTGTGTAGTATTTGCTAGCCGTATAAAAGTTAACACTGAGAGTAAGATCTGATATTTCGAACCAGACAGACGGACGGACAATCTCATGTTTTAAAGCATAACAAGATACTTAGGGCGTTTTACCCTTTTCTTTTCAATGGAGAATAGTTTGTTTGAAGATCGAGTAAGAAATAGCGAGGACGTCGAAATTCAGAGACGGAAAAAGAAGTTGTAAGACAGAGTTGTGTAATCCCACGTACAACCAAAGGGCAAGCTCAAGTTGAGACGAACGCAGAAGAAAAAAACAACAAAAAAAAGCCGTCGAACAAGGTCATTGTGAATTTCCCAAGCAGTCCGATGTTAATGAGCACTCGATTTCGTGATGAAATTTACTCTCAGTATTAACGGCTAACTTCATCTATTTTTATTAGTGTTTGGATTTTTATGAATGTATCCATTATTTTAAAGCTTCAGTTTATGTATTTCTGAACTAAGTGTATTCAGAAAGAAAGATATTGTAATTCACAGTGTCATTCTTTTCTTGATTGTATTTTAATTAAATTCGTAATTTTATCTTACGGGGGCTCGTGTGTTGTTTTGTTCAAGATACCTACTCATAATTACCAGATCCATTCTAACCGGGCATATTACACCGTAGAGGTCATTCCTTAGATAAACGAGTATTAGCGGGAGGCGGTTTCGAGTATTGTTCTTACAAGTTGCGCAATACCTCTGACCAGCGGGTTGTGCAATATTGTACTAATAGCGCTTGATACCGAGCTGTCCGTTACACTATTCATTTAGAACGTCTATTTCCATACTTGTCAGTTCAAGGACTGAATAATCGTGCAAACTGTTAAATTGGACTAGATGCAAATTTATTTTTGAAAGTTTGATCTCATTATTTATTTTTTGGAATACCAAACACGTTATCCTTTGAATAGTAAATAATGTCATAAAATTTTATTTTTTGTTGTATGTCAGTGTAAACGTATGTTTTGGTGTCAACGTGGATCCATATTATCCCCATTACCTACTAGTCTCACGTTCGCTCAGGGAATTTTGTAAAAATATTGCATACATTACCCATTTATATAACCATATCATTGCTAATCCACTGTAAATTGGTTTTCTGATGAAATGGATATATATATATATATATATATATATATATATATATATATATATATATATATATATATATATATATATATATATATATATATATATATATATATATACAACCTGACATACTAAATGGTAGACAGTACAGTAGCAAATGTATCATTGCTTGTCATTTTTATGTTTGTTTCGGATTTCATTTAGTTTCAATGTCAAATTAAAGTGATGGCTGTAGACAGAAGCAGCGTTAGAAGTACGCGGGGCCTAGGGCCGACCATGATTGCGCGTGGCCTAGGGCGGTCATGACAAGCTCATAAAGACAACCTAAGGCCTGAAGCGCGACCCTCCCCCCCCCCCCCAAGAGCAGGGCCTGGTGAGGTCGCCCCACTTGCCCCACCCAAACGCCGTTTGTGGTTGTAGATCAAACAAGACAACTCTCTAAAAGTTTCTCGCGTTATAAACCTGACAGTACACTCGGCTTTAAGTGTTTTATTTAGATGCAAGTACTCGTTTTGATAAAGATGAGTTTGCAATAATTTATTCGACAACTGGTTAATTACGATTCATCCGTTCCATCTGGCATTGCGCTGTCTGTTTCATCTGGCATTGCGCTGTCCGTTTCATCTGGCATTGCGCTGTCCGTTTCATCTGGCATTGCGCTGTCCGTTTCATCTGGCATTGCGCTGTCCGTTTCATCTGGCATTGCGCTGTCCGTTTCATCTGGCATTGCGCTGTCCGTTTCATCTGGCATTGCGCTGTCCGTTTCATCTGGCATTGCGCTGTCCGTTTCATCTGGCATTGCGCTGTCCGTTTCATCTGTCCTTGTTCTATCTTGATCAGCTTATCGTCCTTGTAATAGTTCTACAAGTGTAATGGAATCTCTAAAACCACAATCAAAATGCAATCATCGAATTTGTTTCTATGTGAGATATCTCACAGCCATAAAGACCGTAGTGATCTAGGTACGTAATATATATTTTTTTACACTGACCTTTAGTTATCACCAGTACTTCCCCACAAGTTATTTTTGTCTAAGTATTATTTGTCGCTATCACCAGTACATCTCCACAAGCCATTGTTGTATAAGTATTTTTTTTATCGTTATCACCAGGATTTCTCCACAAGCCATTTTTGTCTAAGTATTATTTGTCGCTACCACCATCTCCACAAGCCATTTTTGTCTAAGTATTATTTATCGTTATCACCAGTATTTCACCACTAGCCATCTAAGTATTATTTATCGTCAGCTTAAGTATATCAACGAGAAATCAATGTGCTTCAAGCAAGTATTCCACTAGCAATCATCGGGAATATGTCATAGTCTATCAACAGTTTTTATTCTACACCTGATATCTTTAAAATTTACCGAATACAATGGTTTGTCATTTTTCTGATAGCTCTTCCTAAATAACGAACACAACTGTCACAAATGTATGAACATAACTTTGTTCGCATACTAGTCGTGCAAATCTCCTGAACAATCGTCGTTTGACGTATTTGAACATTTTTCGGTGGCATAGCTGTCATATTTAATTAAATCTGCTAAAAATATCAAGTCATAATACAGGTAATTTTATTCCCTCAATTATTGGTGTGGGGGGAGGGGCTGGGGGTGCTATTATCCTAGACACACAGTTTGATGTGCTAGGGTTAAGGCCCCCCGATTCACCTTTATAAGGTTTAATTCCAGACTATACAAATACATATATCACGAAGAGAGAGAGAGAGAGAGAGAGAGAGAGAGAGAGAGAGAGAGAGAGAGAGAGAGAGAGAGAGAGAGAGAGGGGGGGGGGGAGTACTCTGTAGCTTAATATGAAAATAAATGTATAATCGTTCCTAAACCGATAACTATTACAAAGGTTTAGCTGACTTGATTAAAAGAGCAGCAGCCAGCCAAAGGTTTAATATTAATAATTTTTGTGGTCAAAACATCTTTAAATACCTTTTATATGATATAGTTATCATAGTTGTCTTTCTCTACTGAAGCACGTTTATGTAAGTCGTCTACGTCTTCAGAAGAGCTTCGCCTTCATTAAACTTAAAAGCATTGTATTTTTTCACTAAGCTAAAGCTTTTTAAAGCCTGTTAAATATGATACATCAAGATGGGTATCATACTACGTGCACTTATAACAGTACAACTGTAACAGGATAAACCTGAATGCGTCATCTTCCTCTTGCCTACTCTAAGTGTCACATAAAACAATTTATTGGATCAATTGCGATTTGTTTTACATGAGTACATTTAACAGTAATCAGTGACACAAAGTCTGCTCCGAAGCTCTGGACTTTTATTACGTTTCTAAAACAAATGGTAAATGGATATCAGGATGTTGCTCACAACAAAGCACGAATTTCTATATATTATACCATTTTTAAATAAATATGTACTTGTAATAATAAGTCTGTGTAGAATCTTTATTTTTAACACCCGTTTTTGTCGACGCATTATTAATCTGGATGCAAGATATAAATTTGTTTCCAATTATCAGTTTCTATTTGACCGAATTCTCTGTGCCACTTTGCCATTTGTGGTATAAATTCCCCCATTTATGATCAGATTAAAAACATACTTTTGCAACCATTTTCGTCCCTTACAATGTAAAGTAGTTTAGAGCTTATGTTTTTTTCTAGTTGTCTTATTCCAATTTTTGTCTGATTTTCAGTTCTTGCTCTTATTCAGCCTTTGGATATTAGACTATTTGATGCAATTAAAAAAAACGGTGAAACGGATTCATACTAAACCACTGTCCACTAGCATCTTTTTCCTCTACTAATTACTCCTTTTTCGGGAATCCAGGAAATAAAGTCACAGGAAAAAAGTCACAATGAAAAAGAGCCCTAGGAAAAAAAGTCACAGGATAAAAATAAGTGAGAATATCACACAAATTTAGAAACCATAAATAATATATTACGATGGAGATAATTTTAAATAAAATTCAAATATATACACTCCGAAAAATTTCAACTTGTAATGAAAACTAAATCCAATAGAACAATTATCTAGCTTATAATAACATTAAACGTTTGGCTGAAACCAGTATGTTGAATTGTTTAACAATCCCAGGCTACAAAGGGACATTACATCATAAAAATATTTTGTTCTGCCAATGTAACAAATTAGTGTCTTACTTGGCTTCAGACCTATATTCATCTATTCCATATTGTATTCAATGAAACAAATGCAATGTTTATTTCATTATTTGTTCACATTAGGTTGACATTTTTTTGGATATGTATCTATTTGATTTTTATGTAAAGTTTTCTCTTTAGTAATATAGTATGTACTGTACCAAAATTTGTGTTATATTCCCGTTTTTAACCTGTGATTTTTTTCTATAACTCTTAATTCTTGTGAATTTTTTTCTTGCGACATTTTTCCGCAACTTTTTTCATTTGGCTTTATTCCTGGATTATAATAATAATAATAATAATAATAATAATAATAATAATAATAGTAATAATAATAATGTAATACCACGTTAATTTTAGACTGTTCTTAGTATGTATATGTCATGTATTGTCATTAACTGATTGATTCCAATACTTTTGTTACCGTGCGATGACCAAAAATCTATTATCATGCATTATTATGTGAATTTAAAAATGAAAATTTATATATTTACTCTGAAATATAATTTAGTCCTACCCAAAACTGTGACTGTTTTCCTACCCAAAACTGTGACTTTTTTCCGCAGAGTGTGACTTTTTTTCCTGTGACTTTTTTTCCTAGCCGAAATTGTGACTTTTTTCCGTGACTTTTTTTCCTGTGACTTTTTTTCCGCGCACCTTTTTCGGGGGGGGGGGGGGGGCACAAGACAGAAGCCTCCCCCACCCCCACCCCATTTCGAACAACAAGTAAAAAGTGTTGATGTGCGAGTGTATTTCCCCCTGATGTGAAGTTTTGTGTTTTTTATTTTCCATTTAAATCGGTCTCTTTAATTTTTGGGGGTATTTTTTTCTCCTATTGTATCTATAGAGAGTTATCGTTTGATGTAGGTTTCTTTCACTTTTCATCGAATTCAACTTCTCTAGCTTCTGTTTAGTTGACCCTGGCTAGGGGTTCCCTGTATCCAGAGTTTGCTATTTGTGTTGGTGCTATATGTATGCATGCTATATGCATATAATATGCATGTCTTTTTCGTATGGATAGCCATTTGTATCAAATTTCTTTCCCAATTATCCTTTTTGTGACTTGGACCTTTAATCAGATCGTCAATACTAATTATTCATATGAAACTACACATAACAGGATCTGGTTCTATGCATTTTGCAGCTGGATTTGTCTCATAAGCAAGTATATGTTATATACTGTTTATATTGCTCCATCAATCTAAACTATCTATAAATTTTAATGTCTCTTTATTGTTTTAAAATGATTATTTCTTCCCTAAGAGTTTAAATCATTACTGAGCCAAATACATGTATCATCTTTATTCTGCGTAATTTATACATTTTCAGCATGATACTTGTAAACAAAGTTTTGATGGCTGACGTTACAGAGCAAATTATTAATGAACTCATGTTGTATATGTTTAACATTTGTAATTCATGCAACATTTGGCACATGTTGGACCTGTTTACTTGTCGTATAAGTAATCGTAGAAAAGCACCTTCTTATCCGTTATTCTTTTTCCACAATCGAGTGCTATTTTAAGAAAAACTATTTTCGCTTTTGTTTTGCATTGTGCGGTTTTAATTCTTCATAAATAATTTATTAATATGCCCGTTATTAGCTTTTCCTATAAATTTTCCGCACAAGAATAGACAAGAATTTTACCGTCAAATCCCAAAGTACGAAAATTATATACATTTACTATTTCCGTTCTACCATACCCTTAAACGTGGCGGTAACTACTTCTATCTGAAGGTTTCTTGGTAACAGCTGAACACGTGTGAATAACTATACCATGGCCTCGGTTGACATTCAAATGGAAATGAGTAACATTCTCGTAATAAATCTGTATCCTGTTTTTGGGCATTCAATCCCACCGTAAATAACTGTCGAAATAAAGATGTCATCCCTATACAAAGTCCCCATCGGAGCCTCTATAAATATACTGCCAAACAAAGTTAAACACTTATCAGCGGACTCAGATAAAAACTTTCCGAGTTATTTATCTGGTGATACTGTCGGCAGTGCAACATTTAGACAACTTGCACAATAGCTGTAAATCGCATGTATGAGTCTGGTGTCTCCTTGCGTCCAATAACTCTGTTAACAATAATAATAGTGAAAATGAGCGAATGTTGATGTACACACTTCGTTCATAAAATTTATATTCGTGCTCATATCAGCTGTTCATAACAATTAAATTCGATTTAAGGGTTGAGATTGTGTTCGTATCAGAAAGGATGAATTCTAAAAAAATTCTTTTACTTTTGAGTTACGTTTTAGAAATTAAGGTTTATATCAAAACTGTCATTATCATAGTAATTATCATCTCTCTCTCTCTCACTCTCTCTCTCTCTCTCTCTCTCTCTCTCTCTCTCTCTCTCTCTCTCTCTCTCTCTCTCTCTCTCTCCACACACACACAACACACACACACACACACAGACACACATACAGACACACACACGTTCCTCTTAGAGTAGCACATCAAGCGATTCATGCCTTTGATAAATCTAGCATGACGATACCTTCCAATATCTCGCACACCTTTACAAAAACATAAAATTCATACTTCTACCTTCATCTTCCAAGTCAGTTGTTACATCCTTCTGAATTGTATTTTCAATATCCATTTGTAAGATTGCTTGTTGTGTTTAAGCCATTCAGGCAAATTTGTGAATGAATTTCCTTTGGGATACTATCGATGTACAGTGTGTGTGTGTGTGTGTGTGTGTGTGTGTGAGAGAGAGAGAGAGAGAGAGAGAGAGAGAGAGAGAGAGAGAGAGAGAGAGAGAGAGAGAGAGAGAGAGAGAGAGAGAGAGTTTTGGATTTTTAACGTAGCTTTAATTTTTTTTACTCATATCTCTACAATGTCTGCAGTGTGAAAGTTTATAGTGATGTCGAGCACAATGGATAATATCATGATGCAGACATGTAGCATCGTGCCCCACTCACTCACATTATCCTGACACCAGGTCGACTAGTTTTAATACTAACCTCATAATGCTGAGTGCCTAGTGTTTAAACCATTCAGTAAAATCTGTGTATATGTTTTCGTTATCGATGTAAAATTTAAACTTTTAAATTCTGTCAAATATCAATCTGGTGCTTTTGTTTATTTCATGACCCGTTTAACATATAAAACGTCGAATAGACGTTTAATGACATTATCCATTTCGTCTCCATTTATTACGTTCATTGATCTGGTTATATTATACAAATTTCGTTTCGAACGCATTATCTATCCTTAACTGGCGTTATCTCTCATTGTAATATCGAACTGAGCTTTCACAGAATGATTTTTTTAAATTTAGATTTTCATATATGGTTTTGTATCATTGAATAATTCATAGAAATCTTTATTGGTGTCGTCATCAATTATGCAGACATAAACATTTGTCTAAGTCTTTTTCATTTCTTTGTTAACTTCGGTATATTATGTTCAGTGGCTTCTTTTCCACTTAAAACCTGTTGAAGGTGCTTTTAATATTTTCTCGCTTGTTTTTGGTATTTCTAAGCTAATAATAGAAGTGTTTAGTTTTAGGTTTTAAACTGGAAACATTGCGATGTATGTTTAACTACTTGATGGGTAACAAGACAATTAGATCTAAGTTTTGGCGTACAGTTTAGAAAATGCCGTGCCTGGCGTTAGCTTGCTAAATATTCCCCATCTGTCAAGGAACACAACTACCATTTCGCACTCGGGTACCGTTGTAAACAGCTTCGGAGATATGTTCACCTTCAGCCTTTCAACTTTAAAACTGAGGTCGAGTCCGCAACGTACCTTACATAATTCCCTTTTCGCGACAATCGGATTCCTATCATGCTAGATCAGTATCCATTTTTGCTGCTGTCATTACACACACACACACGCACGCACACACACACACACACACACACACACACACACACACACTAAGTCATTAAATAAATATTTATTTCAGACAAAATTGGCAAGGATTCGATTAGGGGTGTAAATAAACACTAGAAATGCAGTAATGCAAATATTGGTCTACAACCATTAATGTGTAACTAAACAATATTTATGCTTGAAATATGTATGTATTTCTCCTTTGTATATTGTTCATCATATATAAAAGCTAAACTTGCTGCTATCATCCTCTTTATGGGTGTTGCTAATCAAGGTCACCTGGAAGACGTTATGCTATCATCCTCGTTATGTGTATTGCTAATCAGGGTCACCTGGAAGACGTTATGGCGGTTATGCTATTATCGCCGTTGTGTTTGTTGCTACTCCAGGCATTCTAGAAGACATGCTGCTTCTATCCTCGTTGTGTTTGATGCTAAATCCAGGCCATCTAGAAATAAGTCATTGTTTTCATTACCTCACAAAAGCAGGTCAGGTACGTGTTCTCACACATACACTTATAAACATCCGTCACACACACATGTATGTATGTATGTATGTATGTATGTATGTATGTATGTATGTATGTATGTATGTATGTATGTATGTATGTATGTGTGTGTGTGTGTGTGTGTGTGTGTGTGTGTGTGTGTGTGTGTGTGTGCGTGCGTGCGTGCGTGCGTGCGTGCGTGTTTGCGTGCGTGCGTGCGTGTGTGTGTACTTTTGGCGAAGTTAAGATCTATTTTACTGTTCATTCAAAACAAGATCGTATGTTCGGTGTACATGTTCGTCCAAACCGTACATGGATGAGTCGGGGCTAATATATGGGATCTTCTTTTACAGCTGCATCGGTAAGAAATGATTAGTGCGCTATTTAAATATCCTAATGTCTTTTATTTGAAACGAAAGAGACACGAAATGTCAACCACGAAACAACAGTTGGCTATCAATTGTTTTTAGTTTGATAAACTTGAAACTTGGACAACGCAGAAATATATAAGCTAACATGTTTACAATATCCCTAACTCGTGAAGAATCGTTATTTTTAGGTGTTATTTTCGTTTTTTTTTTTTTTGTTTGTTGGCTTGTTTAGCGTCGTGGGTTCTTTCCACATCTGCCTTATAAACAGCTGCTTTTGAATACACACGTGGAGATCATAGAACCAAAAATACTATTTTAAAAAAAAACACGTTGTAACCATATTACTGCTGGTTCGAAACATTTAGGTATATGTAACCATATGAAAGATGTATAATTTATTCCAGCTGATAGATGATGAAAAAACATGAGTCTGAGAAAACAATACTGAGCGAAAACTTGGAACGGCATCGTGTTCATGGTTTTGTGCGACTTGCGGCCAAACAATCCATTTAGCCTTTTAAAAAACAAACAATAACCTGAATTTACGGTGCGTAATATCTCAACATTTCTTGTGTCAGTTGAGGCATGCCATTATCGGACAGATAATGGTATATCGATTTGGAAAATTACATCTTCATTTGAAGAACAAACAAACAAGCAAACTTGTACATTATCAGGACTATACAAACTTTAATATATCCCAGAGTGAGAAGTATTTTGACAGAGAAGATACGTAGATATGGAGATTTCTTTCGCAATTTTTAGTTGTTATTGCTGTCTTTATCTTTATATTCTTGGTTTGTTTATTTTATGTTTCTCTGGTTTTAATGTTTTATTTATTTCTAGATGTTTTCAAAGTACGTATCATCTTGTTTGTTGTTGCGACAGTAAAACCAACACCAACACCAACACCAACACAAATATATATATATATATATATATATATATATATATATATATATATATATATATATATATATATATATATATATATATATATATATATAGGTGGTTTTAGAACCCTGATTTAAATCATCTGCGCAAATTATTTGTTGCTCGCGCAACTCGTTATAATATGTACACTGTAAAGCAGCTTTTGATGACGGAAGTTATCGAATCACAAAATCAGAATCATAAAGATGTGTGATTTAAATATTTAGAATATTCTAGTTACTGTTCTCTTTAGCTTGTTCTACATATTTGAATTTTGTTTTATCATTTTTCTGAATATGCGTGCGTGTGTGTATGCGTGTGTGTACCCGGATAAACTGTCCTTATCGCACAAAGGTACCTTAAAAATACGCAATGCTTACATTGATTTTGCGTCTTCGTTTAGAATGGGATTAAACGAAAAGTGCAGGAAATAACTTCCACCCCATCGACCAGCTAAGTGAGTATCGCGTGCTTTTAGCGATGCCACAACGGATTCTGTAATTGATCGCATTTGTGTTGCTCGTTATTTTATAATTTTACAACACAGAATATATGCGTTTGCCTGCAGATATGATTTCACATTAGTACATTCCACGTTGGCATAAATGTAAATGATGGTAGGCAGTTCAGATTATAATAATGGACAAATATACATGCATAGTTCGTGGGCCGTTTAGTTTTGATAAAAATGTAACCCCCAATTTCTCTAGGTCTCAGTTGAATGATTTTGTACGAAACACCAAGATATCCATCGCATAGACGACAAGCGATTTGGTGACGTCGTAACGTTTGAGCAGTACGAGTCTTTTCTTAGTTTTCTTTCTTTGAAAATTAACAGGAGTAATATTTCAAGGTCGATAAATTGATACATAAAAGCTGTTATGAAACAAATTCCTCATCGTTTTAAGAGTGTTCTTAAATTGAACTATTGACCTCTTTTTCGCGCGTAAACATTCAGTTCAAACATGCTGCGATAAGGCTTATAAAATATTGACCGTGCAAATATTCTGGGAAGAACCATACAACTTACCTCATGCAGTCTCTCAGCGAAGATCAATTTAAACTGACTTCACTCTATCGAAATCAAGAGAGAAGCATCATATTTGCTAAATCGATTTATAAACAAAACCAAGGCATAATGACAATCAGTGGGAAAGAATTTCCATGACGTTAATACAAGCTTCACACTGATGGTCTCAGAGAAACCCTACAATATTGTACACAAAAACATCTGATTCATCCAAATAAATCTCTTTTACGATAACAGTTACAATTAGACAGGTACAACTATTATTAATATTAGTACCACTACTTCTACCTCGTGGACGGGGTACTAAGATGGGCATATATGTGTCAATGGATCAAGCATACTAAAACAATTTGACTATGTTCCTTGCAAATAATAAAATAAATTGTGTAGTCCTCTTATTTAATACCGGAAGTATCGCAAATCATTGGAGAAATAGTTGCAAAATCTCGTTTACTTTTTATCTCATTATTCCTTTTAGATCATCCGCCGTATTAGTTAAAATAATGGTCACTTATGTTCTTAGCCTCGATTGTTTGTGTGCCATTTAAAGACATTGATGCCATATTTGCAGCGCCGTTGCAAGGCATTTTGGTGCCCTAGGCGAGATCAGATATCTGACGCCCCCTCCCCTTCCACTCACGCCCTCCCCCACCCGCCCATCATGAAATAAACCCTTAGCCCAGCGCGCTAGGCGATTGCCTAGTTCTCCTAGCGGAATCGCCGGCCCTGCATATTTGGAAACATAAACAAATCTTAATAAAATATGACGCGTTTTGAGTCAGAAATTTTGCGCATTAAACGTAAATAGGCTTTATTGGTAACTTTGAAATTCGACCAACAAGCCATTATTCGCTACTTGGTTGATACTAACGTAGAATATCCAATTATGGTCTGGTAAGCCTTATATAGAAAAGAGGTCACGGCGAGAATCTCGCGTCATCTATCATGGCGGACACGGTGAGGTTAGTGCAACCATGCCAATTTATGTTATCGTGTTAAGTGCTTAATAAATAAAAAATAAGCCAAACTTCTTTTACAATATGATTATACTTATGTAGTAGATTTCTACACTGATTGTTTTTCTGACTTTATAGTGATGATTTTATTTGCTCAGTTACATGATATGGGATCAGTTGGTAGCCTCAACCACAACAAATCAAGTTGAAGCTACGGCATCGTAGCTAACGTAAAACAAGAACATGTGTTTGAAATGACAATGTCGTCACTTTGGGGCAAATAAAAATCCATTATGATGAGCCGTTGTTACGAATACTTTTGACTGGGGAAATATATTAAGGCCTACAATTACTCGAATGATCTTGTAAGAATTTAATGATGACATCGTTATTTAACTAACAATAAACTAAAGACCTAGACATTGAGCCAACTTGAAGAGAAAATTTCACTCAAACCGTGACTCATATATTTTCACCGCGCTCTATATGCTGGGACTGTTGATGTATGGTCTGTTTATATACGTGTACCTGAACTATTTGGATCAGGACAATTAAGCCCAATGATGTATAAAGTCCATGACCGTCATTGACCACATAATAATATGAGGCATATACTGCAAGCGATACTCAAATAGATGTGGGCTTTACATTATTAGTGTGGTTTAGTTTTGTAGGACTACGACACTATTTATTAGTGTATGAAAGGATAGACATAACAACCAGTATATTTGGTGGAGGAAGACCATCAGCAGAACCACCAACACACGTAAAGCTACTGGCATGCTTTCTCACATATTCACGTTCGTCGAGACGAGACTTGAACTCACGCGGAGAGTTAATGAGATATGTGTGTGATCCGTAACGGTGGGCGTTTTAGACTACTTGATCACCCGGAGTCCCTCTATATCATTGTAAATGCATGGCAATAGCAAAGCGACCGTTTAATTTCGTTTATGGGTGGAGGGGGCAATGGAGGGGGAAACCTGAAACTTTAAAAAATATTTCGGCCCCAGATTTGTATATAAAGGAAGTTATGTATTCCCATTATATTAATTGGGAAACAAATATGCTGTAGCCCCCATCCCGCAAATTAATTTGTCAGTCATTATAAGATTATCAAGCAGCAACTGGCTTATTTTGCCAGGAGGAATATTGTTTAAGTAAAATTGTGGTTATTTACCAAAATGACTCCGATATTTATGTACTGGAAAGTTTTCGCTAGAATAATGTTGATGAGGAAGTATCAATAGCAATGGACTAGCTTTTACTAAATCTGATATAGCCCAACCCATCCCCCACCCCCGTCCGATTTTTCTGCAGAAAAAGGAATTTTCACATTTTCACGTTGATAGGTATGCAAGTGCTCTGACACAGTCATTCTCACTGGCAAAGGAAGTAAAGTTCCAATAGATCGGAGTTTAACCTTATCGGTGAGTTTGTTAATGGATCAATATGTCATGTACAGATCAAAGAGTTGTGGCTCTAAATTATTCTGTTGGGCTATACAATCGTTTTGGTCTACTTCCTTCCTTCCTTTCTCTTTTATCAGTACTGTTGTACAGGTAAGAGAGAGAGAGAGAGAGAGAGAGAGAGAGAGAGAGAGAGAGAGAGAGAGAGAGAGAGAGAGAGAGAGAGAGAGACACACAGACAGACAGACAGACAGTACAATTTATCAGGAGTGGTGCTAGTTATTTTCTTTGCAACCAGGATCTTTATTTTCAATATGCACTACTTGAACTGTTAATCTGAAGAATAGTACGTCTTAGTTTAGTTTGTTATTAAAGAAATAATTTTAAAATGCTGTCTACGAAATATTTGCAGTGCAAGCAAATAAATTCCAGAAAATCTAGAGGAACATCTCGTTTGTTTTATAAATTATGTTTTTAAAATTTTTAAGATGCACATGACACAAGTCCATAATGGTCTTATTGTATGAATAAAACAACAGAAACAACTTGTCAATGCTGTAACGTTCAATCATTAAAGCTGGTAAGTTTTTTTCACTTTTGTATCACCTTGAGATAAAAGAAAGTTCTATCTTACTTAAATAATTTCAAAACAAATGAACCCTTTTGCAAATCGTACTGCTCATACGCAGTCTTCTCAGAACTATTGAGTTTTGATAATTTTGTTTCATGATCAGTCGCCGAAGATTATATAAATGTCAATACGTTTATAGATATTGATATGCAGCTTTTAGTGTACGTACACCTGACCGCAAAGAACACCTGCTATCCCAAGAACTCCATCCACGTGTTGAACTGTTCGTTCAGCACATAATACATTGGTGAATGCATGAGCGATTTTTCCTCTTGCATTTTGATGTTGACAGACCCGATATTGGCGTACATCATTCTGTGGGGTGTCTGTATTTTGTCTTTTCTCCATATATCTTTATGTTTTATTTCTAATTATCGCTACCCTTTGTGTTTCCTTTATGTCATCACTGGTCTTTCTCTATATTTTACTCCTATATGTATGTTCTCCTATATTGATTTTTCTTCTTTCATTACACCATCACTCATTTTTTGTTTCTGTTACACGGAAGTTTTCTTCAAACATCATGTTAGCTTCTTTTTTAATATGTCAAGGGTATTATAACACAATTGAGTTTTGTATCCTTACCACATCAAAAGCAATCATTAAGCAGTATTCTTTATTAAGTACAATATACCGTAGTATTGTTAAACGTCATTAGTGGGCAGTCTTATTTACAATATCAGCTTTTCACAAGTGTGTTATGGTATATACACACAAATATAAAAGAATATTATAAACGTTATGTCTGAGATAATACATATCGTTACATTGAATTGTTATATTTTGGAGGATCTTAAGAAAAGATGAGATTTTTTGAGGAATTAATAAAGATTAAATATAGTTTTTTCAAGAAATTCACTTTATTAAATGATAGGAATGTTTTTAGTTCATATTCTACTATTAAAAAGGTTTGCTATATTGCTGAACATTTCAGTTCACTTTCCATGATACAAAACTTAATATGGATAATGAGCTTATCATGGAAACTATAGAGTTACACGTATTAATATTTATGAACTAAATAGGAACTATTCAGACTTTTATCTTCAAATAGACAGAGATAGATTGCATTTTAAAAACGAGTGTGTTTTAATTGGGCGGAGGAAAGGGAGGGGGTTAGGGGCGGGGAAGGGGTGTTTTAATCTTGTCTTGGATCAAATAATAGATACGTTCAGTTATAATAAGGTAAATAATCCAAGAGCGAGACAAATTGTTTTAGATATGGACCATGCTTTAGAATACAGAGAAAGTACTATATAATATAATATATATATATATATATATATATATATATATATATATATATACATATATATATATATATATATATATATATATACAGAGAATGAGAGAGAGAGAGAGAGAGAGAGAGATTCACAGGTATACTTTGAGGAAACGGAACTCGGCAAAATAAGCAAGACCGGACTGTTTTCCTTGCGTTAACTATTGTATTTACAATTACGGAAAATGTAAATATATAACTAGAATATAGAGCCGATCACTCTCTTATAAAAATGAAGCATGCTTTCCCAAAAAATGTAAAAACAAATAGTCTTCTTGAAATTTAATAATTCATTATTTAAAGACCATGAACATGTGCAAAGAATCAAAGAAGCTATCATAAATTTTCAATTTTTGTTTGTATTTGCCGAACATTTAGATATTTTAAAAAAATATACTTATATACAACTGTTAAACACTATCAACTTTTCTTTGAAATGCTTCTGTTCAAAATTAGAGGAAAAAACAATTTCATAGGCATCATTCAGGAGCAAAGTAAAAGATCGATTCCTAAAGCAAATAATTCCGGATATAAGCAGTTTAGAAGAGAGAAGTGATGTCAATGAAGCACCAGAATGGAGGGGAAAAGTAGGTAGCAGGTATTAGAAAGTTAACGATGGACGGGTTAAGTGTTAGGCCTATACCAATATGGATTGAAGAAGTAGCGAAAATGACTAAATACTTTTAGAAAATACATTAACAGTGAGTCCGAAGGATTAAGGGACAGCATTTTAGATGGACTTGCATTAAAAGCGTGAAGTTGATATGTTGGTCTTGAAATGCTACTTAATTATTCGGAAACCGCTCCGGTGGCCTAGTGGCTAGAGAGTCCGCCGCGGGAGCTGGAGGTCGTGGGTTTGATCCCCGGCGGAGTCATACCAAAGACTTACAAAAATGGTACTAACAGCTACCTCGCTTGGCGTTCAGCATTTAGAGGTTAGTGTTAGGACTGACGACCTCCCGTTTCCGCGGCGGACGCTCTAACCACTACGCCAAATGGGAAGTCGTGGTTAATGAACTGGAAATACTAATTGTGATGCGATTCCATAAGTGCACCGAAATGTTTCAGCTGTAACCGGTCACACCAGTAACTATTTTTATAGCCCCAACACTAATTGATGCTATTCTGACAGTTGCGGTAGTCGCAATTGGAGAAACAGCCAGGCCAACCGTTATTTGTACGACTAGTCCACGAATCGCATCTACGACAACAAACACGCGTTTTATTTCGCGCGTAAAATTGTTTTCTTGTTGATGCTACTTCACTTCGATCATAGGTTTTTTACGTCTTTGCTGTGTGTTCCTATAACCATTCTTTTATTAATGTTGTCACTGTAGCGTATGATTGTTTAACAGGCTGGTCTTTAGTGGTTCAGCTGCAATCACGGATAATATATTGATTGGTAATATTTATGTATCAGGCGATTGTACTTTATGTGGGCTTGCCACCTTGTTTACCTAAAACTGCATGGATTATGCCTTGCTGTGTGACTCTAATATTTCTCGGTTTCGTCCAAAAACTGTTTTACGGACAAATACTTCGTACATATCAATCGAACACTTTCTTTACCTGACTGAGCTAATATTGGTCGGATATAATTGATAACTTGTTTTCTAGTTTGTCAGTGAATTCCACTCTAACCATGTGAACACACTACATGGATGTTTTCACACTTGGCACTGTAATCTGATTCCCAGTGTTTTCGCTTGCTAATGCAACAATTCCGAGATCACATCGAATTGGGATTGCAATGGTGTGACTGACTATTCAGAATCCATCAGATAAACGTGATGATAAATCTTAAATACAAACGCCCAGATGGGTAAATTACCTGTCCGGATAGACGTTGAGTCCTTCAACCTGAATTTTCTCTTCGTGACATATGATGCTGATATTGCATATGTTAAAATGTATACAGTGCTCGGTTTGTGGATACATGATATTGGTGTCAGCAAAGCAAGATGCGCCTTATTGTTTATTGACTTCATTATTCTACAACAGCAACCTTAAAGTTCCGGTTGAAGATAGACAATTATGATCAGGGCTCGCACAGTTTTAAGATGTGCCGTTTAGATTTATCAAAATCATTTTCAAAAGCAACTAAAACAAACTAACCATTTCCTATGGTCAAGAGGTCACGTTGTAGTGGGGGCACTTGCGTATTCATGAACTGGTTCGTCGTAGCCTCGGAAACATTATTTTATTAATTCCACCGAAACACAAGAGTCTCTAAATCCGGGTACTCTGTGATTTCGGTCATATTTTCACGATTTAAATTATTTTGTTCATGTCTACATTGTTGGTTTGCAGCTTTCCAGTTTATTCTTGACAAATAAAAAGCTCATTTGGAGCGACGCCAGAAACAAACCATCAGTGCCACGTCAGGACGCTGTACTCAAGCGTCTGTAAATGTAAAGAGGCATGTGGTATATACTTCCAAGCATTTTTTTTTAAGTGATATGCACAATTAACAAGAGATTTCAGGGTCGGTGAACTAGGTTTGCTTCCTACAGCGTGCATGACGTGCAGGAAACATTTGTCATCTCGAGTATTTCGAAAGTACTTAACAGACGCGTATTGTAACCGAATACCTTTTCCACTTGATGCCATTTGACTCCGATGACTGGACATTCTAATTTCTTTTCCTTTTCATGGGAACTCGAGACGCTGTGCGTCCACGAGAAGATCCGCTTCCCACCGTCTTTTCTAGAACTATCCCGGATGATGTGCCCACGGCCCCGAATGCAGCTGCCTTTGTAGGCCACAACACTGAAATCGCTGAGATAAATAGAAAACGTTCAACTTATTTTTGCATTTCTGCCACCTCTGATTGCGATAAAATTAATTAGTCATAACGGGACGTTTACAGTTAATTTTGCATGAGAAAAGTCTCAGAGTGAACCTGCAAGTCTTTTAAACGCACGTCTTATTTTTGCAACCTGGTTTGTCCTACGATCAATCACAACTTCATGATATGCCCATTTATTTTAAAAATCATGTTGCTCAATTACAGTCTACCAGTGTGTGAAAACCAGGAATGGTTTTGTACAGGCGCACTAAAGACTCTCATTTGGTCACTCGACTCCTCTAAAAAAGAGTCTTGTCAGAAAGATTCACTGCGACGCATCTGTAATTGGGAACGGAGTACAGAATTACACGTGCATTAAAGTGTATCTAAGAATATTTTCGCCGAGGTCTACACGTACCCATCTTGGTCCAAGAGGGAAAACTGAAGGTGTATCAACCATGGATTGATGCATGGAAGGTACAAGATACCATCAGCGTAATTTGATTTTCATTCCTGATCAGTGCTAGATGCGGCGTCGCTCGTCATAGCAGTATAAATAATGAAATCGGGTTGAAACCAACTGATGACTTTCGTTAGAGGACTGTCGCCTAAAACGTCTTTTGCAGCCGCCGTAACCCATTTAGACCCACTCAGATATTATTCTGTTCGGTATCTGCTATTGTACGGGTGAGTCAGAAGGTTGACAACGTGGTGGCTACTGACACAGTATGGTCCGTTGCTATGTTTACGATCGATATTCTAGGGCAACCAAAGCACAACCAGTTGGTGCCACCGTGGACAAAGTCATTACCTCCATGTATGGCATAAGTCGGTGCTGTGTATGACTACGTCTGCTAAATCGATCAAATGGGACTCGCCTATGGACATCGGTTACTTCATCGCCCATCAATATAGGTTTTGGGAATATACAATCTAACTGTTTGTGAGGGCGGGGTCGTATTCAACCATGTATGGTAGGGTGGCCCTTAGAAATCAAGTTTTGAATTATATATTTCTGGACCTCTCATTTTGTTCTAAAAGATAAAAAAAACACAGTATGCAAAAAATCTGCAAAATTGAACAAGGTTTAGAGGTAGCTCAATGACACTGAAATTTGTGGTAATCACGTTCATAATGTCCATATTGTACTGTTTGTAATATAGATTGTAGAATATAGAACCACAGTGTAAATTAAAAATTTTTTCCTTACTTACTTATTGATTGACTAATGACTTGTTATTATTAAATATTCTTTGCAATTTTGCAAGTTTTATTGTTCAGTTGTTTACTTTTATGTCTTCAGGAAATTCAGATGTTGAGTGTTGACTGTTAAATTTTCAGTTAAAAAAGTAACAAATCTGCAATTCTGGAAGCTTTTGCCTCAGTTGTTGGACTTGAAAGGTTAAAGTGGGAATTTTGTGAACTCTGGACTGTGGACTGTGGACTGTTGAGTGTTAAATAGAGTATAATTGTTCCGGTTTTGGTTGATACTTACCTGTTAACAATGGCAGCAGCAGTGACAGCAGCCACAAAAGTGACAACACGCTCACAAGAGTATCTTGTTACCAGTGCAGATGGGATAGAAGGTAGTAAACTGCCCTCAGCAGAGCAAGTTCTCAGCTATTTCTTGCATCGTCACAATGTTCTTAAAGAGGAAATCCGAACAGCAGCAAACAACAGCATAATACGAGTGGAAGATTTTTGGTTCCGTGCAAGAATTCCAGTCAAGCATCGACAAGATTCAATTAAAAGACTTGAAGAACTATTCTACCAGTGGAAAGGTCTGAAGAAGAACAAGAACCGTAAGACACAGACTCGGCAAGCAAATGAAGTCATGTTTACAGAAATGATCAAAGAACTGTTTGATATTGCACACGCTAATGCAATGCAACTCATAGAGAATGAAGAGGACAAATTATTCCTGGAATGTCAGCGGAAGAAGGGACGGCCTGGATGCATGGCGGGTGTGGACAATGTGCTGCTCAAACAACAAGAACTGCAGAAGGAAAAAGTGGAGACATTGCAAAGAAGACGAAAACGTTCTGAACTTGAAAAGGATTTGTTGTCCCAAGTGGTTGAGCTGGACAGCAGTAGCAATAATTCAGACATGGAAACATCATCTGAGTCTGACGACCAAGATCCAATCCCCAGCACAAGTGCGGCTGCTCCTCCGCCACGAAAACGAGGTAAAAAGCAGGTAATATCAGCCCCTCTGGCAGCAATGCTCGATAGAAATCTGTTGAGTGACAGGGCTGCCACGATGGTCATTTTTGAATCAATGAGGGCTATCGGACAAGACCCAGAGCAGCTTGCTCTAAACAGGACGACCATACAGCGTGAACGCCAAAAACACCGTAAAGCAGCAGCTGCTGGCATTAAGGAAGCATTCAAACGAACCACAGATTTAACTGTAAATTGGGATGGCAAGCTAATGCCTAACTTAACTGGTATAGAAAAGTTGAACAGGCTACCAATTCTGGTTTCGACAATGGGAGAGAAGAAGCTTTTACAAATTCCAAAGATACCTGCAGGAACTGGCAAAGCTGAGGCAGAGGCAGTTTACAATGCCATATGTGAATGGAAACTTACCAGTTTGGTTCAGGGCATGTGCTTCGACACCACGAGCTCCAATACTGGTAGACTGTCAGGTGCTTGCATCATTCTCGAGCAGTTACTGGGACGGTCTCTTCTGCACTTTGCTTGTCGGCATCATATAATGGAACTGGTCCTGGGTGCTGCATTTGGAATCTGTATGGGACCCAGCAAGGCACCAGAAATTCTCATATTCAAGCGTTTTAAACAACAGTGGTCAAGCATAGACCAAGACGGATTTAGTGACGCCTTTTCAGATGAGTATGCATCTACCGAGCTTGCAGATGTTCAAGTCGAAGTCATTGCATTCTGCGAACGACAACTTGAAGATAATCAACCTAGAGATGACTATCGTGAGCTGTTGCACCTAATGCTCGTCTTCTTAGGGAAAAAGTCTTCGGACAAGATGACGTTCAGAAACCCTGGTCCATTGCATCAAGCGTGCTGGATGGCAAAAGCCATCTACAGCATCAAGGTATGGCTTTTCCGGTCCCAGTTCAAGCTGACAACGCGAGAATCTCAAGGGCTTCTACGTTTGAACATAATTCTTGCAAATATTTATATCAAGTTTTGGTACCAGGCAGCTGTTGCTCCTACTGCAGCCAGAAATGACCTCCAACTCCTGCAGCTGTTCCATTCATATCCAGATCGTGCCATCAGTGTCGAAACGTCACGTAAGATGGCTGGGCATCTGTGGTACCTCTCGGAAGATTTAATACTGCTCAGCCTCTTTGATCCAGAACTAGATATTGCCACAAAGCAAGCACTTGTCAGAGGGTCGGAAGAAAAGGATGGAGAACTGGATCCACCAAAATGGGCACGCATTGACATGGCAGCCGTGCAACAGAAGACACTAGTAGATTTTGTCACAAAGTCCAGCAGAAAACTATTTACAATTCTGGGCTTGCCTTCTGGATTCTTAGCTGAAGATCCCGAGTCATGGAACAGTAGAGATGACTTCAAAGCTGCTGAGGCAATGGTCAAGACGCTTTCGGTTACAAATGACCACGCAGAAGGGAGCGTTGCCCTCATTCAAGATGCAGTCCAGTCAGGGCGCTTTAGATGTGAAGACCAGCTGCAGTATGCTCTCCACGTAATAGAGCAGAACCGGAAACAATTTCCAGATGCAAAAAAAGTCAACATTAATTGACAAACAGTAAACTCTGTGTCGTTCGTTTTAATGACCAAATGACGATTTTCAGACTCTAATGGTAAACTTTGATGTGCTTGAGCCACCCCTAAATATTAATATTTTTTCATAATATTTTTTCTCATCTGTTTCTACAATAAATGGAACCACTCTGAGGGTTCAGATGTTAGAGAAATAAAAAAAATGTTTTTTTCTATGTTTAAGGGCCACCCTAATGTATTGGTTTCTCAACCAAGCGCAGCAGTGACTCATAATGGAAATCCTGCCACGGGCACCAAGTTCGATATACAATTATTGATTGATGTTAATAAATAGTTTCAACTAGGTCTTGGTTTTCGACAGCAGTGCATCCCAATAAATTTTCGGTCGCGCTTATACACGCTAATGGCTTTATCAGTAAACGTTTCAGAGAAATCCGCGACCAATTTGAGCCTTTCATATTTATCACCAGCGTTTCGACAATTAATCTAAAAGTGGTCATCGCTTCCAGCCACACCGTTGCTGACGAGTTCAAAGCACATCCTGAAGTTTTGTTTTACTCGAGTAAAACCTCTACTGTAGATTTCGTGCGTCAGTGATGTGATTGTGATATAGCACATTTTCATCATTTCCTTCAAAGATGCATCAAGTCATGATTATGGGCGTTGATGAGAATTTCTGGTTTCATTTCGCTCTAGCCTATAACGATTTTATGAACACCCCAACCATGTCCTTGGTTCTTTGGCGTCTCAGTTTCTATATTACATCTGACAACAGAGTATCTCAACTCGCACATGACTTGTTGTCTTCCATGGTGGTTGTTGTGCCACATCGGGCAAAACTCTTTTATTCACAGTAAATAATACCTCGCCACGCAGACACCAAAGCCGTTCAAATTTTCCATGCTGCTCAAAAGCTGATCAATATTTTAATGCGCTCGCGTGTACGTAAGGCCAGTTGAATCACCCAAAGGCCATTGTTCCAAACAAAGCCTTTAACAGCGATATCATCAACCGTCTCGGGAACTCCGGTAAGCAAAGACGAGTTCAGACAGGTAATGTTAATATTTTAGAGGTAATCCTGTATCATCACAAAATGATGCAGAGCGAATAAAACTGCTCATTCAAAACACCGGTTGTAGACGGTTTTCAAATTCATTACTAACCGCGGCCGTAGAAAAGGTGGTGTTAGAATATAACTCAACCCGCAGTTAGGATTGTACGGAAATATTTAGCTGAAGATGCTCATGATCATTCTTCAAACTTGTTGAGGATATTTGCATAACCTTTGTTGATTTCATTATTGATGGCCTTTTCTAATATTGCACACGCACCACTACGAAACTACCTTTGCAAGGTTATATAATCAGGGCTCGCAAATTATACACTACGAACAAGATCCACCTAAACGTCCCAGTTCGTCCATTTTTATAATTTCAAAATAAAATGGGAGGGAAGAAAATGATTTGCGAAATATAACGTTCTTTGAAAATAATAAAGATGTGAGGTTTAAACGACGTTTAAATACTGAGCTTACAACTAAGAGGTGCCACTTTGTAATTCAGTTACTGACGTCCTCGTAATCTCGTTCTTTATCCGGAGTGCTCCAAAAGTAGCGATGTGATACATTTCACAAATTCCATTTGTGACTAATCGAATATCAACAACATTCGCATGTAGTCAACAATTTTAGTGTATGGCGCATAAAGTGAAGTATTTAGGCGGATTTTAGAAGAAAATGAGTACAGTAAATGAAGACTCAGATGAATATTAGGGCTCATTTAGAGTGCTAGAATACTTTGAAGGACGCTCTTGGGTAAAAGACAAACCCAGCTGTTGCAGAATTCCATATTAATTGGTAAGGACTTGTAATAGGAAATGCACGTTAGTTATTCCTTTAAAGAAAAAAAAAATATTCGTAACTGTTAGGCAGTGTTTCATCCTTCTACTGAAATCAATTGACCCACATATGTCGCCAATCAATATCGAATTAATTCGCATGTGAAACATGGCCAGATTTCTTAGCTCGAGGGGAAAATTGCATGAGTGTTAATATGATGAATCGTTGATGTTGTCTAGCTTTAATGACAACCATCGATGCTTGGGACCAATATATATTAAGATTCAGTACTATTCAGATGATTTGGCACATAGGACGTTTTGCAAGTAACGGCGGCTATGGGGCTTTAAATTAGGTCGGCAGTGTCTTTTACCCACATGCTGTCATACTGATACAAATTCCTGAACGCATGCATGCTTGGCTTGTTCGCTTTGGCTGATTAGCCAATAATATTGAAAACTACATGGGCTCTTGTGTTATTTGAATTGTAGAACTTTGAGTGATATAGGTCAATACACAGCAGCCTGGGTAAAAATAGTATATGCATCATGACAACTGTTTTCCTCATCAGTGACCAAACGTGCGATTTCTGTAACTGCTGCTGCTGTACAAAACCATCTCGTTGTCTTTATTCCGTGTTCTCGAGCGTATGGTTTATGTTGATTAACAGTTAAAGCTGCCGTTGCAACTATTCGCGATTCATATGGGAAAAATTGTCTCACACTCAGCAATGGCTTGTACAGAGGAAATACCATTAAGCATTCTTGTCTTTCTTTTAAAAACCGTCTTTCTTATTCCACTTTGTAGTCTTATTTCGCGGTCTCACGTTAATTGCTTTTAAATTGATCTACAATTGGCATGACCCTATTTGATATAAAAACACTGCTTAAACGCTGTATATTAACGAAGATGTTTTACAACATTAGGATGATACACATCAATCATCTTTGACGCTTTCCTTCACATTCGCACCGAGGATCCCAATAATAATATGGCCATTATGCTGATCAAGCGAATTGTCTCCGATACAGTTTTAAGAAATTGTCGAGCATCCGGGTCAACCCGCGAGTAAGTGATTTACAATCGTCATAATGACACGTGTTCTCGTTTTCCAAGGCATACACCTTTGCATCGACTGCGTCCCAATGTCATTGACACCTAATATATACACGAGGATTGTATGCTATTGTATGAAACTGTTCACGTATAAAATATAGCCAGCATCAATAACAGTTACGATACTACAAACCATAAAGCACGCTTGGCTCAAGTTTGTTTGCCGCGCGGCACTCTCTGCAGCTTCCTATCGTATAGCTCTTCCAGTGGGAATAAACTTATATTGCGGGGGTTGATCAAATCATTGGTTTAATGTTTCACACCAACTGAGTACGCACTATCTATTCTACGTTCACATCCTAGAATTT
Organism: Unio delphinus; assembly: GCA_029339505.1. Taxonomy (NCBI): domain Eukaryota; kingdom Metazoa; phylum Mollusca; class Bivalvia; order Unionida; family Unionidae; genus Unio; species Unio delphinus. The sequence continues at coordinate 12,134,613 of JAQISU010000081.1, forward strand.
CAAGTATGTTGGCGGACTTATCAATTATTATTGCTGGTATTGAAATTCACAAGAATCTATCTTCTCCCTGAGTAATTGACTTTTTGGATTCAGTGTCTTTTCACTGGAATACCTTTTCACCATGCCACCATTGTGGGCTGCATATCATTTCAACAAATTCTGTGTTACTGCAAATGCTTGCAGTGTTGTGCATACTGTTACGTGCGTTAGGCTCGAATAAGCAGCATCACAGAAAGAGTGAAAACTAACAAGTTTGTAAAACTTTAACAATGAATTTATTAAGTACAATCATTTTCATGAAATAAATAAACTTACGGCTTTAGAGAATCAAATCCAACATTAATCCAATATAGAAATCACAAAATAATCCACTAATAGAATTGCAAGAGTCCTGATAAATAAATGTTCTAATAGGTCCTGGTTCGAATCTTGACGATGTAATCCAAAATGGCTGACGATGTCACGTGATGCAGTTCTTGTTTTACAAATATCAAAATGAAATTATGAGCATATGTTCTCTATATAAATGGAATAATTCCTCTTTTCCAACGAATTGACACAATTTCCAGTACAAGGTAATTAAAATTATAACTCAAACAGAAAACACAACTAATAATATAAAAGTCCAACATCTACTGAATTGTTCTATCCCAAACAATAATTTAAATACCTTTTTTTTCACGTAAACAAGGGATCACGTGATTTTCTGGAAATTCATAGAAGGTCAAAGAAAGAGGCTACCTTCACTAAGTCACGTAATAATAGAATGATCCAGACAGATGTCTTTGGATTTTAACCAATCGTTTTAGAAACTTGTTTACAATGTCTGAAGCAGGGTCAGAAATTAGGTCAACAAGCCAAGGTCAAAAAACATGTTTACAGATAAAGTATGGTCATAGAGATTTTTCTAAAATAATTTCCCAATTATTAAATTTTTAAAACCCAAAAATGATAAATTTGGATCTGACAATTAAAAAATAAATAATTTAAATCAAATATACGTAACAATACGCGTAGGTGCTTCTGGAATTTCCATATATTATATTCTAAAGTCTTCTCTATAATTGATTTATCCTTGACGGTGATCAGAAAGATATTATCTGTCTTCGCTTATTCTGTCCTCTTCACTGTCATTCTCACCGGCAACTCATGTAACGTTTGCAACTTAAAGGTTTCTTGTATAGTCTGCAATGACTTTTCCGGCGTTTAATTACATTGGTCAACGTTGTGCTTGCTCTATCACAATCTCCAATCCGGTCAATTTATCAAAATGCTTCCGACATGTCTTTAAACGTTATAAAGCATATTAAGATTCTTTGATGAATTGAAATGATGTTGTCAAATTCAATATTTCTTTTTATCTTACGTTACAAACACACGATTGGTCTGGTAATATAATTCCTTCATTGGTCCCAGACCTGACGTTTTTCAAAATAATATGTGTAATGTGTATTAAACTGTGGGAATCATATAATAGTCTACTGCAATTCTTTAATAGTGAATTAATTTTATATTAAGAGCAGATATTGATCTATTGATCTGCGAGCCCACATCTCCTATTAACCACAGGTCAATCTACCGACAAAAATAGTTGGGCCAAACACAAACACAGATGCACACGTCAGCTAACAACATTCCCCAGTTGGAAATGTTCATGGACAATCTGTATGTTGTTTCGGGCCCGTGGACCGTCGTCTCAAACGCCATTAACGTCTAGCAGGAGACTGTTCTGAACAAACCATTGAATAGTATTCATAAAGCATGGTTAAAGTACTTAAGCATTAATACGACTGATACCAATCATGCAATACTATGATACAGGTCATATCGATCCTTCCCATTTTGGGACTTTCACTCAATTAGCTAACTAGTAGACCTAATATGCATAATAAAGACGTTATGTAAACCCGTCATATATGTAAACATTTCTTACTCAAATACGCTCGATCGTTACAAAAGTATTTTTCATCGAAAAGCGAGAAAATAAATGAAGTATTAAATAATTGTATGGGGACATTTTTAAATCATTTAATAATGGTATTATGCAAATGGTTTTCTACGTGTTTTTTTTTTTACTCGCTTACTCTCAAGTTAAAGCAAGACAACACATGGGAGCTAAGGCTGAAACAATCTGGGCAAATGATAAGGATGGGAGATGATTCAGTAGCCAAAGAGGAGGTTCAATCGATTCAGTTCAAAGGTAATGTCAGGCAGATTGCACACATATTGGTTACAGAATTTGACGGATGACGTCAAGGGAGGTGTCAGCTGGGACGACATCCCTGAACTGTCTACATATATGACCACCTGTAATAAATCTGCTTGCTCTATGTGGCACACGAGGAATTAACCTAATGAAGTCACAGTAAAATCAGATATACTTTCCTCATGTATTAACATCAACTGATGAAGAAAGTCTTTCCCGCAAACCAGTGGCGAAATCCAAAGATACTGTTTTTGGGAAAAGGGGAGGGTAGGGAGATGAAAACAAATGGATGAGGGCCAACGTTCCCTCTAATGTAGCGTTGGACTGAGCAAAAATTGACAATTCAACTGTGCGGGAATGCCTGAGCAGCTGCGCTGCGCACGCGCGCAGCTTCGAGGGAACGTTGATGAGGGCTCTGTGGGACAGGATGTCCTGTGCCCCATCTTCAGTATCAGCATATGCAGACTGTTTGTGACGTTTATCGTAAATCTAACACTTAAAGCACCGCACCGGATCTGGACAGATTTATTATCACTGAATAAGGATTAAAAAATATATGATGCTATATCATTGAGGAGAGCAGTTCAAGACACTGTTATAATCATGCATACGAATGCTAAGACATTCACACCTTGCAGAAGATATCTACAATATGAACATTTACAACTAACCTCCCAATTAAGTCCGTATCTAATAAAACCCAAGGTACATTGGTTAGACTGAAGCAAACTCATGGGTAAAGGATAATGCTGTCTCTTTACTAAATCCTCTTTTACTGTGCGATATATACCATATAACATACTTTAGTTTGTTCCATAAAAAGAAGAAAAAAATAACATAAATAAACACTCGTGTGTCATGCATATTATCTTTTACTTTCTTTCTTTTCTCATTAAACAAATTAAACTACGCTATGTATCATACATCCACGTACTGCATTCACTCCATACATTGAATCCAATAGCTCACGTGCGACCTCAAACGTTTAATTATCAACGTCACAGTTTTCATATCCTTTCGAAATATGTCAGCAAGCAACAACGTATGTCGTAATTAAGGGAAAGTGAACGTCACTCATCGATTAAATTAAGGCAACATCTAAGCTCTGCTCATCCCCATATGTTGTGCAACATCATGCTGATGAACTCTTTTACTGGGATAATTATCTGATGGATGCATTTGTAGAGTTGGAGAGGCAGATATTGGTTGATACTTCAAACAAAGGCAGTAAACAAGGTGATGAAAATAATGAACTAACTTGTCCGTCAAATTGTGAAAATGGAAATCTGTGAATGTAAACTTACTTAGAATAGTTTTGAGAATGAAAGACGAGATAAAAGATACCCATGAAATTCCCCACAACGATCTTGCTTATGTGTTATCAAGCCATTCTGTCAGTCTGAGTCTTCCATCCTACATCCAGTCATCATCAGTGTATGCAGAAAGTGAAAAGTCGATAATACTGTTGCAAACTAATGAATAGTAAGACGATGTATTTTCCCTAACAAAAGAGCTCTAAACAGTAAGTTAGCTGAAAAATAAACCCAAAGATAATTGCCCTAACATATCCTAACTGATATTAAACTAAGAAATCAACATTCGTTATAAAAAAATGGTTTATACTGAGCCAAACCTGCCAAGTCTAGGATTAACACAATTTGGTTCAGTAACACATTACAGCGTGGTTGTTGTTGTTGTTGTTGTAGGGTGTAACGTCATTTTTCAGCACAATATAGGCTATACATGGTGGCCAGTATTAATGGTGGATGATGTACCAATGACAGTGGTCGCAAACATTTGGTTTAAAACAAGAAATAAAAAATGTACCTCCAACACACCCACCCACCCATATATATATATATATATATATATATATATATATATATATATATATATATATATATATATATATATATATATATATATATATATATATATATATATATATATATATATATAATATTGACATGATGATGTGTGGAGTTGACGATAAGCTTCAGTTTTAATATATGGCAAGCAACAGACAACCTATTCAAATATACTAACCAGTACGCCCAGATTCGTCCAGGCAGTTCAGATTCCTTCCACGAACATAAGTCTCATTCCCAGTTGTGAACAACTAATTCAGTTTTTTTCCCGAATTATTCGTATTCATAGCGACATTCTATGTTTTCGATGCAACACTTACTGTGCAAAACGTGAACATCGACACAGCAACAAATTCAGACGGACAAACAAATAATGAAAGATGACTGTCAATCCAAGAATCAAAATATTGCTTCACCATAGGACCATGTGCTTATCTATGAAGAATTCAGATTTAAAACCTATTTGATTTTGTTGAATTACATTTTTTTAGCAAAATAAATTAGATTTATTGTAATATATTTTCATGTTATAATCATAGGTTGTTCTTCGTTTGATACTTTATTGACAGAATTGGTATGTTGTTACGAACTACTTTCGTGTAGCGTACTGATTTTGGACGATAATGTGATATTACCCAGGCTGTGCAACATTTAAATTCTTTGAAGATCGAATTAAAGCTAACTCTGAGTTGCAGAATATTTACCTCTTGTTTTATATTTTATTTCTTTATTATACAGTTGCATGATACATTGTGAAGTGCCAACGTTTTGGTCGATCTATTAATAAACGATTAGTTGTAGCCATCTAGCCATTAGTTAAATTTACGAGACATCGTGCCAGAGAGCGAGAGAGAGAGAGAGAGAGAGAGAGAGAGAGAGAGAGAGAGAGAGAGAGAGAGAGAAAGGGATTTGTATAGTAGAATGTTGCCGTTGTGCTAATTAACCGTATTTGTTCAGAGCGTACTGACCGACGTGACCTTGTAAAAGCTTCACGTTATCACGAAAATGTCAGATTTGATAGGAAACAGGGATTATGTTACTTAAAACGAAAGCCTGGCATTGACTCGCTGACATAAGCGACTTTTAAAGGAAAGCGCGAGAAAATACAATTGATTCTGATTTGCCACGGTTGAATAAGGGGTGTGTTTTATACGAGAAATCTTTGGAATATAATATCTTACTAGCTAAATTAGAATTTAGTCTGAATTTGCTACTGTGAAAGTTGACAGTGTAGAATTATTTTTAATAAGGGATCTGGATGTGATTTGAGTGAAATCCATTCATCAAGGAAGCGTGATCGGAAACGGCCACAAACAACGGTTGAGAGACGCACCAAAAACACGAGGTATTTGTCTCAATTCCACGTTTATTGTGATGTAATTGATATAATGTTTGCTTCGTTTACAGGTACATGAATTCATTTGATACCGTTATTTAGTAATGTGCTTTTGAATTATGAATTAGAATTCTTACCTTAATTCTTAGTTAAGAATGACGTAGTGTTAATTTATGTCGTAAAAACACTATGTTGAGTTATGGATAGGAAGTGTTACGTTAATTCTTGAGCTTATCATTTTATTTGAATAATGATTGTGTTCTAAGAATTTAATGTCTTACTTTAATTAATGATTTTCAAGAATACATGTGAATTCACCGAATTTTGATGCCATGTATAATTTAGCGACAGTGTATAATGTATTAGCTTAAGGCAAACCGAATTAACAAATGGTTTAACTGCATTGATTTGAAGAGGTGCAGTTAAATACTAGCCGTAAGATTGTAATCACCGATAGAAATATCTGATTGTTCGAACCAGGAACAACGGACAGTCTCAGCTATTACCAGTGTAACGAGAGACTTAGGTTGTTTTAATTTTCTTTTTGGAAGGAAGAAAATAGCTTTTGGGAAAGAAAGTACAAGTACGGGAAAAAGCGAATTGTGAAGGAGAAATCGAGAGGTGTATACATTGATACAGTGGACAAGTCAGAGTTCAAGCGGAACATCCACGAGGGAAAAGTATCTCGAGGACAGGAACTTCTAGAGCAACATTGTATTGAGCAGAGAACGTGGTTCGAGGATAACAGGTTATGAAAATCGAACAATAAGCAGTGATTTCGAGTGTGACGCTCGATCCTATGAGTTTTAACTATCAGTAATAGAACGGCTCTATTTGTTTAATTCTATTTCAAATCTATTTGTAATTCGGTGAAAGTTTATTTCTAAACCGCGTGTATTCCTAATGAAAGGGAATTTCATTGTGTATGTATTTGATTAAATTGTTTTTTTATCTTTATGGGGGCTCGGAGTTGTTTTGTTCAATATACCAGCTCAGGTTACCATATACATTCTATTACTCGAACCGGGCAATTATACTGGGGGCGGTCATCTCTTAGATAACGAGTATCAGAGGGGACTGGGTTATAATGTTATTATTATATGTTGTGCAATACCCCTTGACAAAGTGGGACGTAACACTTACCCTTTGACAAGTGGGGCTTATACAATATTATAAGAAATAACGCTTATGACCCGCGAGAATCTGACATACATATCAGTGTTTTCGAAAGCAAGGCTTATTTGGTCTCAGGGTAAAACCAATAAGATAACTTGGCAAGCCTCGCTGTTATGACATTTTGGATGTGTCAGACCATATATGTCATATATATGTTAAATGTCATAGATCATCACCCAGTGTCTAACCAATTGAACGCTGATGACAACCAAATATTCAAGTCTTGCCACCCAACTGAAGTTGATGCTACCATCCAGGGAGTCGTGAGGTCCATTTCTGATGTGAAATCATGGATGATATGTAACAAGCTCCAGATGAATGATGATAAAACATGGGCAGTTCTGATCAAAACACAAAGACTTTCTCATTCACATCCTTTACCTCCAACAATAAATATCAGCAACACCAACAACATTAAATTCACACGGTCACAACGAAACATAGGTGTTACTCTATCTAGACAGTACTCTCACATTGCACCAACATGTCATGAACATATGCAAGGTTGCTGAGACATATCAGCTCCAGTCGCAAATATCTTTCAGTGGATGCTACTAAAACACTTGTGTGTTCATTTGTACTTTCAAGACTGGATTAATGTCACTTAATTATGTCTGGTTCGTCTCAATATCTACTCCAGAAACTTGATAAAGTTCACAACACAGCTGCTTGGATCATCTTTCGAGTACCACGATCAGAGCACACCTCCCCGCTACACTGTACCCTAACTGGCTATCCATTCAATCCAGAATCAAACACAGTTTGTTCTCTGTGCTACGTTTCACTGACGGACTCCAGTCCAACATACCTATCCGGCCTCACCCATGTGTACACCCCAGCAAGATACTATAACGCTCATCTTCTGATAATCGTATACTCATTATTCCCACTATGAAACGAAGTCATATGGACAATGTTCTTTTGCATATGAGGGCCCCGCAACGTGGAATGAATTGCCCATTGAAATTACACACAAAGACACAGTGATCCCTTTCAAGAGTGCTCTTAAAACTCACCTCTCTCAACTGCAAGAACAAACTTAAAGGCCTAAAAATACCTAAAAATGTTTCCTAACTTAAATATTTTCAGCATGTTATGTTTTCTAATTTCAAGGTGTCTGGTTTTGTTTTTGTATTCATACCATTACATTATATATTTTGTAAAGCGCTTAGAGTTTCTAAAGATTAGCCGCTATACAAAATTAGCATTATTATTATTATCATTATTATTATTATTATTATTATTATTATTATTATTATTATTATTATTATTTTATGTATTATCGCCACAGAAGTATTTCTTTTAGTTTTGGGGACTTACTTTATTTCATTAGTGTTGTTTGATGGTGTAATTGTTCCCAATGTCGGCACCAACTATGTTTTCTACTGAATGTGTGTAAAATTAAAATAGATATACATTTACCAATATGTATGATGCCTTTTCTATGGGACGAAATAAATGAGATTTGGGTCGGATTTAATGGCTGATAATGTTGGTACCTAATGGCACTAAAATAGATTAGCCATAACCAGGATGACTGATATGAACATTAACGTGTCTGCAAGGAGATTCCAAACAGTCTGGTGGATGTATTTCTCTTCATAACACGTTGGGGTTATACAACTATCTTACAATGGTGTAGATTCCAATAAAATATAAAGGATTCCACATTTCTTCAAGCAGTCAGAAACTTCGTCTTATGCGTATTATAATATTATTTTATACTTTATAAAGAGAGTTCGATCGAAGAAGCAATCCATTCAATAATAAGAGAAGCTGACGTTTAATTTAAATGTTTAGCTTTCTTGTTGTATTTCTGTTTTTGTTTTTTTTTTCATCTCAAAGGAAACGAATACTGTATTTTCATGCGCCTAACTAAAGCCAAACATTTGTGTGTTTATCGTAGTTCTTAATGTCTCTTCTACAGTATAGTTTCCTTTTTGATTCCTTATTTTAAAAACGTATTGTTTTGTAAGAGTATACTACTACTACTTCTACTACAGCGAAATAATAATAATAATAATAATAATAATAATAATAATAATAATAATAATAATAAAAGAAGAAGAAGAAGAAGAAGAAGAAGAAGAAGAAGAAGAAGAAGAAGAAGAAAAAGAATATATTTGTAGAACACATATTTCCGTGCTTACCATTTCTGACGTTTGAATCTCTTTATGTCGGTTCCAAAGTAGGATGGACTGGCCCATGGGTCGTTTCGAAAACTGCCTATACTGCGTTTATTATTTTATGTCCTTGTAATGAGTATTGGGTAATAATAATAATAATAATAATAATAATAATAATAATAATAATAATAATAATAATAATAATAATAATAATAATCCCGATAATTTTCAAGCTATGACATAAGGTAAGTTGCCGTGAGCTTATGGATGGAATCCGGGGCTAAGGTCAGGTGTATGTATAATTTGTCTGCTTGTGCTCAGTATGATTGTATTGTTGTTAGCACGTCGAGAACCTCGTGACATCTGGGTGTTTAATGACCAAATGTGTTATCCTCGTTAAATATCGATCGTTGTGCGATTACCATCGTTTGTATTCACCGGCGCGAGTCAAATTCAATTTAAAGTTCATTCAAAGCCTTACTATTTTCTATTTGTATCGATGATTGATACGAATCTGACACATCAATTTAGTATTCGATAAAAGATTTCTTGCAATTATTCTGAATCCCAAATGGTCAGGTCAAAAGAAAAAGGGTAAAATGTAAGTCAAATATTAAAGATTTGTGATTTTTAATATATATTATTTATTTTGCTCGAAAAGCAATTAATCAGAGAAAGGTGTCCATGTTTTGCCCCAAAAATTCGAAAGAAATTAGGTACAGGTACAAGTATCAAAAGAGGAAATATTCGATAAAATGAATCAAGTTAATGAAGACATAATTACATGCATCGAAATAACTTTACAAGATGTGAAGCAATTTAGATTTCAACAAAGGACAAAACAAAACATCTTACAACAGGCTGGAATTTATTGAAAAGACCTGTAGTCTTTGTCAATTTAATTATTTTGTATATAAATTATCTAACCCATTACTCAGCCACTGATTATTTCCTTTTTGTATTGATTCGTTTAAGTTCAGTAAATAACATAATAATATTATATACAAATGCTATAGTTGTAACATGTTTCGTCAATAGAGTATGTATGTATGTATGTATGTATGTATGTATGTATATATATATATATATATATATATATATATATATATATATATATATATATATATATATATATATATATATATATATATATATATATATATCGTCTTTGTACGTTTGATTTTTCACCTAGAAATTGTATTAAATTTAATTCTACACTATCGCTATGTAAAATACAAATCAATTTTTAATACAGTAAACTGATGCATTGAGCCAGCCATAGCTAGGTAATGAACGTGTACAATATATAGTGGGATAATTTCGTGTTGATACTGTACTCAGTACAAGGGGAAAAACACCCACAGAAAGCTTATATCAAACAGGAAATAAAATAAATATAACGGAGGATGCAAGCTGTTTCTAATCTCCAAGTCTTAATGTACTTAAAGCCTTACATTCATCGTATCTTAAACATCCTGATCATACGAAGAGAAATTTGAGTCTTTGCTGACAAAGAAGTAAAGGTTTCATATTGATATGACATATATTACATGTATATTACGACGTCAGCGTGTCGAAACATGTCATGTATATGTTGGTCATACTTATGTGTACACTAGGTCCCATATAGGCTATTTATGTTTTGACACGATACAAAATGCTCTATCGATCTTTAATTTAATTTAGGCATGCAAATCAGCGATAATTAATAGCAGAAACCATTGAAAATTGCGATGTGTCATTACAATAGAGATTAAACAATAACTCATATTTTCTTTTTAAGTTTTTAAATATATTTGTTACGATGGGGATAAGTATTTGTATGGAACTATTTATGCACGTATTTCTTAAAATGGTAGTCGGTTTGTAACGCAGTAAAAAGTAGACTGGTAGTTGGTATGTAACGCAGGTAAATCCACGTTAATCCGTCTCGTCTTCACAAGTTTTTGTTTGTTTTGTATGGTTTAACGCCATTTTTCAGCACAATATAGGCTATAAATGGCGGCCAGTATTAATGGTGGAGGAAGAACCCGGACAACGCCCGGAAAGAACCACCGACCCACGAGAAGCTACTGGCAAGCTTTCTCACATAACTACATTTGCCGAATCTTAGACTCGAACACACGCAGACAGAGGTGAGATGGCAGTGGTCCGTAACGGACAGCGCTTTAGACAACTCGGCCACTCGGGGCCCCCGTCTTCACAAGTTATCTGATACACAATCTACGGCTTCTAATCCCAGAAATATTCTACCGATGCAATATCGTAAAACATTAAAAGAGTAAGACTAGCTTTTATACAAACGATTATGATTTAAGAAACGGTCGGATTTTAAAATGAATATGGATCTCACCAATTTGTGAATCAAATAAGCCATCAATACATTGACGATAATGATGATGATGATAATAATAATGTGTCAGTTAAATTTCGTTTATTTTGCCGGAAACGCCCTCTTTTTGTAAATAATTACTTAAGCAGCCGCACCTTATATGTGCAGTGTTTCGGTTTAAAGTGTTCTCGTGTTTTTAAAGTTAAGTTTTGTTTCTATATAATAGGAAAGACTGCGCACGCGCCCATAGCAGATATTTTAAAACGTTTTTAATACTTGATGTTTTTTCTTGTTCTTTATTTATGCTTTTTTTGACCTTGTTAAGAAGGCGCTGTATCATGGAGGCAGCACAAAAATGTCGGTGAAATGTTGTTTGATTCGGCGATAATGTAAGTTTGGGGGTGGAGTTAGAATGGGATTTAAAATCGAATAGCATCAACTGTATTTATAATTGAAGCATCTGATTTGGACCCGTTGAACTAAGTCATATATTAATAAAATTACCAACTACATGGAATAAGTACATATTAACAACTTCTCCCATCTGTGTACGTTTGTCTATCAGTCTATGTGTGGTAATACTATCACCGCATTTATTGGTTACAAAAACTGGTGCGTGTATACATGCATCATACAGCTCAGTCAAACATACAATGTACAATGGCCGTTGTCTATGTTGCATTGACGCGGACAGGATTTGGGGGCCAAAGGAACATTTCTCCCATGAATTACTAATATTGTAAGGGTGGTTGGCGCCATGGCCGTTCTGTACCCCTTGATTATGTTATCCTATTTATCTTACCCTGTTCATAGGCCTTCTAGGTTGGACACGGAGCTTACGTTGTACGAAAGAGGTAATAATTTTCAAAAAATCCGCTCACTGATAAGATAATTAATACTGTAGCAAATACGTATTTTGTCTCTCGTTTAAGTTAGAACTGGAATGCATGTTCTAGGCTTTTTTTTTTAAATTAAGATAAATCAACATTACCATCAATATTAACATACTATACTGAGAAGATTCTTTCTTTCTTGCTACTTTGAAAAATCGTTCTTTCACGTTTCTTTACATTTTAAAGAATATTTGAAAAATGAACGTCAAAGCACTATTTACATGGATCTGTTGGACCCAGAAACAAAAAAAAAATAATGTTTTGTAAATAAAAATATGTGGGATGGAATTTGGTAAGATGTAAATTTCTTGGAATAGACTATAACAACTAACTTTAGAATAATATACATGAGTTGTGATAATTTCGTTCTTGTTCTATACAAACATGATTATATAGGAATATATTTTACAGTAACTATAAAGTATTTAGCGGTCAGATTCTTTATTCGATTATCTCCTACACTCTACCTTATATATAATTTGTCAACATGATCTTTACTTACTACATTATTCCTTGGTAAAGACTATGCTAGTCTTAAAGTTTCCATTTATTATTTTTATTATTATTAGTATTCTTATTCTTATTCTTATTCTTATTCTTATTATTATTGTTATTATTATTATTATTATTATTATTATTATTATTATTATTATTATTATTGTTGTTGTTGTTGTTTTTATGTTCTTCTTTTTGTTAATATCATAATTATGATTATTATTATTATTATTATTATTATTATTATTATTATTATTATTATTATTATTGTAATACTAATTATTATCAGTATTATTGACATTATCATTCTTGTTATTTTTATAATTATCATAATTGTTATTATAATGATTGTTATTATTATTATTTATATTATTATTGCTGTTCTTATTATTGTTGTTCTTGTTCTTGTTGTTACTATTATTTGTATTATTATTCATGTTATTAATAGTATTTACAGTGTGAGTTTCGTTTTAATTTTACTTGAATAATTTTCTGCAAATTTCTACAGCCAGAACGATTATTTTTTTTACTAGTAATTTGTTTTCCTTGCTGAAACAAATGTTTAAAGTGAGTGATTTTTCAGGCAGAAGCGTTTATTAAAGCTATGGTATGTCATTTACATAAATATGCTAACTGCATGCATGTTTTTGACCAATGACTTTATAAAGCTGGTAAATCACTATGCATTTTTTAAAACTCTTGACATTATGAGGTTGGTAAATCAATTTGCATTACTTTCCCCCTGACTTTACTAGGTTGGTAAATCAATTTGCATTTCTTTGATCCCTGACTTTACTAGGTTGGTAAATCAATTTGCATTTCTTTGATCCCTGACTTTACTAGGTTGGTAAATCAATTTGCATTTCTTTGATCCCTGACTTTACTAGTTTGGTAAATCAATTTGCATTTCTTTGATCCCTGACTTTACTAGGTTGGTAAATCAATTTGCATTTCTTTGATCCCTGACTTTATTAGGTTGCTAGATCAATTTGCATTTCTTTGACACCTTACTTTACTAGGTTGGTAAATCAATTTGCATTTCTTTGATCCCTGACTTTACTAGGTTGGTAAATCACTTTGCATTTCTTTGATCCCTTGGCTTTACTAGGCTGGTAGATCAATTTCCATTTCTTTGACTCCTGACTTGATGAGGGGTGGTAAATTAATTTACATTCCTTTATCCCCATGACTTTATACGTTTGGAAATTCGATACTCAGTTCTCTGACCTCTGATATCATGACGTTGCTAAAATGTACGCCAAATCATTCAAATGGATGAGCTAGAGTAATCGTAGGGTGAACTTGGAGATATGCAAATTTCTGTCAATCAATAAAGAGCACATTAATTTGGGCCAGAGACCAATTAATTAAATTTATGGAGACAGGCGCTTGTTAAATCGCTATGCTGCAATGATTTTTAAGGTCTGGTCTGGAGAGGAAGTGATTTTTAATTAGGCCCTCGTTTATTTAACCGTTTCGGACAAGACTATCGATTTCATGTCGGAATATGTCAAACTGACATTTTCCAGAATCATTTATTTGGAAATCTAGAAGTCAGTCTGATCGCAAATTTGGCCCTTTTTTTTACAAATGGCGGTTGTATGTATGTATGTATGTATGTATGTATGTATGTATGTATGTATGTATGTATGTATGTATGTATGTATGTATGTATGTATGTATGTATGTATGTCTGTATGTATGTATGTATGTATGTATGTATGTATGTATGTATGTATGTATGAGCAGCAGAAAGGGTGAATCCTACAACATTTTTTGTTTTTATTTTTGATTATACCCCTCCAAATAACACTAGACCCTTCTCGCGAAATAACTAGAAAAAAAAATGAGTCTGAAAACATTCGCGTTTTCGTTGATGTCGCAACGTCGTTGTCACTCACCCTCTCTGCTGCTAGAACTTTCAGTTCTGGGTTTACGGTGATTTTAACCGAATATTTGATCAAGTCCGATACGATATCGTGTCCTAGGGTCTGCTAAATTTATTGTCACAAATCCGTGTGGTTTTGACTGAGCGTGACTAAAGAAATTTTTAAATTGATTATGATTCATATCACCGCTGCACCAGGTCTGATGAATATTTCGTAGCGTATGAGTATCAACGCCGTTAAATACACACAACACATTGCAATTATCTCTGATCACTTTTGGTATCTGAGTGTATCGTTGAGTGACATAGATCACATCAGTGTTTTTATGCCTGCCTCGGGAAAATATTCTAGCAGGATTTTTTTGATTATCTAACATGATATCATCGTATACCACTAAATTGTTAATACTTCCATCAATAGCATCAATGCTCGGGGCTTCCTCTATATCAGTAATAAACTCAATAAAATCTTCATCGATTTGAAATTCTTTTGCTTTCTCGTTAAAATCCTTTAGCACTTCATAGCATCGCTGATCGTCTACACTCGGGGCTATTAAATACAATTTGTTCCATTTCATCCATCTCGTTATCAAATTAAGTAGCAGTTGTGTCTTTCCGCTTCCAGATGGTCCGATTATAATCATTCTAATTGAATTCGGCAACATTTCATGATGTTTAATAGGTTCCCGTCGTCGGGTAGCTGAATAATCAATTATATTCATGCCGTTATATATAAATTATGGATCTATATTGTGTGAAGTGTAAAAAACGTACTGGCACAGATGACTTGACGACGATTACAACTAAAAATAACCGATCAGCGCTTTCTGGTAAATGCGTACAATGTAGTACAAAGAAATTTAGATTTGTTTCTAAACCCAAGGAACTCAAGGAACCTTTAAAAAAAAAAACGAGGAGGTGATATCGCAGCCAAGCTAACTAAACTCCCTGGAACCCCATGGGCAAAATACCCTGGAGAAAAGCACCTTCCAGGATATAGCTACTGTGGACCGGGAACAAGACTTGATATCAGACTCAATGATCAAAATCAGCCCCGACCCGGTGAGGAACCAATAAACGCTATTGATAAGGCCTGTCACCTTCATGATGTATCTTATAAAAGCAGTAATCTGCAGCACAGGCATCTAGCAGATGTGAAATTAATTCATGCGTTAAATGCTATTTCTGATAAATCTTTCAAAGAAAAATTGGCTTCCTTTTTGATAAAATCGGCTATGAAAAGTAAATTGATGTTAGGTACTGGTAATTAATAACAACATGGAATCTATTTATTATTCCCCAAGAGGATACT
Organism: Unio delphinus; assembly: GCA_029339505.1. Lineage (NCBI taxonomy): Eukaryota > Metazoa > Mollusca > Bivalvia > Unionida > Unionidae > Unio > Unio delphinus. Next base: position 12,150,245 of record JAQISU010000081.1, read on the forward strand.
GGAGGGGTAAATCAGCAATCCATAAACTCGCTAGCGCTGCAAAAGTGAAAAAAACCACTGCGGCTCATTGGTTATCCAAACAGGCACTATGGCAAATTTATCTACCACCGCCTAAACAAATCAATTTCTCGCATTTTGATGTGACCGGACCCAATGAAGTTCATCAGGCTGATCTATTAGTTCTGCCACATGATCGTGGTTACAAATACGCATTAACCGTAGTTGATATTGCAAGTCGATACAAAGAGGCAGAACCGTTAAAAACAAAATCAGCCACTGAAGTAGCTTCTGCATTTGAAAGGATTTATCGAAGGAGTCCTCTGCACTGGCCAAATCTGTTACAAGTTGATCCGGGCAAGGAATTTCAGGGTGCAGTGTTATCAATAATGAAAAATCATAAAGTCACTATCAGACGAGGACATACTGCGCTACATCGTGATCAGGCCATTGTAGAACGGTTTAATAAAACCCTTGCTGAGCGGTTATTTGGATATCAATACGCAAAAGAATTCATCCAAGAAAAAAGATCCGGTGAATGGGTTAAAAGGTTACCAGCTGTGATTACTGCACTGAATAACGAGATTACTAGAACCATCAACATGAAACCTATCAATGTGATTAAAAAGAAGTCAATACCTGAAATGGAAATGCAAAAAGATTTTAGCGTTTCCCAACCAATTCTTGGTAGTAATGTCATTGTGAGGTACTTATACGAACCAGGAGAGCTTGAGGGTGGCACAAAAAGGGCTACTGATCCTATTTGGAGTATTACTGCACATAAGATATCTAGTATAACACGATCTACGGGTAGACCTCCAATCTATAAACTGGATTCAACTGCCCCTCAACGGGGTTTTACTAGACAACAATTACAAGTGATACCTGAGGATACTCAATTACCACCGCATGGGCTTAACTAGCACCCTTGCGTCTATTGCACTCAAGACAAGTCAACATCACATTATTTCTGACATGACCGAGATTGTTATTTTTTCTGTCAACGGTGAATTGGCGAGGATCCTTATCCGAATACTGCCAACGCATTATACAATTGCAACTTGCGCAGTGATTATTTTGTTGTTGCTTCAAAGTGATTATTAATTCAGCATCAATATCAAATTCTCGTTGTTTTTTTTTGTCTTGTTGTTTGTAACCGGAGAGTTTTTTATCAATAATATCATTATCATCGCCAATGATTTCATCATCGCCACCAATGATTTCATCATCGCCTGACTCTGTCAGGACAATTCTTCGAAGTTGATTTATTTTTCGTACTCTAGACACTGCGAGATAGACTAAATTCGACCATTCTATGCGATTATCTACCATCCAAACAATTGTATCCGATATAGTCAATCCCTGTGAAGAATGTATCGTCGCTGCGTATCCTAGCGTCCATGGGGATTTATTAGCACGCAATGCATCTTCAACAACATTGATATCAACCAGCACAATATCATTTAATACGAGAATCTTCTTTTCACGCCCTGACTCTGTCAGGCCTGGAATATCAACTTCGATGTTCTGTTTTCGTGTATCCGATGGCCTATAACAGAGGGGCACTGGAAGTGTTGCAAATTTTTGTTTATGCAATTCAAATAACTTCATCTGAAGTGTGTCCCTGACTATTTTTCTACTTGCAATGATTAAATCATTTGGTCTCCACGCTTCCCAAAACTCATTCATGGGAGTTTCCGAAATTATTTCACGCGCTATTTCACACTGGATTTTATCCGGTTGTAATCTAATTAGTTTCTTAAATTCTTTTAATTCATTATCAAGTGATCTATGATCGGTATCAATTTCTTCATAATAGTCTACAAAACCCTTTAGCCATTCATGGGGGGATGCACCGACAAATGGTGGTGGTTGGCCGTGATCACCGCACATGACGACTTTTGTATTTTTTAATAACAACCACTCAAGAAATATTTTTAAGACATCTTCGGACACTGTGTCTATTTCATCCCAAATGATAATTTCAGGAATAAATTTCTCTCCCATGCGCTCAGGAGTCCATTTATCTCCCTTCCATCTAAAGAAACTATGATAAGTGCAGGCATTTACCCCTCTCTGTATCATTTCTCTTGCAAGTCTGTGAGTCGGTGTTAGTACAATCATGTTTGGATTGGAAACACGAAATAACTCAATTGCCCGGGTTGTTTTTCCTGACCCCCCACAGCCGTTTAAATAAACTGTTTTATACAGGCATATTGGATCAGAAATCGGTGGTGCACTAGAAAATTCTGAACACTGATTGCTTTCTAAGTAATTATTTTCAATGGTAACATCTGCTGATGGAATATAATCATGAAGCATTTCCTTCTTAATTCTCCATGACCCCCAATTCTCGTTGCCAGTAGCCTTAAAATCAGCCATTTTGCTATTTATGTAAAATGAGTCAGTAGCAACTCTAACTGCGGTGGTAGGAAATCTATTGATCATTGAAAATAAATTAATAGAAGCATAACCAAGCATAGAAGCTCTCAAATGTGTGTACTGCGGATTGTATCCATCAGTGTAAGTAACAATTGTACCCAATTTGGTTCCATCGGACATAAATGCGTCCTTACGATTGACATATAGGCCCCTATTCGTTAAATCCGTGATTACAAAATCGTATTCAGCATTGTCTATAATCAATCGTGAAGAATATCTCGTATTATCATCTTTACCACCTTGGGTAAATTTACCGATTATTCTTCGTCCAAGGTCTTTTGCTTCATTGTTTCTGATTTCAAATAACTGTTGGGACCAATTCATGATTTGTTGTTCACTGAAATTTGGAAACAGTTTTCGCTCTTCGCTAATTATTTTTTCTAGATCAGGTTGTGGTAACCAGACTGATTTCTGTGCTCGATAGGATATAATTGCTTCACTGACAATTAATGATTTTAACATCTTACAATCAAGCATATACCGTAATAACACTATTGGCATCCAATGTTTTTCAGACATGTGTTTACCAATCCAAAGATAACTACACGGATGAAGTCCTGTAGCCATTTCAAATGATACTACACAAGCGAATCCGGTTAAATCGAAATGTGGCAGTGGTCCATTAATAGCAACACGGGTCATTTCGTGTGTAGGGTGTCCAAATCGTTTGAAATATTTCTCGCATTCTCCATACCCATGAAAACTTCCTGGATAACACGCAATCATATCAACTGAAATAACGGTATCAGCGGTGTATTTTGTGTTCCATAATCCTCCATGGCCGTATTCAAGACAAGACAATTTGACCTCTGATAAGAACTCACTTCGTGTTGGTTTCCACGCGTTTTTCTTCCTAGCAAAATGTGCTACAACTGATGGAAGTGTAAAACAGTTTGCTAATAATTGATCGTTGTCTTCCCCCAGAGAACTCTGGGGAGAAAACTCACTAGCTAGTTGTTTCATTTGATTATGCAGCTCTTCAGTACGGTACAATTCTCCGTTGGGCCTTACAAACTGATCAAATCTACATTCTTCGTCTGAAGTACTATGAAATAGCCACACTGACACAGGATCTTTTTTACTCAAATGGTAAATAGCATCAAATAATTTCTGCTCTGAAAAAAAACTCTTCGGTTCCAAACAGAGTTTGGGATAGATATTTTACGGTTCTATCCCGTGGGAATATTGTTACTGCAGATGACCACGCGTGTTCGTTATGATCAATAATCTGTATTGGGGTTCCATTTTTATTATATTTCGATTCGTATAATACTTCACCGGTGATTGTCCTTACCGATATTGGAAATCTCAATGATGTTTCTAATTTGGCTATATCTTGAATTGTTGCCCCATGCTGTTTCACTGTCAGTTCCCATTCGGTTATTTTTTTTCGTCTTAGATCAGTTAGTTTATTTCCCCGGGACGCATTTGTGAAGCGTTCCATTATCCGTGCTGCTACACAATTGAGCCCTGTCGAATATTTCATGGGTGCTAGTTTTGCAATATCAGGTTTGTCATTGAGCGGATATATCCCGTAAACAACTGCTGTGACAGGATAAGATCTTTCGTAGTAGGGTTTGTCAATTCCAGTCAAAATTCCTGGTTTTGAATCCTGAGTCACAGTGACAGTTTTTTTGTCCTTAAGAATAGGCTCGTATTTGTCCCTAATGATCCATTTTCCATTATCACGGATAAGAAATTTTATTCGAAAAAAATTTCTTTCTTCCCCAAGACGTGAGATTATCACTGCTGCTTTTTCATCATTCATGGTAGCGTCAACAACACCATCAATTCGAAATGTTGACCAACAATGAGCTGCCCCATCACGCTTGAATTCATTAAAACAGTCTCTGATTTTACTAATCAAGGTTCTATCAAGAATTTTATTCTTTGGTGTATCAGAAACTCTATCAAGATTGAATTGAACACTTTTCCAGGGCTTAATTTTCGATAATCTCTCGAACTCCTCCATACTATAATTAAAACAAGTATTTAAATGAAAGATATAAGTATAATGAATCATTGCAAATGGCTTATGATTGGATCAGTGACACCGTGTAACAAATCATGCAGAAATGAATTCTGTTGGTATCATATGCAAAGCTTTCGTCGTGGAAGCCTTGGTCCGTTACCCTGTATTCGATGTGGGGTTGGGGTCAGGGGGAGGTCGCAATTATGTCTTATGTGTGGCGGCAAACGATACAGGGAACTAAAACGCTATTATGATAAAAGAATAAAAAATACTGTCATTGACCCCAACGATGACAAAATCATAAAGACTCCTCAAGATTATATACAGAGACTTATAATTAAACCAAACAATGAATTAGAAAAATAGTGTTATTAAACATATGAACCAAGAATTCAGACCTCACCCGTGCTTGTTAATTATGAAGCATTCCGTAATGGTATTATCAGAAACCGCAGATTGAAGAATCCAGTTGGATTTGTGGTATTTGATCAGTCAGATAGATAGATTAATATGTGAACATTTAATGTTCTCTGTAGGTGTTGAATGATAACTTAATTCTTGAATAATAGAATCAAGGATGGTTATATTGATTCCGATTCTCAGAATAATTATTTACCATTTCAAACGAGACAGGACAAAAAATTCGATTTTCGTATGTCTATAACACCAAGGGAGACAACTCTTAAATATAACCAATGGATATAACCAAGGGAGTTATCATTGTGATTTAGCGGCTGGGTATTGTTTTATAGGAAAAGAAATATTTTCTTTTTTTTTTAGTGTTTAAGTCAAATATTCTGTCTCACGTGCGATTAATGCGTATTTCATAAACATAGGATGTGATCCGGAGATGCAGGCGTTACAGGATAACACACGTGTATACTTTCTCCCTTAGATTGTGTTAACTTGTTTTATGGGTTATTGTGATTCAGCGGCTGGGCATTGTATTGTAAGAAAAGAAATGTTTTCAAACAGTTATATTCTTTGTTTTAGTGTTTAAGTCAAATATGCTGTCTCATTTAAATACTGTGAAACACCATTAATAAGTAATTCAAGAAAATAAAATAGCATACCTTGCGGATTGCTGTATTAATTCCCTTTATATACTCTCTCCCTTAGATGGTGTCGAGTTGATAAGGGAGGGAATAACAACCCCTCCCACCTACTCATATATGTTTCTACTATTATGTGTAAATATAAGTGTTTTTAAATGTCTGTATGTAGTGAGTGTGGTGAAAATGTGTGTATGAATGACGGGTGCTGGGGGGGGGGGGGGGGGTTTGACTATCATTTGTATAATTTAATATGTAAATATTGAATAAAGATTTTAAAAAAAAGAGGATGCCGACATGGCACCTATAAAAGATGTACAAATGCCCCTAGAGAGCGGCTACATCTATAAAAATTACATTACAGTATGGCGTGGGTTATTTCCCCCTAAATTGTGATTCAGCGGATTGGGCTATAATTAATTAGAAAAGAAATCAAATATAAAATGTTTTCAAACGATTATATTCTCTTTTTTAGTGCTTTATGCAAATATTCTGTCTCATTTAAATACTGTGAAGCACCATTAACAAGTAATTCAAGAAAATAAAATAACACACTCTGTGGATTGACGCTGCTGTATTAGTCACCTTTGATACTAAATGAAAGGTTTAAAGCTGGGGCTTTCAAGGCCAATCCGACCAGTCAAAAAATAACCCACGCCATTGACACGTGTGCGTGGTTGACTTTTACTCAATCATGCAACCGGGTTTAATTTCATGGGTTGCTTTGATTGGTCGAATTGGCCATTGAAAATCAGCCCCGTCGTTTCATGTTTGTGATGTCTGTGCCGTCCCATCATCATTACATCATCATTGAATTATAATCCATCCTTAATTAAGTTAATTAAGTATATGTATACCTACAATCTGAATGGAGATATATACGGTATTTGTGCTGTCCTTAATTAAATTAATTAAGTATATGTATACCTACAATTTGCCACAACACTCGAGTGGAAATATATACGGTATTTGTGCTGTCCTTAATTAAGTATATGTTGTGACGTCACCCCAAGCATATCTTCTGGGCGGTCTAAGATGGCGTTTGCCACGTTAGGCCTCCCTTCCGGAGATGTATGTTTCGGGTTTCCTTTGGGCTTACTTGGATGTGAAGGCAACCAAGGAGTTCCAAAGATGTGTTGTCGTATATATGTAACCTCTAGGTCATTTCACGTAAACATACCCTCTTGTGATTCTAACCCGTTATTTGACGAGTTAGATTCACTCTTAGGGGAATATATTTCCGGTGAATGTAAATATAAATGACCTAAAATAAATAACATCCATGGATGTAATTAGCTCTCCGTCACATTTGGGTAACCCCGTATGGTGTTCAAAAATGAATTACCGGCCAAATAGTGTCAAATCGAGATCGAAGAAATCTCAGAAAAAAAAATGGAAATACTCATAGAAAGAACCCTATGAAAGACACAGTGGCCTATATCAAGGGGGCCAAATGACTGATAACCGCTCATCATGGTTGTTATTTATTTTTGTCTGCATTTATATTTATATATACAGACTGAATTTTAAAAAAGATAGTTATATATACAGACTGAATTTTAAAAAAGATAGTTATATATACAGACTGAATTTTTAAAAAAGATATTTATATATACAGACTGAATTTTTAAAAAAGATATTTATATATACAGACTGAATTTTTAAAAAAGATATTTATATATACAGACTGAATTTTTAAAATATTAACGGCTCTTTTATTTTTGAAAAATGAATTAGAAATATGTATTATCATATATGAATTCTGAAAATATGAATAGCATCATAGTTGAAATTGGAAAATTGAAAAATCAGGATATTAAATTGTCAGATGGGTTAAATCCTGATCAAATCAAGTCGGATTTTCAGGATATAGAATACGGAGTTAGCACTAACAAGTATATGTTACCAAAGAAATATGCACTCATCAAAAAAATTCAAAATTCTATTCGAGACTCTCTTGCATTTTCCAGTGAAGTAGATGTGTTTGTTCCGTTATATACTATCGTGGAAGGAATACGAAAAGAATTGGGTAACGAATATGAATTGAAAAAGGAAGCTAATTCTAAAATTAGAAACTTACGAGCGTTAATTCAAGAAAATGAACTATTTTGATTGACCGGCCCTCAAAAGATTTTGTCAGACAGTAAAATCTCCTTGAGATTTTCATTTTTTTTTTGTCATTTTTTGATTGAATCAGTGAAAATATTTCACACTGCGAAAATAAAATAGAATCCTAACTTTTAAGAACTTTTTCCCATGTAAAATCGACTACTTGACCCTACGAGGTTTTTTGATGAAAATCGATGAAAAATGACCAAACATCACTGAAAACAGGCAAAAATTGATGAAAAATGGCTAAAAATCATCAAAAATGAGTTTTAACAGCTTTTCCTTATGGAAAATCCCATGTAAAATCGACTACTTGACTGTAAAATCTCTTTGAGATTTTCAACTGAAAACCACCAAAATGGCACCAAAACAGGCAAAATCAATGGATAAAAAATAAAAATATTTCACAGCAATAAAAAATTGGACCGTTAAGGATGGAATCATCGATGGGGAAAATTGTTTTGCAATTGAAAAATGGTTTCTGATTTCAAATAATGGTCAATGAAGCATTAACGACCCGATTGGCTCGTGAGCGACTAGATGCAATTAAGAAATTTATACCAATTCGCGACTCTGTCAGGAATAAACTGCAAGAACGACAGAGTCTTCAGACTGATTTTGCTGCAGGATCTGAAGAGTTGTTTAAACCAATAACTACAACAACGAAACAGATAGTGTCAACACTCTCTGAGCAAGGAAAAAAACAAGAAGAGACTTTTCTCCCTGTGTTAGAAAAAATAGCAAAAAGAACTAAACAAACAAAAAAAATCATTAAAAACACTTCCAGTGGATATAGTAGCTACTTCACGGCAACAACAAAAAAAAGAGCAAGTACTAGAAGAACTAGGTGCTATTGCAAGAAAACAAGAAGAGGAAGAAGACGTTACTATATCAAAAATGTATTCACCGCAAAGTATATTTACAAACTATTCATACAACATAATTAAAAGTTTTAAAAATGACAATAATTTAATTAAATTTACCGTGTGGAATTTTCCACTCGATCAAAGAGAAATAGCTGTAAACAAAGAGTATAAAGAGTATATAAAAAACGACGAGAATTGGATAAAAAAAATATACTTGGCAAACCGTGGTAGATTTAAAATCACAGAAGGTAACCGCAATGATTTTGAGAGTTTTAAAGACAAAGTATTGAGTAGAATAAATCAAATGAATATAGTAGTTAAAGAGGATGAAGAGGAGTCAACTGAAGATAAGTATTTAGGTAGCGGAATAGTTGAAAACACTAGCGTTACTTGTCCTGGTAACATTCTCAGTGATATATCACGGTTAGAAGTCCTCATCGGAGGGAACCGAGCCGGAAATAACTCACCGGAAATAATTAATGAAGCAGCTGATATCTGTAGACGATTATTTGCCGGTGGTATCATGGACATTAATGTATATCGAAAACTCATTGCTGAGTTAGTTGAAAATCACAAAGATGCCCATGGTTATTACAGCGATTGATCACTAATTAAAAAACTACTAGTTTTATAACAAGATGATTATACACTACAATCATGATAAACCAACCCTCGTCTATGTAGTTAATTCAAGGTTTCCAGTTTATAGAGCATACTACGGAGATGGCCTCGGCAAGACCATTTTAGGATTCTTTTCAAGAACGGCCCCAAAAGTGATGCCGTTAGCTAAACAACTAGGAATGAAAGCCATTGATGTTATTCGTGATAAGGGTATTAGTACTGTTGGAGATCTTGCCGGGAAAGCGTTTTCAACTGCGAAGAATAAAATAACATCATTAGTGAGACGAAAAGAGAAACAGGTACCATTGCCATCTACAGCAGAGATGCCTGCAAGTGTTAGTAAAATTATAAATAACGCAGTAGATGAAAAAGTAGCGTCGATGGTAAATCAAGAGGACCAAAATAACATGACAGCAAACATGATAGCAGGAAGTGGCTTTAAAAAACCACGACGAAAACGCTAGCGTTTTTCACGACGAAATGGAAAATCCGATTTAGACTCTGATAAATAGAATAAAATGTTCAAAAGGTCATCTGATCCAGCATTTGATATGGATGCCCCAGTGCGTAAAGATGATTCTGTACGCGATTTTCAATTTTATTCTTATCACGCAGTACAACCAGATCTCCGATCACGAATTGAACTTCAAGTTCATGATACCAGTAAATACTTTTTGCCTTGTGAAGCGTTTATTGAAGTAGAAGGAGAACTTGTAACAAATGATGCTGCACATAATGATCCACCATATGACATTAGCACAACTACCCGAGTTGGTTTTGTTAATAACGGTATCATGGCGTTATTTGAAAGCGCTAGATATCTCATTGATGGAAAAGAAATTGAATCCATTGACCGTGAAGTTGATGTGGCCACAACAATCATAGGGTTAGCGAGATATTCTGATGATTATTCAAGATCAGCAGGTCCATCTATGATGTTTGCAAAGGATATTACTGATAACCCTGAACACAACCAGTATTCTAGAGTCAAGGCAACACGAGCTACAGCAATTGATCCAGCACCAGCCGGATATGTAAGACCAGCTGCTGAATTTGATGTCATAAATACTATTACTACTTACAATCTAGGATTTGCAACACGTGTAGCAACATTACAAGGACAGCGTCGACAATTTTCATGTGCAATTCCACTGCATCATATATTCGGATTCTGTAGAAACGTCCGAAAAGTTATTTATGGAGCTAAACACACAGTAGCGCTTGTACGAAAGGGTACTGATAATGATGCAATATGGCGTGATGCTGCTGTTCCTGATGGTAAAGTCGTTTTAACAAACCTATCATTGTGGATGCCAGTGTTAACTCCATCAATCACAGCAGAAGGAAAATTGTTATCATTTATGGACCAAGGAGGAAAGTCGTTATTGAGTTGGTTATCAGTGACTACGGAAACTAAACAAGACAATGTTGATGGTACATTCACATGGCACCTGGCATCAAAACAAGGGGTTTCAGCTCCACGTCATATATTTATTGCATTACAGAATAATGATCGAGTTGGTAATCAACAACGAAGTCATATGATATTTGATCAGTTAGGTGTTAGAGAGGTCTCACTGAGAATAAACGGACAACAGGAACCATCTGAAGATGTGCAACTTGATTACGGTCAAAATCATATTGCACGTGTCTATCGTAACCTGTTGTAATTTATGGCACGTGATCAAAATGTGGATACCGGTTTGCAAATATCACAATGGGATTTCAAAAGCCTCTATCCGATTTATTACTTTTCGCTGGAACATCTCGACTTGGTGAGACAATCTGTCGTTGATATACACTTCAGAGCCCGTGTAACCCGTCCTGGTGGTATTATTAATTATAGAGCGGTTGCTGTCAATCTCAGTGATAAATCAATGCTACTTGAAGGTGTTGGTGGAAGAATGAGAGTGGTAGATGCACCAGTGGAAAATATGTAATTGAAAATCCAAAGGATATTTCCATTGAATGGTTTTACGATTTAGAATCAATCAATTATGTATAACATGTCATATAGTGTTATTAGTGTTGCGTTAACTCCTGGTCAAATCAAAAAATTGCAATCAGAATCGGGTAAAAAATGTGGAACCACAATCACGTTGAAACCTAATCAAATGACTGGTGGTGCAAATAAATTATAGCTGACAACTCGTCAAGTGAAACATTTCAATGATGCTTTCAAGGATAAAAAAGAAGTTCAGATCACACTCTCTGCGGCTGCTATCAAAAATATGATAAAAACAGGTGGTATATTTCCGTTGTTTGCTGCAATACCAGCATTGGTTGTGGCAGCAGCCCCAGCAGTAGCAAAAGCGGCCGCATTGGGGGTAGTTGGAGGCTTGGGAACAAAAGCGGTACAGAGCATTGCTGAATCATATGAACCGAAGAAAGGTCAAGGGTATAAAAAAAAGGGAAAGGGTCTAAGACTACCAGGAACCCCGTATTCATGGTACAGCGGAAAGGGTCTAAGACTACCAGGAACCCCGTATTCATGGTACAGCGGGAGATCCGTTCACGGATCAGGCCTGAGACTACCAGGAACGGTTTATTAATTCAGAAATCTTCAATTTCCGAACCTATGGTTCCCATGTCCAATTTTGATTTAATGGATGCTGCTAAAAAACTAGTGATTAAAAATTTCAGAGGTGTTTTTATGAAAGATCAATTACCACATCAACCAAACAAAACTGAAACAGGTATTATTAATCTCGATAACAGCACCGGACCTGGAACTCACTGGGTTGCATACGCTATTGATCCACGTGGGATTGTCTATTTTGATTCATATGGATTAGCCCCACCAAAAGAGTTTATGCGTTACATAAAACAATTTCCAATGAAGACTTGGTATTCTACGCTACCAACACAACAAATCAATGACCCACCAATATGCGGCAGTGAAGTATTAAATGTCCTTGACGCTATTTCAGCATCTAGAAAACCACCTCATATTGTCGTTAATGACTACACTAGTAATCGCTTTTTAGAGAATGGTGTATAAAATATCATGATCGATATTTGGGGAAGACTTCTGAAACCCAAACCCGATGACACTGCAACCGGTAATGTAAAAAAACTAATCAAAGATGAAATCGCTGAGACGTTAAATTTAGTAAATGTTGACCCGAACGAAATAGTTGTATTTCAAGACAAACAGGGTAAATTGAAAAGCAGTGATGTGTCATTGGATGATATTTTAGTTAAACAACGAAACGCAATCGAGAATACTATCGCGTTATTTTCCGATCAGGGTAAACTCAAACCGGGTGTACTTTTTTCGACGATTACAGATCGATTTACAAACCACGATAAAGAATTTGAAGATCAGTAGTAATATGGGGCACTCTAGCGTCAAGGGAAAATCCAGTCAAAAACAGCTTGGGCTAATCTAGCGTCAAGGGGAATTTAACATGGTGGGCCTATCTAGCGTCAAGGGGAATTTAACATGGGAACTATTTGGGCCTATCTAGCGTCAAGGGAAATTGAACATGGTGGGCCTATATAGCGTCAAGGGGAATTGAACATGGTGGGCCTATCTAGCGTCAAGGGGACTTGAACATGGGAACTATTTGGGCCTATTTAGCCTCAAGGGACATGGAACATGGGGAATATGATTTGTATGGGTATAGGGAAACTGTCTAGGGACAAGGGAAAAAAAGGGTGGCAATGAAAGCTACTATCTTTTCGAGACTTATGAGTGGCCCTGAAAAGGGCCGTTAGGTGTAATGTTAACGTTGTCTTGTTAACACAGAGGACATCTCACAGATCTTCTTCTCTTCCTTAAACTTCTCCTTACTGTGGGTCCATAGAAGAGAACTCTCTTCAAGCAACCTTGTCTTTCCACATAGACTCTTCTCTTCCAATAGGCTGTCTCCGTCCTATGAATGACACTCCATGATGATCTGACATACATGGGTATGTCAGTCCTAAACAGCATACTTGACACAAGGGTTGACGATTCAACATTAGTCCACATCTTCTGATGAGAACAGGTGAATCGAATGCCGTGTACTGCGGTTATTTATAGGGGAAGAGCGGATTGAAACGGATTGAGTGTATCCACCAATCCAAACGTGCGCTACAAAAGTCAGACACAGCCATCCAATCGGAAGAGAGCAGTCTGTGACGTCACCTTTTCTATATAGAGGTACTAGCGCCTGTGCGCAGTCAATCGATTCAAGAGAGTTGTCAATCATGGCGGACCCTAAGAAGACAATGAATTGGAGTGAGACAGGAGTAGAGACAGCAAGTCATGGACCAACAGTGACTACTAAAGTCATGACAAATCTACATCCAGAAGAAGTGGATTTTAACTGGGATATTGTGGATTTTTTAACATCGCAAGAATTTATTCCGGAACCTTCGTTGCCTTCTGTATCTTCTTATGGACACGTCGATGATTTTAAGCAGAGACAAAAAGAAGCATTGGAGCGATTTTTACAACAACAGAAAGTAGAAGAACAAGCTTTTCTTATGCAACAGCAGGAAGAAGAAGAAGCAAGAAGAAAACACCAGGAAGAAACAGTAGCAGCAACGGAGAAGAATGAAGACCAAGGACAGAAAGAAAATAGTGAAAATCAAACGGTTACGACGGTACTTTTAGATATTTTAGCTGAGTTAAAGAGTCTGAAACAAATGTATCAGACTTCTTTATCACGACCGAAGAGAAAAAGACCTTCTCGAGCGAAACAACCCGATCTCTCTGTGACTACGTCTACCTTACCACCGTTAGTGATTTCTACCAAATCATTGACAGGAACCACCAGTCCCGAAGTAGGCCTTGGCCGTGGCAAAGGCTTAAGACAGCTCAAGAGGATTTCATCCCGTTTCTGAGTTTGTTTTGTTTTAAATACACAAAACACCAACGGTCCTTTTCAGGACCACTCCAATTATTTCGAAAAGAAATACTATGTCAATTGCCTATTTCAATGAAAACTCAAAAGTCCTTTATGTTTTTAAAAACCCATGATGTACGTGTGAGTGAATGAATGTGTGAGTGTAGGTAATTATACTATCAAATCAAAACCAAGAGACACTTACGTTTTTTCTCTTTAGTTTATTCTAGTACAAACGTCACAATTCAATATCACAACATAACATAACACAAGACCACTTTAAAAAAGTTCATAGGTTTTCTTCTGTTTCACTCTTTCTGTTTTTTCATTTTCTTTACTGTCACAGCTTTTTTTTTCTTCCTCTTCACTTTCGTTTCGTCTTCTTTTCTTGTTTTTGTGAACGTGACGGGGTTCTTCCTTGGAGGAGGGTACCTCTTTCTCCTCCTGTTCAGAATTTCTTTCCTCCTCCTCCTCCTCTTCCTCCGCCTCCTCCTCCTCCTGCTCCTGTTGTTTCTTAGGGCAGTTTGGAGACCAATGTCCTTTCTCTTTACAATAATAACAGGTATCTTGACTTTTGTCTCTATTGTAGCCTTTTTTATTTTTGTTACGATCTGAACATTCTGTAGCCCAATGTCCTTTCTTCTTACAGATATAGCAAGTATCTTGACTTTTATCTCGATAGGAGGGAGAGTAGGCTGTCGGCTGGTCTGACGAAAACTTTCGTATGACCCCACGTAAAGCTCTAATGAGAAGTTCCACTTGTGTAGGTTCTTCCATCGTTCTGGTCAATGTGAGAGTGAAAGGAATACTGAACCGTTAGACACTAACCCTTTATATATATATGCACGGATCGAACATGAATATATAGGGGTTATGGTCTTTAAAAGGTAGTCATTTGACTTTTTGCAGACAAGATGAAAAGGCCACATCATGCTGTGGAGAAAGGAAAAGATAGTAAGAGACAGAAACGTAATGTATCACCTAGCACAGTAGCTGAAGTCTTGGCTCAAATTCATGCCAGTGATTTTGAAGATGACATGAGTGAGCCCGAATCCACACCCAGACAATCCACGTCCAAGCAAAGTGCACCACCCTTAGTAAACCCTGAAAATTACTATCACATTCGAGAGACAGAAAAGCGTTCCTCTCGAAAATTTAGAACAACGGCTTACACGTATGCCGTAAAGTTTAAAGATTTCAAGGCCAATGTACCTTTGGAGAATACAGAAGGGTTCATTACTGAGGTGTGGGATTCTGTGTTAACTGCACTGAAACAGCAATGTCAAGCCAAAGAAGACGATCGCTTGAGACTTTCTATTCATCACGATAATTTGAAGTCTCCCGTTTGGATCGAGTTTACTAGCCCATCAGAATTAACACCTTCCAAAGTCATCGACAAAATTCAACATGTGCAACAATCCAACGACAAGTTTCACATTGACGATGGAAAAGCCACACTGTTTATGACCCACGTGTCTCTTCCCCAGGGGACAGGACGCAAAAAAGTATTATTGGTCGACAACCTTCGCAACACTAAACTAAGCCTCGTCCGAATTAACAATCCTCAAGACCAGATGTGTTTAGCCCGTGCTGTCGTCGTGGGACGAACGTATGCCAACAAGAACGACACGGCAGAATGGAAAAGAGCCTGGAAAACTATTCAACAATCGGACCGAGCCAAACAAAGAAGTGAAGCAGAACTCCTGTTACAGCAAGCGGGGATATCCAAAGACACCCTTAGCGGCATTCCAGAAATGCAAAAGTTGCAAGACGTCTTGGCTCCACGTTACACCTTGAAAGTACACCCTCAAGAAGTGCGTGGACCTCTTTTGTTTCGAGGCCCCGATTTCAAAGACCGAAAATACATTCACGTCTATCATCACGATGGTCATTTTGATACCATTACCAGTATCACTGGATTCCTGGGATACAGCTACTACTGTGAAAAATGTGACTATGGTTATAACAATCGAGAACAACACAAGCATTGTGGATCAAAATGTGAGGGATGTTTGGCCTCACAACCTTGTCTGGACCAAGGACAAGAAAGAGTGCATTGTCCTGTGTGTCAGCGCACTTTTGTCAGTCCTACCTGTTACCAACAACATTTGAAGATGCAAGGTTCACAGCAGAAAAGTGCTTGTCAACTGCTGAGATTGTGCCCTACTTGTGGACAAGGCATACGTACTAGTAATGCCAAGTTTCACGTTTGTCGAGGGAAGAAACGATGTCACATTTGTCGCCAAATCGTGGACTTGGAGCACGAATGCTTCATTCAAAAATATCAACCCCAACCAAAAGATACCCAGAAGAAAGGGAATTTTATCTTTTTTGATTTCGAATGCATGCAAGAAACTGGTATTCACATTCCTAATTTCTGCGTAGCTCACCGTGCGTGTGAGCAGTGCATCCAAGAACCTATCTTTAGTCATTGCCCTTACTGCAGCAAGATTCCTGGAGGACGTGAAAAAATCTTTCGAGGGTCAAACACGCTAGCCGATTTTGCCCAATGGATCCTAAACCCCATCGACGAAACGTGGAGTCCAGAAGACATCGAACGTTACGGCAATTGTCATTGCCATGCCACGGTCATGGCTCACAATTTCTCGGGATACGATGGGCAATTTCTGCTTAGATACTATGCGGAACAAAGTACCGAACGGCCTCAAGTGACTTTGAACGGAGTCAAAATCATTTCTATGCAAGTAGGACAAGTACAGTTTAAAGATTCGATGTGTTACTTGGCCATGCCATTAAGTCGCATGCCTAAAACGTTTGGAATGCCAGAAATGGCTAAAGGTTATTTTCCACACTTTTTTAATACCGAAGCCAATCAACATACCGTTCTACCCCATTTGCCTGAGGCTGACGACTACGACCCCGACAACATGCGCACCGAACAACGAGAAGCTTTCTATGCTTGGTACCAGACTCACGCCTCGGACCCCTTTGACTTTCAAGAAGAAATGTTAAAGTACTGTCGATCTGACGTGGACATTTTACGACGCTGTTGTGGAAAATTTCGAGAATTGTTCATGGAATACGGAGGGATCGATCCTTTGAAAGAAGCTTGTACCATCGCCAAAGCATGTTCTTTAGTGTACCGAAAACGCTTTATGCCTGAAAATACTCTAGCTGTCATCAGTCCTCAAACGACAAATTTTGTCAAACGTCAATACTCGGTCAAAGCCCTACGCTGGCTCCATTACTTGTGCGACAAGGAAGACAAATGGATCCAACACGCTCGCAACGGAGGAGGCGAAAAGACCATCGGAACGTATTCGGTAGATGGTTGGGACTTAGAAAACCCTCAGATTGTGTACGAGTTTAACGGATGTTTATTTCACGGATGTCCCCTATGCTACCCTCAACGAGACACCAAAAATCAGTTTTTACAACGGACTATGGAAGACTTGTACCAGACTACGTGTCAGCGACGTTTGAAGTTAGAACAGCAAGGATACCAGGTGGTGGAAATGTGGGAACACGAGTACGATCAGCGTTTGAAAACCGATCCCGAGTTTAAACGCATCGTAGAAAGTTACAAGTGGGTGGACCCCCTGAACCCTCGGGATAGTTTGTACGGAGGACGAACGAATGCTACCTGTTTGCTGTACCAAGCGGACGAGGAGAAGGGAGAAGAAATCAAATACTTGGACGTGTGTTCGTTGTATCCTTACGTGTGCAAATATTGTCACTTTCCCGTAGGGCATCCAGAATTGATGACAGAACACATTGATTTGGACCACATTCGACAGTACGAAGGATTGATCAAGTGTAAAGTCTTACCACCCACAGACTTGTACCATCCCGTTTTACCTCACCATTGCCAAGGAAAACTGATGTTTCCTTTGTGTCGCACATGTGCCGAAACGTGCAACCAAGACCAACCTTGTCATCACACTCAGAAAGAACGTGCCTTGACAGGAACGTGGGTGAGTGTGGAATTGTTTAAAGCTCTGGACCTGGGATATCAACTGTTAGAAGTGTACGAAATTTACCACTTTCCCAAAACACAACAATACTGCAAGGGCGACGAGAGACAGAAAGGTATTTTTGCAGACTACGTGGATGCCTTTTTAAAACTAAAACAAGAAGCTAGTGGCTATCCTTCCTGGTGTCACACTCCCGAAGACCAAAAGATATTCAAAGAAAAATATCGGGAGCAGGAAGGTATCACTTTAGACCACATCGAGAAAAACGAAGGAAGGCGGTCGTTTGCCAAAGTGATGCTCAATTGTTTGTGGGGTAAAATGGCACAACGTCCGTCTTTACCCAAGACGGAGTATTTGTCCGAACCGTCTCGCTACTTCCAGATGATTCACGACCCAACCAAAGTCATCAAACACGTGGACGTCATTCGTGAGGACTTGATCTTAGTCAATTACGAAGAAGAACTAGACTTTGTAGAAGCCGACAAATTTGGAAATGTCATCATTGCGGCTTACGTGACAGCCCACGCTCGTTTAAAATTGTACGAAGTGTTAGAACTGTTAGGAGATCGCGTGTTGTATTTTGACACAGACAGTTGCATCTACATTCACCGACCGAACCAGTGTAACCCTGTCATCGAAGGAGACCGTTTAGGAGCCTGGACCGATGAACATCCCAACGACAAGATTCTAAGTTTTGCAAGTGGCGGTCCTAAAAATTACGGTTACGAATACCGAGACCCACAAGGAAAAATGCACACCGAATGTAAAGTGAAAGGATTGACTCTCAATTATCGCACCAGTCAAGTGGTGAACTTTGACGTACTACAAGATGCCTTGCAGTCGGGACAGGATGAAACGTTTCAAGTGACTACCCACGAACCGCACAAGATTGTCCGTTTACCCACACACCAAATTGTTAGCCGACCTTTGGAAAAAGTCTATCAAATCGTGTACCAAAAGAGAGTACGACTTCCCAATCACTTCACTCTCCCGTACGGTCACGTCAAAATTGGGCAGCATATAAAAAGGGACATCGTCCACGATCAATAGTTTATTTATCACTACAACGACCCAGCGAAAAGAAGATGAATCCATTTAAACAGACATCATTCAAGTTTGGGGATTGTAAAACAAATGTACCTTTCCAGAGTGTGAAAAGTACTGGATGGATAAGACCTATGCATTGCAACGGAAGTTGTCCGGAAGGAAACTGTAAGTGTCCTTGCGGTATGCACTGTAATTGCGTTACAGAGTGCGATGGTGAACCTTACGATTGTAGTGATGCCAGGCTCTGTGACGTTAGCGATTCAGCAGGATATCGTAGGAACTTTGCTATGACTACTACCCCTATATCTACCGTGGAAAGTGATGCTGTGCGTGTCAAACCTGAGGGATGCGAAAGCGGTGCCACACGTTATCGTGGACTCCTAGGAATTTCACCGTACCTGCATCGAACAGAAGTGAGGAGAGTCGAATATTCGTTCCCGACGAGTTTGCCTGAATACTGCCACTTTAAAAGTCGATTTCAAACCTTCAAAGATAAATGGCCAAAATATCTGCCTGGACCAACTCCTGAAGAATTAGCCAGAGCTGGATTTTTCTACTTGGGCGAAGGAGATAAAGTCAAGTGTTTCAGTTGTGGTGTATCCATTTACGAGTGGGAACAGAAAGATTCCGCTTACTTGGAACATGCTCGATGGTCTCCGAATTGTCAATACCTACCTTTAGTAGGACCTAGTGATTGGAAGTGACACTACTACTCCATGTCGTGTAACACGTCTAGACCAGTATATAAGCCCTCTCTAAAACATAATATTCAAGGATTACCATACGAATTGCAAGAGAAGATCTACAAGGACGTTTGGCAAGGTCTTGCTAAAGAAAAATCTCAATGGGTGACTGTAGAACATTTGTGTCGTGAAATTCACAAGAGGCAAGTGACAAAAATTAACCAACGTATTAGATTTCTCTGGATTAAGGGTATTTTTTTGCTCTGTTACCAATTTACTACGTTTACATCTGAAGATGTTGTGATCCTTCTTGACCGTTACCCTGAATGGCAGTGGGACGAAATTACACGTTATATTAATCACTTTTGCTTTTTGTGCAAATTTAATTCTGTGTTTAATTCTGGGTTGAATCTACACTGATAGTCTTCGACCTAAAAAAGAAGTATAAAAGAGAACGACCATGCCACAACCTTTATCATTGGTGATCCAACAGATTCCGTGGAAGGATATCAATGAGAAGATTCACACGGTGAAAGATTACGAACACTTATTGCAAGAACTATACCCTATGAATTGGGGTCGACGTGTCGTGTGTGTTTTAGTGACTTGCTTTCTAGGATTTCGTTTACCTGTCGATTCCTTGTGGACACTTTACGAACACTACCTATCAAAAAAATAAGACAGTATGGTGACTCCTTTAAATGTCCACGAGAGACTTATTCTGTTCAAAGCCTTACGCTTTCATCTGGATACGTCTCGACCTCTCCAAGAAAAAAAGATTCGTCAACTTTTACGTACGGAAGCAGTGTACGAAGATGTGTGTGTAGCTTGTGATTTACACCCTCATTGGACAGATGTACGTGACTGGAAAAGTTGGGATTTTGAGGCTTGGACAAACGATGCATCCCATTATGCCCAAGCGCTGTGTTCCTAAAATTCATCGTCGAGTGAAAAAAGTCACTTTTAAACCTGTGTTAGTGACAGTACCAGAAGAAGAGAAAGAATCTGTCACCGAAGACAATCCCTCTGTTCAAGACAAAACTGTCATGGACATTTCCCCACAAAGACCCTTTCGAGAGGACACGTATGTGACTATACCCCCTGAAGAGGAGACTATAAGAACATTACACACTACCTCTAGGAGACGTTTGTTACCCAACAAAGAATGTTGTACAGTGACTTGTTTATATGCCACTTTGATCGTTTCCCTGTGTCTTTTATTCCTGTATTTATCTATTTGGCTTTTATGTATTTTTGTCTTTCGTGTTGTTCGAATTTAAACATGCATTCAAATAAACGTGTCTTGAAAAAAGTATAAAAACCTCTTGTCTAGTCTGTTTTTGTGTCAATACTGTCATACCACTACACGACTATGGCTCACTCTACTCTTTCTACTACTCCTTCCTCCTCCACATTCAAAGTCATTGACGAACACTTAGATCAGGCTAGTTGGAAAGCCTTGTATCTTCGTCATCCTTTTAACATGTTAATTGCTGGACCGAGCGGTTCAGGCAAAACCGAATTTGTCAAACGTTTGATCGAACATAAACATCATTTGATCGATCGTCCACCTCAACGCATCGTGTGGTGTTACAAAGAGTGGCAATCGGCATACAGCCTCTTGCAAGAAAGTCAAGGTGATTCCATTGTGTTTGTAGCAGGCATTCCTAAAGAAGACGAAGGGATCGTGTCTGACCCTAGTCAAACTCATTGGGTTATTTTTGACGACATGTTAGGAGAAGACGAAGAAGAAATTAAACTATGGTTTACGCGTAAAGGGCATCATCGTAATGCCAGTGTCATTTACATTACACAAAATTTATTTCAACAAAGTAAAGCCCATCGTACCATTAGTCTTAATGCTCATTACGTGGTCTTGTTTAAAAGTCCTCGAGATAAATCACAAGTGCAAGTTTTAGCCAAACAGTTAGGAACACCTTGGCTAACTCATGCGTACGATGATGCCACTCAAATGCCACACGCCTATTTACTCGTGGATTTAAAACCCACTACTCCTGATTATTTGCGATTTCGTACCGATTTGTTTCACGACTGGTGTCAAGACGGAGGACCTGTCGTGTACACGTCCTCCTCGTCGACATAACACTATGAAGCACTAAAAAAATCTATAAAAACCTTGGGTTACTTTGACCTGGTCTCATACATCGTCAACATGACGTCCCTTCAGTCTCATCTTCCCATCAAATTGATTCGTGCCTTGTACGGCATCAGTCGCGAAAAAAATCCACAAAGACGTGCTCACGTCTTAGAAGCCAGTCTCAAAGAAGTCTTACGATGGTTTACGGTGACAGCACGTCAAATACTGCAAGGCATCATTCACATTCCACATCAAACCAAACGCTTTTTTGACAGAAACAAAGTAGCCTTGACGCAACTGGCCAATCCTCGCATCGACACTCACACCAAAAAGCAAATCATATTGAAACCTGGAGGTAGTGGTTCTCTAGGAGGTGTCATCATTCGTTCCCTTTTAAAATGGGATCCCAATACTCCCAAAGTTCACCCCAAGAAGAAAACAAAAAAAGCCAAACAAACCCCTAAGAAAAAGAACAAGGGTGCCAAGACCAAAACACAGAAAAAGAAAAGTCCACAGACAAAAGCGGTCACCCGCAAGAAAGGCACTTCGGCCAGGACACAACCTTACCTTCGTCAACCACGACCTGTAAGAAAAGATCTACAAGGACGATTGGCAGGGACTACGTTGCCAGTAGCCTCAGGGGCTGTCACTTCTCCGTTGCGGGTGATGCCAGCCAAACCCAATTTGACACCCGTTTTTCCTAATTTGATGAA
Organism: Unio delphinus; assembly: GCA_029339505.1. Lineage (NCBI taxonomy): Eukaryota > Metazoa > Mollusca > Bivalvia > Unionida > Unionidae > Unio > Unio delphinus. The sequence goes on from JAQISU010000081.1 coordinate 12,172,615, forward strand.
ACATTGGAAATCTGCGTCTCCCAAAACGTCTCCTCCACCGGTGACACCCTCGTCCACATTAGCGGCAGTAGCAGCTGCTCACAAAGTACCTGCCCCTAAAGTCAAAGTCCAAGAAAGATCTGGCATGTTAAAGAGTTTACTAGATTTGTCCAAACAAGAACTGTCCCGATTGAGTCCGTTGCGAACCCCTTCACGACGTGTGTTACCTGCCATGAAGTTGATACGACGCAAAGATAATCAGTGGCGACGCATTCCAGTATAAAAATATGACTTGAAGACCACGACGTCAATCAGTATTTTTCTGTACCACTGCTGAACACTCCAGGATGCTTCCTCAAAAACGTGCACACCACCACCACCACCACCACCCTCGTCGTTCTGCTGACCAAAAAGGAAAAGGAAAAAGACAATCTCGTCATCGTACCAAAGGCTTAAAAACCAAACATCGACGTCCTTTCCTCCAAAGACGTAGTCTTTTAAAGAAAAAGAAGAGTCACCAAAAAGGAGGATCCTTTGGTAATTTTGTGAAAGACATTGTTACCTTTTTGACGAAGCGGTAGTTCCCCAAAAAGTAGATAAAAGAGAGTGTGTACCAAGTCATTGACACTAGTAATATTGTGAAACGAACAAGCAAAGATGTCACCTCGCAGAAAACATTCTTCTTCACCCCACAAAGGAAAGAAAAGGAAAGGACGTTTAGCCAAACATCGATACGTTCATCGTCCAAAGGCCCAAAAGAAAATATCCGTCCGTCAAAAGAAAAAGATGCTGGTGCAACGCGGAGGATTTTTCCTACCCCATGATCTCTTTCCAGAAAAAGTGATACCACTTATAAATCAAGTGATGGCACAACAAAAAAAAAGATAAAAGAGGGTGTGTTTCAAGTCATGGACGTCAGTGGCATTGTGGAACGAACAAGCAAAGATGTCACCTCGCAGAAAATATTTTTCTACACCTCACAAAGGAAAGAAAAAGAAAGGACTACCTCCTCGTTTGGTCAAACACGGAGACGTGTTGTCTGTCCTGTCCAAAGCCTCTCCACCCATGCGAAAACAAATCATTAAAACGGCTTCCAAAGATGTCATCGATACCGTGTGCGAATGTTGTTTGAATGTCTTGAAAGGCACGATACCTTTGTCTTCACACCAGAAAAAATGCTTAGCCAAACATCGACACGTTCTTCGTCAAATGGTCCAAAAGAAAATACCCGTCCGTGAAAAGAAAAAAATGTTGGTGCAACGCGGAGGATTTTTACCTTTTCTTCTTCCTGTGTTGGGAGGATTAGCGAAATCCGGTATCCTATCCAGCATATTACCAGGTTTTTTACAAGGGATGACACAAGGGATGTCCCCAGGGATGCACCAAGGGATGGCTCCAAGGTATGGGTAGCAATATGTATGATCCTTCCAGAAGATAAAAGGGATCCATGAAGCACCACGATCTCAGACGTAACCTTTGGAAGCCCATGGAAGGACGAAAACTGACTTTAGTTCCTTACAAACGATGGATGGAATACCATCGTTGGCAAGAACAACGTACCCCCCATTTACCACCCAATCCTGATTTGAACGAGATGTCCCAATTACAACAAGAATTGCAATCCTTGCTGCATCGCCACGATTTGTCCGAAACCGAAAAATCGCAAAAGTACGGTCAACTTTTGCAACGACTACAACTCTTTCATCGAAAAGCTGTGGAACAAACAGCTCTACCCACACTGTCCGATTTGAAGGCACTAATGAATAATCCGTCGCCTTTACCCTCTACAGTAGCCAAAACAGACGTCACCCCACCATTACCCAAGGAAGAAAAAGAACCCCATGATCTCTTTCAAACGCCCACTGCTACTCCCATTCCGAGTAAGATTGCCGCTTCCTTATTGACCCCTTCTCCCACGCCCCCACGAGAAGAACTCAAAACTTGGGTTAAAAAGATGATGGCTACTCCTGCTTCAACAGAAATGAAAAAGAAAGAAAGGAAACCAGAGGTGAGAAAAGAAAAGAAGACCAAAGCTATCTCATTACCTCTGCCACCACCACCACCACCACCACCAGCACCCTCGACGTCAACTCCTGTGGCACATCGGACACGTAAAACCGTTTCCAAACAACCCGCATTTCGTCCCACCCAAAGCAATATCCTCGAAGAGTGGGTCACTTATTAACCTAAACCATGGAGAAGGTCTTAGCCAGCATTTATTACGATCCAGCTCACCCTGCAGGTTACGGAGGCATTCAGAAATTGTATCGTGCTGCCAAAACTCGCTTGAAAAAGCTCCGTTTACCTACAGTACAACGATGGTTACAAGAACAAGCGACGTACACTTTACACAAACCCATTCGACGAAAATTTCACAGAAGTCGCACTCAAGTGGAAGGCATCGATCATCAATGGCAAGCCGATTTAGCTGATGTCTCTCATTTAGCCACCTACAATCGTGGCTACAAATATTTGTTTTGTGTCATCGACGTCTTTTCTAAATTTGCCTGGGTCGTACCATTGACATCCAAATCGAGCGGAGAGTTAGTACGAGCTTTGCAACTGGTGTTGAAACAAAGTGGTCGTCACCCTCTTCGATGGCAAACCGACAAAGGCACCGAATTTCTAAACCAAGCTTTCCAACGAGAATTAAAGAAACGTGACATTCATTTTTTCACCACCGAAAATCCTGAAACCAAAGCCAGTATCGTGGAACGTTTTCAACGTACCTTGAAAGAACGCATGTGGAAATATTTTACGCATCAACACACTCTCAAGTACATCGACGTCTTACCGCACTTAGTCCAAGCCTACAATCAATCTTACCATAGAAGCATTGGACGTGCCCCACAAGAGGTGACACCCGACAACGAAGTGACTGTTTTTGAGCGTCTGTTTGGTACGTCCCGAACGAGGGCTGTCCCCAAGAAAGGTAGAGAAGTGTTAACCCCGGGAGATTGGGTACGCATTGGTAAAACCAAACGCACTTTCGACAAAGGTTACTTACCCAATTGGACCACCGAATTGTTTCGTGTTACTGGACGAGTGCGTGACCGTCATCCTGCCGTCTATAAATTGGAAGACATGAACGGAGAAGTATTAAAAGGAACGTTTTACTTGCCTGAGTTACAACGTGTCACCAAAAAAGAAGACGACGTGTACGACATTGAAAGCATTCTCGAACGAAGAACCCGTAAAGTAGGAAAACGTCGTGTCAAAGAAGTCAAAGTACGTTGGAAAGGATATCCTCCTAGTTTTGATTCTTGGATTGACGCTGCCCAAGTCATCGACTATAAAAAGAAGTGACCATCATGCCCTTCAATACAGCTTCGGCAACCACAGTGACTTCTCCTTCACCCACGTCATCTCTGCAAGATTTACAAAAGCAGCCCTTGTGGGTGTGGTGTGGAGAACGTGTCCCTAAAACCCAAATCGTCTTTTTCTGTCAAATCTTTGTGGTGTATTGTGTTATCGGTGCAGCCATTGCTAATTTGAGTTTGCAACAAGGAGACAAACAATTGTGGACTATTTTACTCAGCAGTTGCATCGGGTATCTTCTTCCCAATCCTTCCCTGAAATACTCTTACAACAGGAACAACAGTAACAATATTGGGAGCCTTGCGTCCAACGTTAGTCCTTCTCCTGACAGTCACCCTTCCAATCACAATCCTCTTTTAGATACTCCTTTAACCTTGAGTGACTCCTCGGACAGAACAACATTGGAATTATGAACCACACTATTAACCAATTTTACTTAACGTTACCTAGTGACAGTTCCATGGAGGTGTTTCCTAAGAACACGTTGTGTTGTTACACGGCTAAATTACCTCAAGCTATGCATTTGGATCAAGATGCTCATTGGGAAGTAGCTTTAGTGGAAATGATACACCCGACACAAATCAAAAACATCGTCGAAAATCAAAACACTTTTTCAGTAGACGTGTTTGACGAGCAATTGCAAGATGAGTTAAACAAACGAGGTATCGCTGGCGGAAAGAAATCAGATGACCCCAAAATTAAATCCACTCATGTGATCAGCATTCCTCCAGGCTACTATTTTAGTGGTCAACATTTAGTGACTACACTTGCTGGCAGGTTTAATGCTGTGTTTGGTAAAGCCATGGATAAACTACCCGTCAGTAAAAGTGTTACCTTTGAGTACTATCCAGTATCTCGTCGTCTCATAATCAAATTTCCAGAGAATGAAATGATAGGTATTAAGTTTTGTCCTGAATTGTTTGATATTTTGGGTGGAGACGTCGAGATGATCAAGAACAAAAAACAACCAACCATAACCACTAACTTGGAATTTGCAAGATATTTTCGATCCCCTATAGAAATGAACCAAGGACTCAACTTGATGTTTGTGTACTCCGATGTGGTGGAGTACAACGTGGTAGGACACACCTCTGTACCGTTACTACGTGTCATTCCTTTCAAAGTGGATTCTACCGTCGCCGCTAAAGAGGATGGTGGAAATACCTATCACGTTCACCGCGAATTTGTACATCCTCATTATTTGCCTGTCAGTAAGTCGTATTTCGACAGTGTCAACATTACTATAAAAGGAGAACTAGGACAAAATATTCCATTTACCAAAGGGAAAGTCACAGTGAAACTCCATTTTCAAAAACGATTCTCCAACAACTGAAAAAGTGATGTATCCTGTGTACCAAGGAGTCACTCGACAACGAGGACATGGTTTAGGAGATATGTTTAAATCAGCCTTTCGTTCTGTGGTCCCTGTTTTGAAACCGATGGTGACACGAGGATTGCACGCCTTAAAAGATGCCGCATTGACTCACGGCAAAGATTTTCTTCAAAATGTTCTCATTGACAAACAAAACCCTAAAGAAGCTTTTTTGAGAGCAGGCAAAAATGTCTTGCTTCAAACGGGTAAAGAGATTTTGGGTCGACGAGAAAGTCCTATAAATGCTCTGAACGGTACCGAGTCTGGCATTCCTGCTTCCCTGACGACACAGCAAGGACAAGGTAGAAAGCGACGACGAAGGCACCCTTTCAAAAGTCTTCGTACCTCTAAAGTGAGAAAGACGAAGAAAAAAAGAACCTCTCGAGACTTAGACATTTTTGATTATTAAAAGTGAAGAAAAAAACATAAAGAAAAAATGATGCACCAAGAATCTTGTGCCTGTTCCAAGTCGGAACTAGATCTCTTTGCCATGCCACCCACGATGATGACCATGCAAGAAGCCCAATGGGTCGAATTTCATCCCGTCTCCTCTTTGACGGATTCAGCTCCCATCGAGTTTGAAATCAAAGGACAACCCGAAGATTACATCGATCTCAATAACAGTTACTTGTATTTGAAAGTGAAAGTCACCAAAACGGACGACACCAATCCAGCAGCCGATACCCAAGCAGCTCCCGTCAACAATTTCATGCATTCCTTGTTCAGCGAAGTGGATTTGTACATGAATAACAAACTGATCAGCAGTAGCACGGATACTTACCCTTACCGAGCGTACCTCGAAAATCTCTTGACGTACGGAAAAGAAGCCAAGAATACTCATTTAGATGCTTGCGTGGTATGGAAACCTGACTTAGCAGATAAGTTTGACAAAACAGCCTTGATCGCAGACGAACGCAATGTTGTCAATGAGGGTTTCGTCGAACGTCATAAGAAAATTAAGGAAGGACGTATTTTAGAACTGTTCGATCGTTTGCATTTGGACATGTGGTTTCAAGAGAAGTATTTGCTGAACGGAGTGGATATTCGCTTGAGACTAAATCGTAGCAGTGCTGCATTCCATTTCATGGCTACTGATGGTCACCACTGTAAAACCAAGATCCAAGAAGCCAGATTATACGTGCGTCGTGTGGAAGTGTTACCTAAAGTGGGAAATGACATCAGTCACACTTTGAGCAGAACGACAGCCAAGTATCCGATACGACGCGTGGAAGTCAAAACGTTCACCATTGCCACTGGACTCCAATCTAAGATCGAAGATCATCTGTTCCAAGGACAGTTACCCAAACGTTTATTCATTGGTATCGTCAGCAATGCAGCCTTCAACGGTGGCTACACTCAAAATCCTTTCGAGTTTAAGCACTACAATGTATCCAAAATCGAAGTCAGTCGCGATGGCAAAACTTTGTGTACCAGACCTTTCGAACCCAATTTTACCCTGAAGAATTACTTGAGGTCGTACTTGTCACTGTACGAAGCCACAGGACAGTTAGGAACCAACACCAGTCACGGTATTTCCTACGAAGATTATGCAGGAGGTTACGCTTTGTGGGCTTTTGATTTCACTCCAGACCAAGGCAGCGACGAGGGACATTTCCACCCTATAAAATCGGGGCAACTGCGTGTGGAGCTTCAGTTTGCAAGAGCTCTTACCGAAACGGTAAATGTCATTCTGTATGCCGAATTCGATAATACCATAGAAATCAACAGTTTGAGAGAAGTCATTCTAGACTATTAGACACTATGGAAGACCCTTGTCCTTCTTTGAATAGTGGAGAATCCATGGAATGGGAGGTTACAGAAAAAGCAGATCCCCAAGACCAAAAAGAAGAGGTAGTGATCATGCAATCCAGATGGCTAGAACAGGAACAACAGTTAGTGGCTTGTTTTGCACAACACTTGGAGGATAAAATGAGAGACATGATTAAAAAAGATTGTTATGGATGTCAAATCGATCATCCCAGTCAAATTCAACACGATAAATGTATGATGATGAGTCAAGAAGAAAAATTGGATGATTATCTGAACGAAGCTTGGAGTCTCATCTCCGAAGAAGACGTGTTACTTCAGTGGTATAAAGGCTTACGTGATCATTCCTCTCCTCCATTGTTTACTCGAGAAATTGATCGCATCGAAGCTCTCTTGGCCAAGAGTAAAGAGACGAAGCAAACCATCAGTTACTTGTCAGACCGTTTCAAGCAAAAAGTCTGGATCGAATTGATGACTTATCATCACCTGTGAAGAAAGGAGAGAAAATCACAAGGCTACACAAAACAAAAAATGGATACTTGGGAACTTTATTATCTTTTGAATCGTAGTTCGTACACTGCTTCTTGGAATCCTGTCGTGTGTGCTAAAGATGAACTACCTCATCGCAAACCTCAAGAGAATCAAGCTTATGTCATCAACACAGATGACAGTCATCTTCCAGGAACTCACTGGGTAGCTGTCTACTTTCCTCAAGAGGGATGTGCGGAGTATTTTGATTCGTATGGATTACCTCCTTTCGAAGATGATATCATTGACTTTATGAGAAGAAATGCTCAGACGACACGATTCAATAATGTGAAATTACAAAGCACAGATTCTATGGTGTGTGGACAATATTGTATCTATTATCTGCATCATCGCAGTCTTGGATATTCTTTAGAACATTTAGTGACTTATTTTGATCGTCATTCGTCTCGAAACGATGACAAAGTAGATCGATGGTTTTGTGACTTTTATCTGTTGTCTTTAGCTAGGAAACGTAGTGTACATCAATCGCCCAATGACTTCCAACAGTGGAAATCTCAATTTAATTCACAACGTTGTCAACCATGTCAAAGATAATGTATTAGTGTTATGGAAGAAATAAATGTTTGTACTTTGAAAAAACGTTTGTTCTTTGAAAATAATGTTTGTTCTTTGAAAAAATTGTGTTTGTTATTTGAATAAAAATGTTGTGTTTTGAAAACCAATGCGTCTGTCGTTTGTTTTACATTTGTATTCATATAAATGCTCTTTGACTTTTCTTTCTATCCCTCACATCAAACTATCTTAACGTTTCCAAGCCCTAAACCGCAGAGGGGTGTTTTCCATCACGTCCGCGCTTGAACCATATAAAGCAGGGGTAGTCTCCAGTCTGGCCATCCATTGTTTGACTCATCCTCCTACGAAGATGTGCTCAAGACTAGCTAAGCTGAACGAAGCTTACGTCACTCTGCATCGTATCAGACACAATCTGATGCCAAAGCCTGAAGAGATTGAGAATGTGAGAATGCTACAAGAAACGGAAGACCTCATAGAAGAACTCTTCAGAGAGGAAATTCAAAAAGAGAAAGAAGAATGGACTGAGAAGTATCGACTTCAAAAGCAGCAGAGAGAGCAGAGAGAACAGCATCAGCAGCATCAGCAACAACAGCAGCAGGAACCAGACAGAAGTTTTGTCGACTGTCGTGTGGACACGAAAGAGTTCTCTTTCTCTTTCCGAAGAAGCAGACCCTATCGTGTAGCCAAACGAGGACGCAATCTTAGACGATAAAAGATTGTCATCCTTCCTCGTACACACAAACACAAAAAAACAGCCCTTTTCAGGGCTACCCAATATTCTCGAAAAGAATTAATCATTCAATTTGCTTATGGTATGTGAGGAAGTTAGAAAAAAATTAGAAGTGAGTCTATAATCACTGTCTCTTTTTACTTTTGTTTTGAAGTGCGTCTATAAGCACAACGTATTTTTTTCAAAATAACTTGTTCAATGTATAATTAATAGGAGTCAAGTATAAAAGTGAGTGAGTGTTTTATTTTAAAAGTCAGCTAGTTTTGTTTTTTTGGTAATGATAGGGATAATGTAAGTTTCTTGGATCTAGGGGTGTTTTCCATCACGTCCGCGTGTTTTGGTAATGATAAGGATACTGTAAGTTTTTGGAACGTAAAGGGGTGTTTTCCATCACGTCCGCGCTTGAACTATATATAAAGAAGCACTCGTCAGTCTGGCTACCTATCGTTGACGCATCAACACAAAAGATGAGTAGAGTTCAAAAGCTAAGAGAGCTTCAGATGCACTTGGAGAATGCGAGGCGTCTCCTGGACGAACTGGCAATGGAGGCCTTAGAAGAACAGACTAGGATTGAAAAAGAAGAGGAGGAAAGAAAAAGGAAAGAAGAGGAGGAGAAGAGAAGACCTATCTTGCCTCACCGTATGATGAGACAAACAAGTCAAGTTACTCCTATGGTGAGGACACCTTCACCACCAGAACCAGTTCGTTCACTTCAGGCACAGCCCCCACCGCAACAACCACAGCCTCGACCGCAACAACTTCAGCCGCATCCACGGTTGCGGAATAGAGGAAGAAATGAAGAGACTTTCACTATCCCTCAAACAGAAGATTGGGATAGTGAAGCCACTCATTCTCCCTCTGCACTCCCAATCACAAGAGTGAATTGGGAGAATGATTGGAGTAGGAGATGTGTGTGTGGGGCTAGACCTGGGAGATGCCAGCATTAACCAGGTGCAATTTGAAGTTTTAAAAACAGCCCTTCTCAGGGCTACCCAAATAACAAGAAAAGAAATACTATGTCAATTGCCAATGGGTGTGAGAGAGGAGTAGTGTGATTATAAACACTGACTCTATTTAGATGGTATATGGTGTGATTTTGGATAGTATATAGTAGGGTTTGTTTTGGCTGATTCCCCGTGTGTGTGTGGTTAGTATAGGGTGTAATTTTGGATAGTATATGATAGGGTGTGTTTTGGCTGCTTCCCCGTGTGTGTGGTTAGTATAGGGTGTGATTTTGGATAGTATATGATAGGGTGTGTTTTGGCTGCTTCCCCGTGTGTGTGGTTAGTATAGGGTGTGATTTTGGATAGTATATAATAGGATTTGTAAGAAGTATCTAATATGACAAGTGAATGTAGGGGGTGTTTACTTTCACGTCCGTGCTTAAGATATATATACGCAATCGTCGGTCCTTGGAGCCATTCAATTTTGAACACATCAAGATGAATTTTGAATTGTTTATCCAACTCCGAGACAGCTGGTTTGGGATCCTTGATGCAGAATATCAAGTGGAAAGACTTGAGGAAGAATTTCAGAGTAACCATGGCTTTGTAAGCCAACTGAAATTAGCAAGAGATTTATTAGAAGGTATGATAGAGGAGGAAGACCAGAAATTAAGAAGACGTATTAAAAGAAAATATATAAGAATAGGGGACTTGAAGCAAGCACTTGATCATGTCATCAAAGTCAGGTGTTTTCTAGAAGAAACATTACATCTGATAGAGTGGGAATATGTGAAGTGGGGTCTAGACAGGCTAAAGAAAGCAGAAGCAATGATGAGAATGGTGATGGAAGAACAGGTGATCCAGATTAAAGAAAACTGGTCTAAGGAGAGAAAGGAAAAAAAGAACAAAAAGACAAAAGAGGACTTTGATCTACTCAATCTAAGATGGATGAGAGTTCAGGAAAAGTTTAGAGCTATGGGACATCCTGACTGGATTCCCGAAGAAGAAAAGAAGAAGAAAACGGGAATCATTGGTAAAATCAAAAGGTGGTGGAACAATGGCAGAAAATAAAAGAAGAAGAAATATCCAAAGGCTCTTTTCAGGGCCACTCATAAGTCTCGAAAAGATAGTAGCTTTCATTGCCACCCTTTTTTTCCCTTGTCCCTAGACAGTTTCCCTATACCCATACAAATCATATTCCCCATGTTCCATGTCCCTTGAGGCTAAATAGGCCCAAATAGTTCCCATGTTCAAGTCCCCTTGACGCTAGATAGGCCCACCATGTTCAATTCCCCTTGACGCTATATAGGCCCACCATGTTCAATTTCCCTTGACGCTAGATAGGCCCAAATAGTTCCCATGTTAAATTCCCCTTGACGCTAGATAGGCCCACCATGTTAAATTCCCCTTGACGCTAGATTAGCCCAAGCTGTTTTTGACTGGATTTTCCCTTGACGCTAGAGTGCCCCATATTACTACTAAGATCATTTAAAAAACTACAATAGTTTCCGTAGAAATGTCGTTCAAAAGTTCTTTGGATCCCCAATTGTAGTTACACCATCTATCGCTGATATTAAAACGTTTATAGATGATCAAAAAGTCATCAATGACCGCAATAATGAATTGTACCTGCTTAATTTAAGATTTTTCAGCGATGAAAATTTAAGACCACTTAACCTCCTTGAAACGATATACACATTAAAAACTATCGAACAATCGTTTGTAGAACTTCGAGATGCCCGCAGAGTAAAAATGCCGAATCACAACGATGAAGTTAAAAATGTTGTGAACACGATAGCTAGTGGAATTTTCGATTGGGTTAAAGACGGACCATCGCTCAGTTACATATTTGGTGGTTTGAATTACATTGAGGGAATTTATCGATTTACAATCGTAGCTAACGATCATTTTAATATAACATGTGTCGATTTATTAACCGATAACATTTTAGGATCAGGTATTAACACGGCATTGTTTAAATCTGTTCCAGTTGAAATACGTTTTAAAATAAGTGTGGCTAGAGGTAGAACATCAGTTAGATTAACGATGCCGTGGGTGATAGAATATGTAGCAGAAGTACCTGGCGATAAATAATTCTGCAATTCAATGATGAACATTTAAAATAAAAAATGATTTCATCATCGCAATATCGCTATGATCAGGTCAGAGAATATCAAACTAGACTGAAAACCTTGTCTGAGGAGTATGAATTGAAAATTAAAAAATATCGCAGGAGAATTACCGCAATTGATGTTACTGTGTACGCTGTGAGTGGTGTAATCACCGGAGCTGGTATTATACTGTCTTCAGTGACAATGATGGCCCCGATAGCTGTTCCAATTTGCATTTCTGCGGCAACAACAATCGCTGGAATTATTTCAATAATCACAAAAAAATATCCTCATGCAGCCAACGGAAACTACAAGACTACATAATTCAATTTCATGTTGTGTCCACTGCATACTCGCAATTATCCTCATTGATATCGTCATCGCTCGATGATACAATTATATCAGAGAGTGAGTTTTCAGCGATGGTAGATATATATGATTCTGCGATGTCAAAATTAGAAATACAACATGAGTATAATAACAATGACAACACAGATGGAATTACTTCAACAAATAGTGGAGAACACGAACCCAGTACAAACAAGCATGATCTCAATAACCTCAACGAATCCAGAATTCAGTGTGAATTTCCCCTCTCCGGTCCCAGTGAAGGAGATAGCGCTAGCAAAATTACGAGTGTATCACAGTTGGCCAAATATTAGGTCAAAATCATTTGGTGGTCAACAACCCAATAATTCCCTGGTATTTGCAAATAAGAATAAAGACGACGGTACCCCAGACTGGAACGTTGTTTCCATACCAACAGGGTCATACCAAATTGAACAAATCAATAACGAATTGCAACGTAGAATAAAATCGATTACTGAAAAAGAATCAAAAATAGCTATAACAGTTCATGAGCCAACACTATCATCTGCCATTGAAATAAGCACAGAGGGTTACGTCGTAGATATCTATCAGAGTTCTATTAGAACCGTACTGGGATGGCCTGAAATCCCACCCGGGGGAAAACCGTTGATTTACCAGAACCCAAAAAAACTGATTATATCACAGACAGGATAAAACCCAATAATCCAGTAAAAAGTTATAAAGATCACCAAGTCACTACAGATTTTTTTAATATCCTTCACAATATAATAAATAAGGGAGAGAGATTTCTTACTGCTCACGATCTTAAAATGAATGACAATTTCAAGGCAATGAATAATGATTTTTCGCTGTTGTTAATATCTCTTAAATACGGCTCTCTCCCCCGAGATGAATTTATCAGCATCTTAGAAACATGCAACAAAATTATCGACGATATGGAAACATTTAATTTAAAAATTATTCAGGATATATTAGATGAAGATAATCCCATATCGAGAGACGGATTTGCATCAGATTATAAAATCCGCGTTGAAGATATCCCCAAATTCAAACTACCAGGATATAACGTACCAGAACTAAAAAAACTTCTCAGTGATGCCATCGATGTTGGTTTTAAAATAATTCATGATACGTGGAGAAAAACATCATCACCGGAAATAAAAACCCTCAAACACAATAATGACCCAGATGGTGGCGGTAGGCATATTGCTCCGTTCAATGTGAATATTTCATCGGTGATTGCGCTCAATTTAGTATGCGATGTGATCGAAGGAAGCTATCAAATTAATCTAGAACGATCAAATCAAGCTCAGCAAGGATATATTTTGTATTCATTTGCACCAACAGCTCCTCCAGGGTTTTTAATAATTGAGTCCCCGGTGAATCCAGTCTATATGCGATGTCATAATAATTCATTAACCAGAATTAATTTCAAACTCACTGACCAGTCTAATAATCTGATTGATTTACAAGAGGAGGTTTTACAAATTAGTCTGTTTGTGAAATCATAAATGATTTTCGTCCTAAGGACTTTCATCCTAAGGGGATTTTCGTCGTAGTAAGGACTTGATCAAATATTCGGTTAAAATCACCGTAAACCCAGAACTGAAAGTTCTAGCAGCAGAGAGGGTGAGTGACAACGACGTTGCGACATCAACGAAAACGCGAATGTTTTCGGACTCATTTTTTTTCTAGTTATTTCGCGAGAAGGGTCTAGTGTTATTTGGAGGGGTATAATCAAAAATAAAAACAAAAAATGTTGTAGGATTCACCCTCTCTGCTGCTGTATGTATGTATGTATGTATGTATGTATGTATGTATGTATGTATGTATGTATGTATGTATGTATGTATGTATGTATGTATGTATGTATGTGTGTGTGTGCATCACCTGATTGGTTTCGCTAAATAATGGGCGTGTTCCCCACACGAAATCTCTTAGTCTTAAATACTACTACTGATAATGAGGACTTTGTATAGCGCCAAATCTTTTGAAACTCTAAGCGCTTTGCAACGTCGATAATGATATGACTACAGAAAAACAACAAACGAAAACACAAACCATGAAATGGAAAAGAAATCTTGAAAATATTTAAGGTACGAAAATTATTAGGTCCTTAAGTTTGTTCTTGCAGTCGAATAAGTGAGTTTTAAGAGCACTCTTGAAAGGAATCACTGTGATTGTGTGTCTTATTTTAATCGGCAATTCGTTCCACATTGCTGGGCCCTGGTATGCAAAAAAACGTTGTCCATATGACTTCGTTTTCAAAGTGGGAACAATGAGTATAAGATTGTCAAAAGAGGAGCGTTATAGTATCTTGCTGGGGTGTACACATGGGTGAAGCCGGATAGGTATGTTGGATTTTGGAGTCCGTCAGTGAAACGTAGCAAAGAGAACAAATTTTGTGTTTGATTCCGTATCGAATGGATATCCAGCGTAGGGTACAGAGCAGTGTGGAGGTTTGCTTTGATCGTTGTACTCTAAAGATGATCCGAGCAGCTTTGTTTCGAACTTTTTGAAGTTTCTGGAGTATATATCGAGACGAACCAGCCATGATTAGTTACAATAGTCCAGTTTTGAAAGTACTAATGAACACACAAGTGTTTTAGTGGCATCAACTGAATGATATTTGTGAATGGAGCTGAAGCGTCTCAGCTCAAGATATGCAGCCTTGCTTATGTTTATGACATGTTGGTGTAAGGTGAGAGTACTGTATAGAGTAACACCTAGATGGTGTATTGACAGTGTGAATGTAATGTTGGTGTAGCTGATATTTATTGTTTGAGGTAAAGGATGTGAATGAGAAAGTCTTTGTGCTGTGATCAGAAAAGCCTCACTTTTATCATCATTCATCTGCAGCTTGTTACATGTCAGCCATGATTTCACATCAGAAATGCACCTCTCGACTCCTTGGATGGTAGCATCAAATTCAGTTGGGTGGCTAGACTTGCATATTTGGGTGTCATCAGTGTACTATTGATGAGACACTGGGTGATGATATTTGACACTTGAGAGCGGCTGAGTGTATAGAATGAAAGGAACAGGCCCAAGTACTGACCCATGTGGAACACCGCATCATAGATCAACTGCACTGAAGTTGATTCCATTTGCAGATACAATTTATGTCAGGTTGACTAAGTAGGACTTGAACCACTGTAAGGCTGTATTCGGAATGCAAAATACATGCTGGAGAAGGTGAAGTAATATATCATGGTCTAGTGCGTCAAATGCTGCTGACAAATCAAGGAGGGTGAGGTCTGTAATCTTTCCACTATCAAAAGCAGAGAGAATGTCATTAAATATTTTCCGAAGAGTAGTTTTAGCACTGTGGCAAGGGCGATATGCAGATTGTACATTGCAAAAAAGACTGTTTGAATTCAAATGAGATACAAGTTGGGTTAGAACAAAAAAAATTTTATGAACGGGAGATTAGAAACTCGTATGGTTAAGTGTTGGTTTCTTCAGCAGAATGTTTTCAATGGCAGTTTTGAAAAATGATGAGAATTCTCAGAATGAGATATATATATATATATATATATATATATATATATATATATATATATATATATATATATATATATATATATATATATATATATATATATTAATAACATCAGTTTGTGAAGGCAATTTTGGGTCTAAGCACTCGAGCAACAGTGCTGTAGGAATTGGATCAAGTTCACATGATTTTGGTGCACTGTTCATCACGATTTGCCGTACGAAATCCATAGAGCCAGGTTAAAATCCTCCTAACGATTGTCGCTGAAATTCTGTATCGTAACTGTATGGCGACAACGAGTCGATTAAAATTGTGTTGTCAAGCGTATCTCTAATGGTTTGTACTTTGTCATCGAAGAAATTTGCAAATAGGCTCATAAAGTCTACTGGAGAGAAGTTAGTTGGAAGTGGTGTACATTTGTTCCTTGATATTAGTTTGTTAGTTATCTTGAAGAGCTCTTTGCAGCTGGAACTCTCCGTGATCTTAGTACTGTCGTGGGATAATTTGGCTAAATGGACTATGTTTGTTACGTTCTTCTTAGCGCCTTCATAGATTTTGTTTTATGAATAGTGAGTCTGGTGGAAAACCAAAGCCTCTCTGCTTTACGGCATTGTCTTTTAGCAGTGCGAAGCTGGTCCCTAACACTGCTATACCACGGAAAACACTTTTTTTTATTGATACTCTGCACTTGGTGGCTGGGGCATGTTTTTCAAGCAATGAACGCAGGCAGTTATCAAGTTGTTCTGCTGTAGGAGGTAAGCAAGTTGTTAGGTTTTCTTGGATATCATGCATTAGTTTGGTTCTATTTATCATACGGAGGTTTCCCTTAGTAGCAAATAAAGGTGGAGGGTTAGGGACTGGTACGTCGAAATGGCATATAATGCAGAGGTGATCTGATGCCAGATCGTGGGATACAAGGGTGAATTTCAGAATATTATCATCAGGTCTATGAAGATTCCAGTCTAAGATGTGACCAATGGTATGGGTGGCTTGGTTAACTGACTGTTTAAGATTAAAAACATGAATGGAATCTATAAGTATTGACGTGTATTGGTTTCCAGGACTGTAAAAAGTTAAAGTTGATATCTCTACGAATAATTAGGTTGCCACCTATCGAGTTTCCATACTCCAGAAGATTCGGAAGCTGCTCTGAAAATTGAGATTCAGTCAGCTTGTTTGTTCTATTAGGAGGAGGACAGTAGACACAGAACAAATGGACTGACCTCTGTTCCAGTGCGAGTGTTGTTTGGACTAGTTCAAACGATGTGTGGCAGAAATTGAAGGCTGTGTTGTACTTAAGACATTTTTATCATGTAATACTTTGTGATGGCAGCAATTCCACATCCGCGAGATTGGAGGGGAACGACTTGATGGAGTAAGCGATGGGTGTTAAAATCAGCGTTTTTTTATATAGAAAACGCAAATTTTTACAGATGCATGGACAATATTTAACTCTCTCTCTCTCTCTCTCTCTCTCTCTCTCTCTCTCTCTCTCTCTCTCTCTCTCTGAACCTCACACAAGTACACAAACACACACACACACACACAAACACACACATTTTCAACCCCCATGATTGTTGGCTAAATTATATATCCAAATCCTTTTCCATATTTCGAAGGATTTGTAATTTTGTTTTATCTATTTTAATAAGCTTGAAAGAAAATAAACAATTGCGCATAATCGCAATCAAATTTAACTTAGAAACAACATACTCATAGAGCCATACTATGTTATGATCATTTTATTGTTTGCGGGTAATAACTGCATTCTTTAGGTCACTGGTCAACAATTATAACAAGTTTAAAAACAGATGTTACGTTTTACATGTATCAGCCATGAAATAAAACAAAGCTGGTACCGCCGTTGATGGCAGACTCATTTTTGGAATGTCCTTAACAATAAAAACAACAAATTGACAAACCTCGGCCTTTTCTGCTCAACCAGAAAACACTTCCGATGCATCAGGCGGATTGGTTTACCCATTTTTGGAGGAAAGCAAATAACAACCAGAACAATATTCTTGAGCAAAAATGTAGTATATCAGCTAACGAGATGTTTTTTGAACGTATACGGACTAAATAACAGATTAATTAAACACAGCAAAAAATACATCGGTAACTGAAAGTAGCATTTAAAACTATGATGTTGTGTTCAATAAGCATATTGACGTAGCATTTCGTCACGAGAAAGGCTCTTTAATATTAATTAAATTCTAATAATAAAATTCTACTAGAAACCCGAGGGGCATTTGCAACTTTTCCGTCATCATACCTCCAGTGTATGCCGATAGCTGCAAAAAGATGCATTTCAGATTGTTTTGGCTATTTACGAAACAAAAATAGGCGGATAAGTTCTAGTTGCCTCGTAATGGTTTTTGTTTCGGAACTTCTCAATCAATTATACGATCAATTCATCGTAGAAATAGATTATGTGGTACGAACAAGATTGTGATGTCTCTGTATGCAATGAGACCCTCGGGGAATAAAACGTATGTCCACGTCAGCACCATATTCATGTTTTGCTTTATTGCTGCAATATTCGAGTTATTTTCACAAAAAGGCAGAGGAAATCGATTTTAACTCAGTAATGTTGGACATTCTAACTCTGTTAATTCTAGAGAAAATTTCGTAAAAGTAAATATTATTGGCTGAGTAGGTTTGAAAAATTCACTCATCGTGCGCTGCAAAAGACATGAAGCAATTTATTTCTTGACGACTGTCTTTATATTTGACCTTAAGCATTATTTGAACAGTGGTGGTTCCCCCAACCTACGCATTAAATAAGGATTTCGAGCTAAATTATTTACTTAGAGACTACGTGACTTGAAAAGCCATTATCTTATTACAGCATAGCGTGCATTAAGATGCTAATCTCAAACCGTGTTCAATGCCTGAAATTCTTTTCGCTTTTCGCTTGAAAACAGCCGAATAATTATAGCCAGATGTAGATAACATATTTCTGAGCCAGTTTTTAGTGAGTTTCCCATTGTTTCTTTTCTTCAGTAACTCAAACTGTAAATTCAGTATTACAGTATAATATTTTTATACCAAACATTTGTAGGTCTGTTTTAACCATATATACCCTTATCCCTACTCCCAACCATGTGCATTAATTCAAACTGAAATACTCCTAACAGTTCTGCCACAAGTCCAAAAGAACATTGTTCCGAATGAATTCCAGTTATTGAATGTGCTAATGTGCTAATGTGCTATCATCATGAATGTGCTGATGTGTCAACAGTCCTGATGTATCACAATGGCAATGTTCAGAACTGTTTTGAATGAGTACACGATAAACTTAAATAGTGTTTAGTACAAACAATAAAATCAGAACTTTGTAATTCAAATAAATAATTTAGATGCTTCCTCTCAATTTAAATCAAAACACATTAAGCACATATGCATACTGAAAAATAATCTGATTATGAAAAGGAATAAGAATCATTATTTACTTCTCTCCTTGAAAAAATCTCCACAACTCTATTAGGACTCAATATCGCAATAAAAATGGTACTAACAGCTGCATCTATAGGCTCGGCTTTAAGTGGTTAGTATTAGGACCGATCGGCCTGGTGTCAGGATAATGTGACTGGGTAGAATATGATGCTGCATGTCTGCGACATGATGCCCCAGCGCTAGACATCACTAGAAACCGCCACACTGCAGATATCGTTGCGATAAGACTGAAAATATTGGTAAAGCTACGTTGAAAATCCAAATCACACACACACACACAGACACACACACACACACACACACACACACAAACACACACACACACACACACACACTTATTTTTGCATAATATTCCGATAACGAAAACCAATATTTTTTAAAATTAAACTTTGTGACTCCTTATCTTTCAGGCTATGTTTACAAACATGTTCCGTTATGTGACTTTCTGGCTAAATATCAAAACACGGAAAACCTCGTTTGCTGTTGTTTTGGTATTTATGATGAATTAATAACTTCTGGTTTTCTGCTTCACATGATGAGAAATGTTACCAATCCTAATACTGGTTAAAATTTGTAGTTGTTAGTGGCTATAGACGGATTCAACGTATAAGTTTGTGCTGCTTCGCTTATTCCTTATATCGCCACGATTAAATTAACTAGGAAGCCATACCTTATTCTAGTGTTAAATTTGTCATGAAGCATAATCTGTCTTACATAGTCTTTAATTCTATATTTCTATTCCAGTATCAAGTGTGTTAGATGGTCTTGAATCGCTTCCAATTCTTAAATAAAATTACCTTTCTGACTTGTACTCTGTCGTTCTCTGCTGCAGAAATTCCAGAATCTTTGGACTCGATTGTATCATGGATATTTTTTGTCCGTGTCATTTTATTTTATTGTGTTCAGCCCGTTTCTACAAATAGAACACACCAATAACGAATCATGTTACAATCATCATGCAACAATAGTTACAAACAAGGGAATATTGTGCACGCGAGTAAAAAACCTGTTTTTATCCTGACATACTCATGGTATTATACTGCAAGCGGTTACGCAGTGTGTGCAGAGGCCACGAGCTATAAAAAGCAGATATTATTTCTGTTCCTTCTTTTACAGTTTCGCGCTATACCTATAACTTCATATTGTGCTTGTTTCGTAGTTAATAGAGAAATAAGGTGTAAGTGTATTTCATATGTTAAACATTTCAAGAGATATAACTTACTATAGCATTCTTGTCATCATTGGCGGTCCTTAGGGTGAGACTCTTTAATGCCCTGATTATTAGTTATAGACAGCACATCTTTACCTTAATTATGGGAAAATCGTTAATGCCCCTATCATTGGGTACAGCAAAACCATGATTAATATTAACTTGGAGAAGAAACAAAGCATACAACATATATCACTCACGAAAGGAATACGTTGGCATCAAACTCTAAAAGTTGATCAGATAAAAAAAGACTATTTATCTAATAGTACGCTCACATCAAACACTACGCAGCTTTGCAATTGATTTTGAAATTAACATTAGCAAATAGAGGTCAATTTTAGGATACCTTCCACAGAAATAGTACGGTTTACGTATTATATTTATATAACATATTGCAAAATAAACCATAGCTGAAACGTCTGTAATTTTCATACAACTATAAAACTGAATGCATAAGCAACAATTGATTGAAACCCTAAACATATAGTTATTCAGTAATTTAAAATTTGTCACAGAATGATCCCTGCATATCTTTAATTTTTAATTTGTCCTTTAGATATAGAACATGAAGTCTTTTCAACTATATCAGCAAAAGTCATTTGACTTCCAATGTTTTGAAAAATATTCTTATTCAGTAAATCATTGTCACTCTATGATTAGAGCATGGTACTCGATACATGTGGAAATTAGAAATAATTCTTAATTAAAAAATTTCAAAGCCTATCTGAACACCCACCCACCCCCACCCCCACCCCCAAAAAAGAAAACAATTCATCCTTGCTACCATTACTTAGATGATTGATTGTCACATGACAATCACTCTAAGATTGTATAACAATTTGTATTTGTCTAACACGTTTTGTTCCCGTGATGAAACAGATATGGCAAGTACCTTTCTTTTAATACTGTAAGACTAATTGAATCTGAGAAATCATTTATGATACGCATTCCTTGTTGCTTTCACAATAGAAACTATTATTTGACATCCCTATGTGCTCTGAAGAAAATATGATGCCAATATTCTTGTCACCTCAAAATTTCATTAGAATTTATAAACGATTTATGTTATCCATTCGAATCCCATCCTTTTATATCACACGCACATTATTACTGTTGGGGTCTCAGTGGTCTAATATGGTAATACTTGTTATTATTTATTGAACCCCTATGTTTGTAATCGCATGTACCATAACCTGTGAAATAAATATGGTTTAAAGTAAACTTAAATATACTGCGTTATTGTGTTTCTGATTTGAAGGCATCATAATGATTTATAAGCGTTTTAATTTTAAACCGAGATGTACTAAGCCGTTTTGATTTCGTTGTCAGCAGTACGTTGGTATTTCGACGGGAGTTTAAATGAACCCTTTGTCAAGGCCATAGAGAAACCTCTTTATTATTGTCCATTCTAATTATAAATATCATGTTATATTTACATGTATGTGAGTCATAAGGGATTGAAATCCAAAAGATCATACATATTTCTTATTTAATTTCAACGAAAACACGGCTTTTCTCAGTTGCAAATCCAGTAATCAGATTTCACTACATGCATTTTATCACGTGATTTCTGTTATGTTTTACACCAATCGTAAGCTGATTACCATGAATGCCTGGAATCTCATTAGTCTTTGACTCCGGGTCTACCAAAAGGGATCAACATAATTTCGTTGCCATTACACAATATTTAGCTCAAAGATCATGTAGTAAACTGTCCTAAAACACGCTAAGCTGTTTCCATTATATTCGTTACGCATACACACGCAAAGAGTTTCGTAAAAAGCAAGATTTACAGATTGCAAATACACTAATGAATGCTCGTAAGCAAAAGCCTATTTGGCATCGTTTAAAGGTATGTGCTATTCAATCAGTATCTGTTATATCAAAAACTGAATTTAAAGTTTTTTCAAATGGTGACAGAATACCTGATGACCCACTGTTTAGTACGATTGATAAAAAATACATTTCTATAATGATTATGCCTAACAAAATGGCATACAAATTTTATTTAATCAATTACGTGTTGCTATTTTGAATGGAGAATTCAAAAGAGCAATTAAATAATTAAAGAATGGTAAACATAAAAGCCCTGCTAATCTATGTCATGAATGTTTGCATATATCAAAGATGTTCTCAAGCCATATCTACTCTATGATTCAAATATTATTTCGCATGAGGATGTCGCTGTACCAATTCGTAAGAAATGTTCTAAAAACGACGCAGAAGAGTAGAGCGGTATCACTCTAGTGAGTTTCATGAGTTCATTTTTTTTACTATGATCATAAATTATAAACTTATAAAATTTTAACTCTGGAAGGATTCAGGAAACAAACATATCCACAACTGATAACATTTTTACTTTACATGGATTGATAACTCAATATATTAATTCAGGTACAACGTGTTTTGTGCTTATGTTAATTTTGATATAGCGTTTGATATTATTATAATGGGCATTTCGTGGTATTAATTACTTTAGTTTGATAAAGGGGCAAACTATTTAATATTCAGTGTCTGAATATTGCAAAAGAAGAGTGAGATTCAAAATTACAGTTTCAGAAGAATTCTTATGTGTAAACGGTGTGCGTCAAAGGAAACGTATTTGTCCCCTTTCTATTTGCTTTGTATTTCAATGACATTGAAGAAGACTTTATTAACAATGATGTCACGGAATTGTATAAACCCTTTTGTTTATTAAATACATGTAATCGAGTTTCGTTTTTGGCGTACAACGCCACACGAAGATGATTGATGAATAATGTGTCGCATTTCAATATAGTGAGTTCGGTCCATCCTATGCCGCACGTGCGAAGTACTTCCATTGAGAAGAACCAAATGCCTTCAGTGCACAGACAATCTCTGTATAGAAATACCTCACCGTATACATTACGGATTCTTTCGCCAGTCAACGGTCTACTATAACGACTTACACATCTTCAGATGTATAGGTATGTAACTTTATAAATTTCTCGTATATAAGAGATCACTATTATACTATCACGTCTATTTTTGTATATTTGCCATATAGCTTGGTTTGCGCAGTATAATGCGGATATTTCTATTCTTGTGTGCGACTTAGCAAGAGATTTATATTAGTAATAGAAGGCTAGATTTTTAATAAATGTTTAGTACAGTAGGATTCTTATCGAGCAGGGTTAGGGTTACTTCTGAACTTGTTTGGAGGTATTGTGCCTGCAACCTAATCTGCATAACTTACCGTGTATAAAGTCTTTACGTTTTAATGCCCGTGTCATGTAAAGTACACGGTATTGAATATGTTTTCAGCAATCCGATGTTGTCCAGATTATAGTGTCTGGAGCGTCCGGGAGTGTCTAGTGTGTCTGGATTGGCCAGAGTGTCCAGAATAACCCGAGAAGTTCAACGTTATCAGAGTCATCGGGGTCTACGTGGTGCAAGCTAAAAAGCAATCCACAGGAACTACCCTTAGCAGCGATGAAGCTGAACTACAAAGCCTTGCAGCTGAAATAAAGTGTGCTAACGACGGAGTGTTATCTCCTTGCATATTATCTTGTAGCCGTGGGCTAATTGTGGGGTTCGTAAAACCCATTGTATCTGTCAGGACTGTAAAGATAAGTTGCATATCTGTCCTTTATCGTATGAATAATTTCACAATGAGTAAATTCATTTTACAATACGAGTAGAATTCTACATTGTTTGCTAGCGGAGAAAACTATATCCATCTTTCCATTGTGTAGTCACCGTGAATCATTCACCCCTTGTGTTTGTATTTTGAAGAGTAATTTGTTTGTATTTGTTATTATTACATTTGTGTGTTTTTATGTTAGTTAGTCTAATATTTGGATAAAGTATACACGCAGAAATTCATAATGAATTTCTCATTCAAGTCATTCATTATAAAACATTGTATTTATATCGTCGTCAAAATCGAATCCGGAAATCCAAACCGGTTATCTTGTTTCAAATGGTATTCCAGATGCTGACAGAGATAACCTATGCTTTTAAAAGCATATATATTTTCTGAGTCAAAACAGTGAAGGAAAAATGGCTTAAATGCTTTCGGTTCATACTGCGAGAAGTGTGTTCTTAAAGTTCTCGCAGATAAACCGACATTATAGTTTTATGTAAGGATGGAATACTACTAGATGACAATTTCTAAGTTCTTCTAAAGATTTGACATTAGAGTTTGTTAGTACATTTGTATATCTTCGAATTGGATTTGTAACAATGGCGTCTTTCACACGTGCTCAACACACCTAAGAAGCTTCATCGACATTATTAGCAACAATTTAGAAATGTGCACCCAAATGTAAAATGTAATGTTTTGACTCTGATTTCACCAGTTCTTAATTATTTTCTGAAGGAAGAGAATTTACTGATGGAAATGCATAGGTGAACTTTGCTTCTGCAGAAAACTCTTATCCAGTCCCAGGCACCAAATATATCTGCTGATTATTCGGATTGTTGCAAGTACAGTTTCCCCTGATGTTTACAGATGACCTTCTTTTCATACGTATTGTAAGCAGAAATGGTTTCCAATGTCTTAATGCACTTAATCAGGAGGATAGGCTGACTTCGCAACCTACATTATCAATTGCCAATGTTTTACAGTGACGATAATCCGTCACTCACTGATAAACTGAAGGGTATGTCTATTTCCCTAAGCAGTAAAGATCAGTACTATATAGTTACATAAAGATGATTGAGCTTAATATCAGTAATAATGTGAAGTTTAGTCCAATCTAGTCTTGCCGAGGATCGCCTTTCGGGTGATAACATTGTATGTTACCACAAGTATCAAGGAGTTTGGTGTGTCCTCTGTCTGCACCATGGTGACATACCAGATGGAGGTAGATTATAGAGGAATCAACGTTATGCACACTCAGTGCTTCGCTAACATCTTTCTTTTACCCTGTGTCACCGATGGACTCAAACTGCTACCGATGTAAAAAAAAAATGTTATTTTGCTGGAAATTGCAAACTATTCAACTATTCAGTAACTAAATAGCCTGGACGGAGACCATTGGCATGTAAATGCTTGTATGAAACTTTCGGTACTAGTTCAAGCGCAGTGCTGTATTTATGACGTCACGCAACCTCATAACTCATTGGCACATACAGAACAGTAGGATATTAGCAGATTCATGTTATTTCATTCAAAAAGAGAAGAGTATGAAACATTGTATATAAAAGGGACAGAAAAAGCCACGCTCCAGAATAAAGCCTGAACTTGACGCTGAAATATTGATTTGAAGAATACAATTCCCAGGGAATTACTATTAGTTTTTCCTTTAAGTCCAACAGATGCTGCCTTTACTTTCCCTTTTTTTGCTAGAAACAACGCAAACACGTAAATGTAAATATCTTCGATTCTTGCGTGAGGGAAAACAGTCGTCAACGTCCAGTCATACCTGGAAAACTCCCGCCAACTGCACAGAACAACCGTATTGTTGATTATATAATTGTCAAGCATAGTATTCTGCTGTTCCTTCATCAAGCCATGAAAATTATAAAGCCTCCAGTAAGCCGGTGATGCATTCAGCTGCTGATAGGCATCAGTCAACAACAATTCAACTGGAATCACTTGTTATGCATCAGGTTAAGAACGTCCCATAGTTGGAGCCTCCTTTGTCAAATGTACCATAACATACACCATTTAATGTCATGTTTGCATTCCTTTATAGTTTTATGCGTGAAAGCGGCTTTATTCTGGAGCGTGTCTTTTCTGTCCCTTTTATATACAATGTTTCATACTCTTCTCTTTCTGAATAAAATAACATGAATCTGCTAATATGCTACTGTTCTATATGTGCCAATAAAACATTGAAGCTATATACTGTATAATTTGTGTTGAATGATCTTAATATTGATATTTACGATATAATTACTTTAGCACTTGTGTTGCAAAAGCTACTGGCATGTTCATGTAAGTCATGTGATCTCAGTATTCTCATACAGACTCCATTGTTCATAAAACAGCACGTTGGAAGTTGTATTGCTTCACGATTGTTAATAGCCCTCGTGATCTTGTTCCTGTCCGACACGTGACTGTCATTTGTCAAACTGATTAGAATAGAAAGAATCTTTAGTAAAAAGATGATTGATGTGATCAAAATATATTGACTGGTCAATACGAAAACAATTGACTATCCAAAAAATTGACAAAAGATGTGACAGCTAGTGAAATTTTTCCGGATCAATATTATTCTCTAGAACTCTCTTTGTCATATATTCAGTATCTGGGCAAGGAAGATATAAATCATTGATTCACTCTCAACATGATCGACTTTCTGATGCAAACCATGCTTGTCATGTACATGTGGATGAACTAAAACCTGATCTCCAGCTAGGCCAATGCCTGGTAATAATTTAATATCCCCAGTAGGTAAATATATACATAACCGACAGTCGCGGGTACTAAATGGATGCCCTTTCATTTTACAACAACTGCAACGTAGACACAGTTTGGAATTATTGATCAGTTGTAACAGATGTTTGATTTCTAAAAAGTGTGTTAGATTGAGATTTGGAAGTACTTTTATGAGACTGTGATGAGTTTTTAAACTAACAATTGTTTAGATGAACACCTACTGACAAATTAAGCTTTAGAACAAGAAAAGTATCCAAAGTTGTTCGGGCAGCATTTCCCAAAGTTTAGACTATTGCTCATCAAAATAGGTCTTGAGCTCATTATGGATACAATTCTTGGACTCTTCAGTAAACATAAGGTTAGCATTATTTTGATCAACCTTGGTTGGACACCATCTATCAAATGAATAAACTTTTTCTTATTACGTTTTAGCCGTGAAATATCACCTGAAATGCTTCAAGGAGCGAAACCAATAAAAATATAATATAAACCAGTGGGATCTGCCAAATATCATCATCAAAGAATGATCTTTGCATTTACTGACTGTGACACAAATAAAATCTACTCTAAAATCTTTGAAGATATTCAATAACTGAATGATGTACATGCATAAATGGGGCAACATATTCGTAAGCATATCCTATCCTATCTGGCTTATGCTATTAAAAATTATGTCCAGTTTTCGATGACCTTGCACAGAGAGAGAGAGAGAGAGAGAGAGAGAGAGAGAGAGAGAGAGAGAGAGATCAATTATTAAAATATGTCTTGTATTAATTGTCGACTCAAAATAGCGCTTCTTTTCCAAACAAAGTACTTGCCTATAAGATTAATAATCTGCGAATGTCATTCATGCTGGACTAACGAGTTTACCAGTTTAGGAAAATAGTATTTTGATAGTTTTCTGGACGAATATTGCAAGCTGTCTTTGCCTTTAAAATAAAACTTTACTGCGTGTTTCACTCAGCAATGTTTGCAATTAGTGCAATGGTGAAAAAAAGTTTTTGATTGTAAACGGTTAAAATATAGTCAATAAAATATATGAGACAATTATATTTCTTAATCGCATTATCGCTATGTTATGAATCAATCGATACCACTTATTACAGCTAAACAAAATTAAGTGTAAGAAAATAAAACCGGGTAAAACTCACAAATGAATCTCTTCTATACAAAGTATATTTGTAGGAACAAAAACCGGTTTCAGAATACGGTTATTGCACGCAATGATTGATGTGATATTTAAAGAGGCACAGTCTGATATTTAAAGAGGCACAGTCTGCATTTGGGATTTTTCTATCTATTCTTATGTGACACGAATTGCTCTAATATTTGTGACAAGGAAACTCATATCTAAGTTTAAAGATAACCATAAATTTGAATGTATATTGCGGATGAAGCATGATGACTATAGCTATCAAATCGAACACATTTGCAACGGACGTTTTATTCTAAACTGGATGTCCCATGATTGATGATTATATATAGAGTTCTACGCCCCCTTCCAACTGTATGCCACCATAACGAGTTATATGCCATAATACAGAATTATGGGCCACCATATATAGTTGTATGTCATTATATTGAGTTGTAATTCAATATAATGAGTTGTAATCCATTATATAGAGTGTCATTATATAGGGTTGTAATCCATTATACAGAGTTGTATTTTATACAGAGTTGTATGCCATTATATAGAGTTGTAATCCATTTAATAAAGTTGTACTCCATTATATAGAGTTTTTATCCATTATATAGAGCTGTAATCTATTATACATCTGTTATCCATTGTATAGAGTAGAATGTCGTTAACATGGTGTAATCCATTATATAGAGTTGTATGCCATTACAAAGAGTTGTATGCCATTGTATAGAGTCGTAATCCACTATATAGAATTGTAATTCATTATATAGAGTTGTATGCCATTATATAGAGTTGTATGCCATTATATGGAGATGTAATCCATTATATAGAGTTGTATGCCATTATATAGAGTTGTAGTCCAATATACAGAGTTGTAATCCATTATATAAAGTTGTAATCCATTATACAGAGTTGTATGCCATTATATAGAGTTGTAATCCATTATATGGAGTAGTATGCCATTATATAGAGTTGTAATCATTTCTATGGAAATGTATAACATTATATAGAAATGTATTTATATGCCATTATATAAAGTTGTAATCCATTATACAGAGTTGCCATCATACACAGTTGTATGCCATCATATTGAGTTGTATGCCATCATATAGAGTTGTATGCCATTATATAGAGTTGTATGCCATTATATAGAGTTGTATGCCATTATATAGAGTTGTAATCCATTATATGGAATAGTATGCCATTATATAGAGTTGTAATCCATTCTATGGAAATGTATGCCATTATATAGAAATGCATTTATATGCCATTATATAAAGTTGTAATCCATTATAAAGAGTTACCATCATATAAGTTGTATGTCATCATATTGAGTTGTATGCCATTATATAGAGTTGTATGCCATCGTACGGGAGTTTATAACATCAGAGTTGTATGCCACTATATCTATATATACTACACACATTAGAAATAGCATGGCTCTTAAAGTGTTCATATAAAGAAATTTGATACATCCACAGTAATGGTGTATCATATTGCGATCCGCCCATTAATACGTAGTTAGAAACACTGTTTCATTTGTATGATGTTGATTCCATAGATCAATGATGAATTTCAACTGATTAATCTTTAGTGACATAAGAAAACAACGATAAAATAATATTACTAATCACCGTTTTCTAAATGAGTTTAACATGGTGCACAATTTCATCGGAACCCTTTCTCTCTCTCTCTCTCTCTCTCTCTCTCTCTCTCTCTCTCTCTCTCTCTCTCTCTCTCTCTCTCTCTCTCTCTCTCTCTCTCTCTCTCTCTCGTATGCATAACGGACAACATACACAGAAATCTGCAGTGAAAGGCAAAAAGAATTTAGGCTTGATAAACCATAGAAACGGAATTTACACCAAGGAAATTACATGCATCCATCCATCCATCCATCCATCCATCCATACATACATACATACATACATACATACATACATACATACATACATACATACATACATACATACATACATACATACATACATACTTACATGCATGCATCCATGCATCCATGCATCCATCCACACACACACACGCACGCACGCACGCACGCACGCACGCACGCACACACACACACACACACACACACACACACACACACACACACACACATACATACATACATACATACATACATACATACATACATACATACATACATACATACATACATACATACATACATTCTAACGCTTCAAACCAATAAAGCATTTTGTCGGTGGAAGAAATTGCTTGCTTAAACACGACAAACACACCATACAAACGCTGATAAAGTATTGACATGTTTATATGGCAAGGGGAATTACTCAAAAGATGTCAAATAATGAAAACAATGACTAAAGGAAAGCAATAACTGATGATTGGTGTACAAATGGGCAAACTTAATGTTTGTGTTCAAGGCATTTTTCCTATTAGGAAATGCAACTTATCGTTAGAATTTATCGTTCAGGAAACAGTGTATAAAGACTCATTCCAGTTCATTTTTAAAAGAATTATTTTGAAGTATATAAATTGCACACAAAATATTAAAAACAATTAGCCCCCCCCCCAAAAAAAAAGAACACAAAATAATAATAATAAAAAATAATAAGATAACTTTATTGACGAGAAAATGAGTATTGTTTCCATCATCATACACTGAATTATTTATGAAGTTAACGCCTGAGCTACATTTGCTGATAAAATAAACAAAACACGTTTGCCGCTGAACTACAGTTGCCGCTATTAACAACAGGAAGAGTGTTCCATTATGTGTAATTCTGGAATTCATTGTTTCATTGTACCTGCAAGTTATCGGGCAAAATTCAATTTAGTCGAGATAATCCAAACTCTTAATTTGCATCATTCTTTGTTGAGCATTTTATTCCAAGTCATTAATGATGGAGCCATTAATTGCGAAATTTGATCATTGTTAATCATTTTCGTATTATCCGCTGAGGCGTTTATCTTCTATTGGCAATGTAACAAAGGTAAGGTTGTTGAGATTCGGCACGGATGATTTTGTTCCATTCCAGTGAAGTGCGCAGATAATGCGGTATATTTTGCGATTGGAACACATGCTTCACACAGCTTTATCTTCCTAGATACGTTTCTTGTCGCTATGTTGGGTTCATGACCTCAATCTTTCCTCCAGCAGCCAATCAAACTTGCGTACTGCCACTGCTTTCTTTTGGCTTTGTGTATAAATCTAGACGTGTACTCCAGACGAAAATCGAGCAAATGCGGGGTCGTATAATTTGTATGATGGACTTTACATTGCGTGGTACTGTTTTATAGATTAAAAAACCACCAGGATAGAGCTACACACTCGCATTACGCTTGGAAGGGTGTGTGTGTGTGATTTTGATTCTTAACGTAGCTTTAACGATTTTGCAGTTATATGGCTACGATGTCATCAGTGTGAACGTTCATTATGATGGTTGACACTGGGGCATCATACCACCTACATGTAGCATGACGTCCCACCCATTTATTATATGTTCTATATCGTTCACATTGAAGCACGCACAATAAAGACTATGCAGACAGGTCCAGCTTTAGGATGTGTTGATAACACCAAGAGACCAAGCGATTAGGACGGGAAGCTCAAGCAAAAACATTGCATTGCCTGAAAGCGCGGGGCCGAAGGCGGTTGTCTCATTCGCCTTGCCATAGGGCCGGGCCTGGACGCAGATTGCACAAAGAAATACCAAATTAATATATGGAACCTGCAGTAAGTCTGTAAAAGCTCACATTACGGTCACAATATGATCACAATACGGTCACAATATGATCACAATACGGTCACAATATGATCACAATATGATCACAATACGGTCACAATATGATCACATTACGGTCACAATATGATCACAATACGGTCACAATATGATCACAATACGGTCACAATATGATCACATTACGGTCACAATATGATCACATTACGGTCACAATATGATCACATTACGGTCACAATATGATCACAATAGGGCATGATTTGAAGTACAGACTGAGTTTTGTTTATCAAGTAATATGTTATTAGAAATGTTCTCAGGGTCCAAAAATTTGATTACCAACAAATGCCAACGACGTCGCCTGTTTTAAATTACACACACCAGTAACATCGCCTTTTATACTAACGAAAGCCAAAAATATCGCCGCCAACTCCTTTACTTTAGTACAAAACTAACATTGTAACTAAGATTATTATGTTTGTTCGTTCCTTATCACTTCTTTATTCTTTTCAGAAAACGAGAATAGATTCGTCGTAACAACAGATTGGGCGTGCAGAAACTAAAATCAACTTTAAAATAATTTATTCGATACAAGATTGAAGAAAATACATTATTGATGAATAATTATGTATCGACATTAGAATCTGAAGATTGTGTCTGTAAGATTATAGTTTATGTCTGGTTATTGCGATTACGCCGAGAATCATTTGAAGCTACAATAAAGTCATGTCTGGGTTAGCGAGTACATTGAATTCTATACTATCTTGAAGGTGAAACAGAAAAAATAACCACAGCATTGCTAAGTTAAAAAGGAATATTTTTAATTAGAAACAAAAGCTAATAATGTCCAGTAACTGTTTCCAAACGATCGCAACAGAGTGTTTCACATTTACTTTACAAAATATTGGACAAAGCAGTAACATTTCACCTCTGTCCTCCTAGGTTCGAGTCTCAGCACGACCGATGATGGGTACGTAAGAAAGCTCGCCAGATGCTTCACGTGGGTCGGTGGTTCTTCCCGGCGTTTTCCCAGGCTTTTCCTCCATCAAATATACTGGCATAAATGAATGACCAATTCTGTGCAAAAATGACTTTAAACACCCTCCCCCCAAAAAACAAAAATAAAAATAAAAAAATCGCAAATCAATCATTATGTTTTGTTATTAAATTCAATTGTTGGATGATTCAAACACATTTTTTTGACAGAAGTTGAGTTTAATTTTTATAAGGCTCGTGCTGAAAGAGAAAGCTAAATTGTCGATGGCGAGACCTGAAATTATTATATATTCGTTTGTAAGTTTCACTACAGTACCCTTTGCGAGTTTTCGTCCGTATTTCTTTTCCATAAGAACCATCTATTAACTGAATATTTTGACACGGTATATAATCCGTGTTTTCTATGTTTACATCACTAATATTTTGTCTCAGTACAAATCATTTCATCTTCTCATCTCTCGTCATGCTTAGGGTCCTACCAGCGATAGCGTTCCATGTCACGCCACATTCCTTCATTGTTTTGTATACAGGTCTCCTCCGTGTCTCCGACCTGTCTTCGTTTCTAGTCCGGGTCCATAGAGCTCTAATAGGCGGTGCATCCAGTAACATTCGGCATACATATCCCAGCCATCGTCATCTTCTTTTCTCCACAACCTAGGCAAGATTTATTGATTCTGTTCATTTTGGAAGACATTCAGCTTCGATCCTGTCTGACCAGTAGACGAAAAGAATCTTCGTCAGACACGAAATTTGGAAGATTTCAGTCTTTTGCATTATTCTTGGTGTTAACATCCAGCAATCTGAACCACTGGCTATAGGGAATGGACATACTCCAGTAATTAAGCCACGAGTTTACTTGCAAATGTTCAGTTATTAAACTTGAATCCATGCGTGTGTTTTTGTCATAGATGCTTCGTGAATATTTACTTTAGGAGGTAAATCTGTAAGACTTTACCTGTATCAAATAGCTTTCGTAAAAGCAAAACATTCTTTATTTCCAGCTGATATATACACTAGTGCCACAAAAAGAACTCAAATCACTGTAAAAGGTTGGAGAAACGCTTGCAATCAGAATAGTTGAATTACGACACTATGTCTTGCCGGGTAAAATGGAACAGTTGACGTTATATCACATGATGGTAGAAGACGTAAATTAGGGTGTTGAGATCTCACTATACATGAACCGTGTTAAGAGTTTTGAAAAAGCGTAGAAGTGGACACAACCGGTATCACACTGAACAATGGAGATAGACGAACTTATTGCAAACTATGAATCTCAAACTTAGCATACATATCTGAATTAAATTCACGTGTACTGATTATGGATAAATCTTATAAAGAGATAAATCAAACGTTGCTGGATAAAGTCACAGTGACAGGAGATACCTTTCACATGATAAACATACATGCTGCACTTCTAGGAATTAATTTTGTTTCTCTGACATAGTCCCTTCATTGGAGTAGTGAATCGGAGGAAATTCTCAGCAAGCAATGACATGAATTCAGAGATAACGATGAATTTGCTCAGGATCATCAAAGGATGAGTTTCTTTCAAGATGACTATTTTCATCCATAAAGATGACATATACAGAAATACAGAAAATGAGAAATAAATTTTCATCAGTTGGACCTTGCACCAGGGAGGACAATCAGATCGTGCCAGCCGATCGTAACGAAAGTCAAGGACTAAATGCAAAATAAAAACCTGTCAGACCAGACCCCACAATCAAACTTAGAATGAGTATTCATAGGAAGCATAGCAACATCAGCGTTCCTCTTCTAAATCAAACAGACGTTCATTTACTTGTGAATCCATTAATGGAAGCAGATAACACAATTTCCCTAAAATATCGATGTTTATGGGGATCCAGAGGGCATGACAGAATAATTGTATTTCTAGATTTGAATACGTTACCAGAAGAAGCATATTGGCAAGGCAAACGCTCGGCTCATTAAGGAGGTGAATGATTAACAGTTGGAGGCGTACCTTAATCGAGTCCTCAAAGTGGCTATTGATTGAGGTAGCTAACGCAAACAGCACCCAGATAGTCACTTATTCATAATCAAGTGGTTACCGCAACAAACACGAATCCATCTCCGTCATGAATGAAATCCACAAAAAACGTCACGAGGAGTATACTAAATTGATCAAAATTGTGGTAAACCAGACAACTTTTGATGGATCAAAAGTTACCTTCAGGGAGAGACAGTTAGAAAAGCCTTTTTATGTTAATAATACTATTGGATACATGCTACGATGAGAAGTGCAGAAAATGATAGCTCGTATCCAGGAGGAATATTGTAACGTGGGCGCTGCGGGTGATCAAAGTGTTATTAGGACAATATTGCACAAGGCCTGGTCAGAGGTATTGCGCAACTTGGAAAACAACACTTGAAGACCGCCTCCCACTAATTGGCGTTATCTAGAAGATGATCGCTACGGTGTAATCTGCCCGGTCAGTGAATATAGTAATCTGAGATGGTACTTTGAACAAGACAATACACGAGCCCCCGTAAAGATAAGATATGAATTTAATTAAAAATACAATTAAGAAAAGAATGACACTGTGAATTACAATTTCTCTCTTTCTGAATACACTTAGTTCAGAAAAATACAAATACTGAAGCTTTAAAATAATGGATACATTCAAAGAATCCAAACACTAATGAAAATAAATGAAGTTAACCGTTAATACTGAGAGTAAATTTCATCAAGGAATCGAATGTTCATTTAACATTGGACTGTTGAGTGATTCAACATGACCTTTTACGTCGACTGGTTTTTCTTTCTTTTCCCTGCGTGCGTCCGTCTCCAGCTTGCCCTTTAATTGAACGGGAATTCCACACTGACTTCTTCCTTTTGACTTTCCGCTGATTCTCACTCTTGCCCAAAATAAACTATTGCTTTTGACTTCTCGCTGATTCTTACTCTTGCCAAAGTAAACTATTTTTCCTTGCAAAAGAAAAGGGTAAAACGCCCTAAGTATTTCGTTACTTTCAAAAAGTTGCGATTGTTCGTTCGTCTTCATGTTCGAAGAATCAGATCTTACTATCAGTGTTATCATTTCTACGGCTAACAAATTCTATACATGGTTTCAGATCAATAGAGCTATACTGCTAATTATCGACATCAGAATTCGGGAAAGTCATATATTCCCGTAAATCATTACGTAAAGTGATGCAATATATCATAACACACAAACCATATTTACTGAAATGATAAATTCAAATTAATGTAACACTTTTCAATCATAAATGTACACGGTGGGTTTTCTACACCACCCCTTTTACCTACCTAAGTATATAAGGTAAAATGCTAATTCAGAATTCAAAATACATTATTAAATCACTGTAAAACCGACTATCCATACAAAATATGAACACATCATGCATCTGTAACAAAGCAACATATCAAAGTACGTTATTAAATCAATGTAATACTGAACTAGTTGTATCGTAGTATCGATACATTATGCATCTAAGACAAAGATAAACAGCATATACATTACATCGTGATAAAGGTGAATTTGAGTTAAATACCTTGTGTTTCTGACGTGCTTCTACCGTTTGATTTCCCGGCGGACTTTCCTGAGCTTATTATTACGAAGGCACTGCTGTAAAATTACCCCCGGAGCCTTTATTCCGGAATTAATGATAGTAGTTCAACACGGCTTTCTTGCAAAGCGCCTTCCAGAAGACTGATTTAAACTCATTAGCTCAGAGAATATATTTCCCAATTCTGGGTTTCGACCCAACCCTCTGTCCTGTACATTTGACCAATCGGCATAAACGCTATTTTTGCAGACCTTTTGAAAACCGTCTATCAAGATGCCAAAAATGCCACTTAGGATCGAAATGTCACCTTATCGTTTGTCTTAATCATTTTGTCAGCGTGTACGTGAAAAATTCATATTTTTAAGCGTGTCAAACACTCAGTCCGTTTTCACTCTAATTATTGTAACAGTCTGACCAAGTTAAGAAAACATTCTTTCCGTTCAACTCTATTCCAAGACAGTTGATTGTCGGCTAGCCTACGAATTAATTACTGGATGTCACTGACGAAAAATTTGGCACTTGACAAATATATATTTATGAATTTTTTGGATACCAGTAGACGCAATCCATGTTTATCTTGATAGGGATTGGTGTTGATCCTGTATATGGAAAATAACCTTTAATTTATATTATTAAATAGTCATACTTACAGTCTGAAATACCGTGCTTGCCGTCAGTTACAGATTGGTATATTACGAGTTTCGATTAGCTCTCCATTTGTAAGGGTTATGAAATTAGGCATGGACTCGGTCGTCATCGCAAAGAAGTATTTCCTGCAAATTATCTAAACGATTAATTAAAACTCACTTTGTCCGTCTAACCTCATGCTTGTACAAGATTTGGATGATGAAGACGAAAACAAACAGAATACAGAAAAATCAATAAACAGCTTTCAAATTACAGGCCCTATATGTAAGTTATTATAATAGTTAATGCAGCTTCTGTTTTGTTTGTTGCATTTTTTATAATTTAATATTTTAATGCATCAGATTAAGTCTAGATGCTTTGCTCGATCAGCTTTTTTATATTGACTGTCATGATCAGCTAATAAGTTTTAATTAAATGCTATAGAAGGTCAATGGTCGGTGTTATGTTTTTTTTTCTTCTGAAAAGCCACTATGTCTGTGCGTATTTGCTTTTGTTTTCATCTTTATCATCTTACCGAAAAGCTTCTATGTTTTGTTGATGTCGGTGAGTGAAATATGTTTTAAATTGCCTTCATTCTTACATGATTCATATCGCTATAAGTTATTGATTGCAAACAGATTTTATGTTGTATTGGAATTAAAAAAAGGGTGGGTGGGATTATTCTCAAGCTTCCATCATATAACTTAAATTATATAACTCTAAAAGAGAGATTGTAGCTTCCTCTGGGCTAGCGACACATGATTAGGACTGGAGCCATTATCTGATGTAAGCTCACACAATTCCTAGGGAACAACTCAGTTATTTCGCATTAAAGAATGTAGGCTAAGTTAATCATATCTCTCCAACCTTTAATTCAAGTTATGTTCAGGTCCCTTCAAAAGTGTTTGCTTTGTGAGAGCTCCAATATGTCTTCTGAACACATTGCCCTATAAAAATCATTTAGGCCAATAAGTCGAGCAACTGGAAACCGCCACTCAGGCCCCAGTTAATCTTCAGGACTCCAAAACAAGCTATGCATATCAGGAAAAGTAGTCTGATTGATTGAGGAACATGTGCACAAGAAGGCTTATCTTAACATAAAACACGTTGTATACCCGCATCTGACTTACAAGGGGATTGCCACTCATCTGCAGCTGATTATGAAGGCATACACTCAATTATCATTTATTATAATAGGATTAATGAAGTTTAATTTCACTCCCACGTAGACGTAGGAAAAACGTGTAAAATATGATTGTTTAGCGTACCCTTCTACTTGGACAGAGAAAACATAAAAATGTGATTGATGATATTAGCGTGATCAGCGAATCCAGAGATATATGGTACATACATATGTCTCTGGTTGGGCACATGGATTAATTTGAGCTGCAAATATCAGCTTTCTCGGGAATTTTTCGACGGGGGTGGAGGGTGGGAGTGGGGTGGGGCAAAGCCCATTTACCAAGAGAGCTGAAAACAAAATCAAAGGTATTAATTATATACTGCATAAGGGATTGTTAACAAATCTAGGGTAGTGTGGGGGTTTGCTTCAAACATGTATATTAATACATTCTTATGGGGTTGATAGTTGTGAATGCTTTGTTCTCCTCACGACATGTACGTAACATTATTCATCATTCGTCCGTCCGTCCGTCTGTTGATAGTTTCGTATCATCCGGTCAAAATCCACCAAACGTGATCTCAATGTCTACCATAAAGGTAAAACATCTGCGAAATGGAGTATTGCTTCTGCCTGTCTCTCCTTGGTTGTCTGCCAGGAGGATTATAATTAAATGCTATAAATATGTTTGACTTTACTTTTAAATATGCAGTCACATAATAATTATGTAAGGTATTTCTAATTATGAGACCTAGATCGATATCTGAATATTTAAATTGGCACTATAGATTGTTCGACTGATACCTTTTTAAACCTCACGCCTTATGTCATCGCACAATTTTTTTTTCTCTGGTCGGATGATAAGTTTGTGCGCCATTGTCTGGTCGAATCATTTCATCTCCTTGTAATCAGCAAAAAGAACATCCATTGAAATATTTAACTGCTATCTGCCTCAAAATTTACTGATATTCGACACGTACGAGTAAACGCTTTCCTTTCGCTTTTTACTTAAATATGCAAAAGTGATTACACTATTCCCCGAGGCAAGGCTAGTCGTGTACTCCTAGTGAAAGAAATCGTCTGAATCCACAAAGGTCTTGTTACAGCCACTTGTTACCCGTTTTTTTTTTTTTTACAAGGGAACATGCACTTATATCTGGGGTGCACAACTTTCGGGCCGCGGGCAGGATCGCAAACGAACGTATTCTGTCCGGTCCTCA
Organism: Unio delphinus; assembly: GCA_029339505.1. Taxonomy (NCBI): domain Eukaryota; kingdom Metazoa; phylum Mollusca; class Bivalvia; order Unionida; family Unionidae; genus Unio; species Unio delphinus. The sequence goes on from JAQISU010000081.1 coordinate 12,211,117, forward strand.
GGGCAAATTAAAACAACACTGAAATTTGGCCCGTGAATAGAAAATATTTTAAAGAAATGTGTTTGCGGCCCCAAAGTGGTCTTAGAAAATGTAATCTGGACCATGGCCGATAAAAGATGTGGACCCTTGACTTATATATTTCTACCCACCCCTCCTTTTACGTTCAAAGTGATTTAATAAAGCATCCAATTGACACAAAATTCCTTATTTAGTGATGGAGCGTCAAAATTGACACAAAATTCCTTATTTATTGAGATTGATCAACACTTTAGCAAAAAACTCCCAATTTCTCAGAAATATTTTACAGAATAATCTCCAACAGTATTATTTAAGCAGCATTTTGACCAGTTAGGTGCACTTTCTGCTTGAAAGTAAAGGGTTTATTATTTTGAAAAATTTGTACTTATTAAAGAATAGATCAATATGTTTACATGGTTTTGCCGTATCACGCGAACCTTACGCTAAGTCAGTGTAGGCTGTACAAAAAAAGACAACAACAACAACAGTCTGTTGTTTTGTAAAATAACGTATTATTTATGTGTTGCACATTACAGTATTTTGTATTTTTCGTAGCAAATTAGTATATTATAACCTAAAATATTATTTGATAAGACAAGATTTATTGTCAACAATATTGTTAATTAACTATTACTTAATTAACTATTACTTAATTAACTATTACTTAATTAACTATTGCAAAAGCAATTGCTTGTGATAGGTGTTGAGAAAAAGAGTATAAATGACATAATATGACGTTTCTAATATTGCACACAAATTCTTCTTTAATTGCATTGGTAGTGCTACTTTCACGATAAATAATTATGATTTTCGGGAAATTAATATTGTGATATAAAACTATATTAGTACCAAATATTATTATGTTAAAATTGAACGTATTTTGTTTTCTGATATTTTGTATTAGATAAAATGGTCAGTACTTATTTTAAGACTGAATATGTTTCATTTTAATCTGAAGGAAATATAAAACTATTCTTTTTATCTATAGCTAGGACGATGTGGTTACATGTACCTATGTCAATCATAGCCTCTTCTTATTTGAGAAACAAAATAAGTCATCTTGAAGTGAGAAGTCATAGTCACCGAACTGAAACCCATATCTGCTCTTAAAGGGTTGGGATGCTAACTTTTGATACTGTCCTTAGCGCACCACCGTGTGAAACAAAAAGTAACTTTTCTGCAGTACGTAATCGCAGCGTTGTTAAGTATATTGCCAAGATTTGTGATAAACAAAACGATGCAATTGAAGTATGGTGAACTGTCACGCAGATAATCATATATACATACAGGCGAAGAGATGGTCGGACAGACATAAACTTTAAATATACTCGTATAGACTCCTTGGGATATAATTAAAAATCATGACAAATAACAAATTAAGCTTGCCTTTCATTTAGAAAATTGTTCAATTCTAAAAAAGCTTCAGTTTCGAAACATCGAAGGCGGTAAAGGCAAAGGCATCAAGTATGATGCCGCATGAAGGCTGCAAACAGATGAAATTATCTTTGTTCAGATGCCATTGTCGGACATAATGGGCGACATGTGATATAATCAGACACATATAATATGTTTCTAATAGTTACGTTATTTAGACCCAGTCAGTTAGGTTCCATCCAATCGTAATTCTTAGTTTGGAACAAAATGCTAGTGTTATTTACAATCATGACTGGGCGAGGATATCTATATAACGATCTTGTATAGCGCCTAATCTGTAGAAGCTCTACGCGCTTTAAAACACACACACACACACACACACACACACACACACACACACACACACACATACATACATACATACATACATACATACATACATACATACATACATACATACATACATACATACATACATACATACATACATACATACATACATGCATGCATGCATACATACATACATATGAAGCTGATTAATTATTTCTTTGAAAGAAATATTTCAAAGATAAGCTGAGATGATTTAACAAGTTGATTAATTACTTATTATGTAGAACATTCCACACATATTGTTACAAAAACAGTCAAGGTCAAGGCCTCACAGTAGTTGCAGCTTGTTGATTCAAATTAGGCAATATGTTTCTTGAATTATTAAAGCCATAGAGGGTACTAATACTTACAGTTTTCTTTCAAATATTGCAATGCAATGCGAATAGGATTCTAATTATTTGTATCGTGTAGTTCTGTCTTCAAAAGTTGAAACATTATAAATTTGCAACTTTATTATGAAATCAGAACAAATATGTCTGATGGATAGTACATGATTACAGAAAATATTGTCTCAGTTGAAAAAAACTAAAACCCTGTGATTGACAATAATTCCATGCACAATACATATACTGTATAATGTAAAGCACATATATAATTTCTAGTATTGCATTAATTTATTTCATATTTTGCTAGTTCTTAATTTAAATGTAATTCACAATTGATCAAATCCCTATTTTCGTGCTTGGATGTATTTCGTCACATTTCTGTAATTGTTTTTATAATTTTCAGACAATGAAGGAATACTCTCTCTCTCTCTCTCTCTCTCTCTCTCTCTCTCTCTCTCTCTCTTTCTCTGTCTCTGTCTCTGTCTCTCTCTCTCTCTCTCTCTCTCTCTCTCTCTTCTGTTGGTTAATCAGTATTAGTGACGATTGCGATAGATTACGCTACTCAGCTTGAGCGTATTTCTTATGGAATGACAGTGTGTGTGTATATATGTCCAAGGACTAGACGATCATATCGCCTTGGCAAATTTGTGACTAATATGACCATACTGACACAAAGTATGTCAGTTAAAAGTATGTCCACAGCAAATCCAATCAGTTTGTTGGGGATGAAATGACGCACGGAGATCTCAAGTTAATGGACACATTCCATGTGTCAACCGTTCTGACCCCAAATGTTATAGAATTATTGCTTTCAGATTTCTTGGCCAGCTTAATAAAAAGCGATAGATACAGAAACGTGCACTCTAACTGACCTGTAGGTGATATATAAGTCGGGTATATTATATACAATGTATTGGCGCGTTTCGACTTTTAGGATATCGACATGTATGGCCATATCAAAGGTATAACACACGTTTAGGCGTTTGTTTGTTTATTCAGTCTTTTTTTTATAGAAGTAGTTGTAAATCAAAAAGTTCAGATGAGTGCGAGGAGTTCTATATACCACTAGGAGATACGTTTTTATAAATTTGCATATTTTATCGGTGATTTCAATACATGATTAGAAATAATAACGATATGCCTCGTATTGGCACGTTTTCAGAATGACACCAATCACCGGACTGTAATCCAATATAGGACCAAATGTTCCAATCTCTAAGCAATCAAAATATTAAGAAAATAGTACTAACATTTATTTCTTGTTAACAAAGCCGTACAGATCTCTGGAGCTATTGGATAATGTTTTCGAATGCAACCGTGCAGTTTGTGTCCTATACGTGCTTGATAAAACGTGGTTCAATAATTCGTTTATCTGCAACCTCCAGGCGGGCGGCCTAAATTGTTCAGAATCGACATTCCTTGGCAGATTCAAACATATGACAAACAATGTGATACGATTTAAAGACCAATGATGTGTTCGGTTTGACGGGAGACTGCGCAAAGAGAAGTATTCGTGTCGGTAATATACAATGTACTGATCACTATTTTAAGTCGCCGTTTCGATCAATATTAGTAATGTCGATGCAGATTTGTCGTACACCGTATTACATACAGTAGACGCTAGCCCATGTGACTTCTAGACTTGCACAACAGGCAGTGTTCACAATTTTATCTATCTTTTGTCCATATTCGCCACCTTTCGGGTCAAATGCGTGTTTTGGCGTTAGTGTGGCATTGTTTCATTGATACCTTATTGCGTGAACAAACGAAATGAACGAACAAAGTATTAAATGTGTAACGTGGCGCGCTGGCGGGTTATCAAAGTGTTATTAGTACAATATTGCACAAGGCCTGGTCAGAGGTATTGCGCAACTTGGAAAACAACACTTGAAGACCGCCTCCCACTAATTGGCGTTATCTAGAAGATGATCGCTACGGTGTAATATGCCCGGTCAGTGAATATAGTAATCTGAGATGGTACTTTGAACAAGACAATACACGAGCCCCCGTAAAGATAAAATATGAATTTAATTAAAAATACAATTAAGAAAAGAATGACACTGTGAATTACAATTTCTCTCTTTCTGAATACACTTAGTTCAGATAAAATACAAATACCGAAGCTTTAAAATAATGGATACATTCATAAGAATCCAAACATTAATGAAAATAAATGAAGTTAGCCATTAATACTGAGAGTAAATTTCATCAAGGAATCGAATGTTCATTTAACATTGGACTGTTGGTGATTCAAAATGACCTTTTTCGTCGACTGGTTTTTCTTTCTTTTCCCTGCGTGCGTCCGTCTTCAGCGTGCCCTTTGATTGAACTTATTCCACACTCTGACTTCTTATTTCTTTTCTTTCCTTTTTTCCTTTTGACTTTCCGCTGATTCTCACTCTTGCCCAAAATAAACTATTGCCTTTCACTTCTCGCTGATTCTTACTCTTGCCAAAGTAAACTATTTTCCTTGCAAAAGAAAAGGGTAAAACGCCCTAAGTATCTCGTTACTTTCAGAGTTGCGATTGTTCGTTCGTCTTCATGTTCGAACAATCAGATCTTACTATCAGTGTTATCATTTCTACGGCTAACAAATTCTATACATGTTTTCAGATCAATAGAGCTATACTGCTAATTATCGACATCAGAATTCGGGAAAGTCATATATTCCCGTAAATCATTACGTAAAGTGAGGCAATATATCATAACACACAAACCATATTTACTGATATGATAAATTCAAATTAATGTAACACTTTCCAATCATAAATGTACACGGTGGGTTTTCTACACCACCCCTTTTACCTACCTAAGTATATAAGGTAAAATGCTAATTCAGAATTCAAAATACATTATTAAATCACTGTAAAACCGACTATCCACACAAAATATGAACACATCATGCATCTGTAACAAAGCAACATATCAAAGTACGTTATTAAATCAATGTAATACTGAACTAGTTGTATCGTAGTATCGATACATTATGCATCTAAGACAAAGATAAACAGCATATACATTACATCGTGATAAAGGTGAATTTGAGTTAAATACCTTGTGTTTCTGGCGTCTTACAATCGTTCCACATTCAGTTCCCTGGAACCACAATTTTTCAAAGTCGTTCTTGCAATGAACCCTCGGAGTCCTAGTGGCAGTTCTCTCTTGCAGAGAAATTTTTAGACTGACTAACCTCGTTTGATACATAGTATATATTCCCCGATTCTGGAGTCTGACACACACCCTTTCCACATGCATTCGCCCAATCGGAATAAATGCTATTCTTACTGACCTTATGGAAACCGTCTATCAAGATGCCAAAAATGCCACTTAGGATCGAAATATCACCTTATCATTTGTCTCAATCATTTTTGAAAGCTCTACGTGAGTCATCCCATAATTTTACGTGTCAAACACTCAGTCCGTTTTCACTTTAATTATTGTACCAAGTCTGACCAAGTTAAACTAACATTCTTTCCGTTCCAAACTCTGCCCCAAGACAGTTGATTGTCGGCTAGCCTACGAATTAATTACTGGATGTCACTGACGAAAAATTTTGCACTTGACAAAATGCATGTTGGATATACAATATTTTGGGAAGAGCAAATAATCTTTAAAACAAATAGATGGAGAGATTTTAGCTATTTACCTGTAACTTTACAATCAAAATGTTTGATTTACCTGATAAAAAATACATTTACTGGGCTTGAACAGAGATAATTAAGTTTTCGTCACGTGTCAGTAATATATAGAGCATTTGATGAAATCATCGAATGAACGAAATGATTACTCGTGAAGGAAATTTATATCACATGCTCTTTCGTGATCGTAACGATGACGTAATGTCCCTGAACGTTTTACTGTATTGCTTCAACTACACGAAACACTTGATTGGTAATTTACCATAAATTGCATTAGACTAATAATCTTCATAACGAAAAATTAATTTTTTATGCATGTGTAAAACGAAAGAAAAATTAAAATTTAATCCAAAGGAGAATTAATTTGTCAAACGCATTCTAAAAGTACTTTTACTACGTAAAAACAATTGGTGTAATTTTAGAGAGAAATTAACTTTAGATGGGAACAAGATTTTCATCTACATGAAAACAAGAAATGTTAAGAACACTCGCTACATAGCTTTCATAAAGATGAGTTATATAACACAAATATGGTCAAGATAAACATATAAACTTTGTCCTTCAGAGAGAGAGAGAGAGAGAGAGAGAGAGAGACAGAGAGAGAGAGAGAGAGAGAGAGAGAGAGAGAGAGAGAGAGAGAGAGAGAGAGAGAGAGAGAGAGACAGAGAGATTTTGTGTCAAACTTATTTCAATTTATCTTAATATACAATTAATTTCCGAAATTACAGAAATCAGGGCATGCTTTTGTAACTCGCCAGGGGCCAGTGATATTGGTTTGTGGTCATTGTTTCCATTATTTCCAAGGATCTTGTGTCAATAGTAGTTGTTAACTGAAATGTTCGAAAACACGCTAATACCACAAATACTTGTCTTCTCCTTGTAATCAACTAATCACTACACATTCGCCAGACTCTAAGTTCAGGCTTCGGTGTTTTTTTTCTTCCTTCACATCTGTGTCATTTATCTGTATTATTTATTACGCTTTACTAACCCGCAGATCTGTCTTCTTTTATGCCACATACAGAGAATCCGAACAGACAAATATAATGTACAGTCTCATCTTAAATGACCAAACATTGCACGCGAGAATGTTCTCCGATTTCCGTATGCTAAGATATTGTGGTGGGTCAGTTTACGAAACTAATCGATGCAAGTAGCAACTGTCTAATTACTTGGTTTGAGAAATATCTTCCCAATACCGACTCCCCGTAGCCAAGTAAATACTAGCTAAAAATCTAGCATAGTTTTATTTTTGAAGATACAATTAGGACACGCTTTAGGTTTATTACATTATTTTTGAATGTGGAATTGTTTTAGTGTTACATTAGACCTAATCTTACATATATTCAATTAATATTTGTATGCTTGACCTTTGTCCATGATTGAGGTTAGAAATTTGTGTACCTGCGTTTTATGATGTTTTCATGTTTTAAGTCAGCTGTTTACTGATACTTGACGTCAATTACTAGCCTTATCTGCAATCTTAGAATGTCATGGAAACAAATTTGTGGCACATATCCTGGTCATTTTATTGTCTCTTTTCTTTGGTTAACTGCAATTATTATAAAATATTGTGTTATCATTTACTGTTGTGTTCAAATATACTTTTGAAAGGAATCATTTATTGATTGGAATTACAAAGTGCAAATAACCTTATTTGACTAAAACCCTCTTTTGATAGTATAGTGAATTCATTCATAGACATTTTGATAGCATTGTGAATTCATTCATAGACATTTTGATAGCATTGTGAATTCATTCATAGACATTTTGATAGTATAGTGAATTCATTAATAGACATTTTTATAGTATAGTGATTTCATTCATAGACATTTTGGATTGTATCATTGCGATTCAACAAAACTCTTGAAGCATCAACTTAATTCAAGAACATTGGTACATCAACACATTCAATTTTGAATTTGGTTCAGAACACTCTGTACACTGAACTTGTGATAGAACATTTACGATTATTTTTTTTTACTAAATACACAATTAAAGAGGGTTCCTCTTAAAGTTTCACTTTGTTACTTTAAACGAATATTTTTTTGCTAATTAACTGAACTTGTTGATATCGCGTCATTCTTACTGAATTTACGAGCTTATAGTCATAATACTAAACTTAAAACAATTATCTTCTTAGCTGGTCAACGAACATATAAACAAAATTATTCTTCATTTACCCAGGGCAATTATATAGTTTACAATATGGCATGGAGTTCAAATGATATCTGACTATAGTTGTAATTAGTAAATGTTTACAAAGTTACCGTCTACTATAAACAATATAAAAAAAACAGAACTTGATGCAAATTATACAAACTTAATATACTGTTACCATACAGATATATGACATATGCCATATACAAATATTATGCCATTTTAAAATCAAGATTTCCCTATTAAAATATTTGTACAGGTCTACTTTCATTAAAACTAAAAAAATTGGTGCTCTCTCTCTCTCTCTCTCTCTCTCTCTCTCTCTCTCTCTCTCTCTCTCTCTCTCTCTCTCTCTCTCTCTCTCAGTATATATATATATATATATATATATATATATATATATATATATATATATATAGAGAGAGAGAGAGAGAGAGAGAGAGAGAGAGAGAGAGAGAGATAGATAGATAGATAGATAGATAGATAGATAGATAGATAGATAGATAGATAGATAGATAGATAGATAGATAGATAGATAGATAGATTGATAGATAGATAGACAGACAGACAGACAGACAGATAGACAGATAGACAGATAGATAGATAGATAGATAGATAGATGGTTCAACACTGTAATCTATTGGAAAAGTTTCTAAGACAGTAGCTTTTGAATTATACATATTTATAATTTGCTCTCTAATAAAACCACAGTAATACGTGGTATATGAATTAAACTCTATTCGACATACGTCCATTAGCCATATAATCGTTATTTAATTTTATCCGATAAACCTGGTGTTAATGTTAGCCTTGTTTGTTCATGTCCACATCGATAATGTATTATTGGCAGTGCACTACCATTCGAATTTGAACAATTCTCACTTGCCATAATTAATAATATTTTATACAAATGTCACAGGAATACCCAAATTTGCTTAACTGTAGTAAATTTTAAGTCCATGTGTGTTTTTAATTTATAATGTGTGTTGATATTATAATGTGTTTTTATGTTATAACGTGTTTTTATGTTATAATGTGTTTTTATGTTATTATGTGTTTTGATATTATAATGTGTTTTGATGTTATAATGGGCTTTGATGTTATAATGTGTTTTGATGTTATAATTTTTTAAATGTTATAATGTGTTTTGATGTTATAATGTGTTTTGATGTTATAATGTGTTTTGATGTTATAACGTGTTTTGATGTTATAACAGATTTTAATGTTATAATAGGTTTTGATGTTATAATGGGTTTTGATGTTATAATGTGTTTTGATGTTATAATAAGTTTTGATGTTATAATAGGTTTTGATGTTATAATGTGTTTTATGTTATAATGTGTTTTGATAATATAATAGAAATTTGATGTTATAATTTGTTTACTGTTATAATGGGTTTTGATGTTATAATGTGTTTTATGTTATAATTTGTTTTGATGTTATAATGTCTTTTGATGTTATAATGTATTTTAATGTTATAATAGGTTTTGATGTTATAATGTATTTTAATGTTATAATGGGTTTTGATGTTATAATGTGTTTTATGCTATAATGTGTTTTGATGTTATAATGTGTTTTGATGTTATAATATATTTTAATGTTATAATAGGTTTTGATGTTATAATGTGTTTTGATGTTATTCTGTGTTTCGATGTTATAATGTGTTTTGATGTTATATTGTGTTTTGAATTTATAATGTGTGTTGATATTATAATGTTTTTAGTTATATTGCCTTTCAGTGTTATAATGTGTTTTAATGTTATAATATGTTTTTATGTTATAATGCTTAAACCATTAGTTAAAGAATTACAATTTCTTTAAGAGTATTAAAGTATTATGTTAGCAACTTCTTCTTGTGGTAATGTGAATTGTAATTCTGACTTAATACAGTATGAAAATCGCGCAAATATTGATCGGTGGGAATGTTGTTTATCTAAGAAATGAATATACTGATTGTTCTGTTAAGTCAGTCCAGGTTATATTTAATTATATCTTTTATCGAGACTTCACGATCGGCTGCCCTTCTGTGTCCTTGGAAATAGTATTTAACTCCAATTTACTCTGCATGATACAGTCATTAATGCGTTAAAAATGTCGTTTATAACCAACAGACCAACCTTTCTAATTGTTAAAGTTTTGTTATCGAAACTCAATGACCATGATTACGAGAGGTTTTGAATTACAAAAGGAAACTAGTAAATAAATATAAACATAGATAGGAGAGGAAAGAATACAATAGAACGGAGCTGAACGAATAACTAAACTGACTATGCAATAGTGAACTGCCGGTCTCGTTAATCCAAACTTGGTAGTCTTATGAACATAATACATGCTGCTGTGTGCCCAAGATACATAGCCATGGTGTAAGGTTGTACATGAAATAATCCCAAATGCCATTTTGTTTAACGGACAAGCATCAAAGAGAAGCCATATTAACGTGTAACTTTCTTGTATCCTTTGATATTTTTTGTTTTACTGGACACGCGGTATTTCATGACGAAACTAATAAAGTTCCAATGCATGCATTTAACGATAGCTTTCTTAAGTCGATATAATATAGTGTGAATTGATAAAAGATAGGAAAAGAAATTCAAGTTTGAAATTAATACATTAAATGGTATATGTATAATATAGTTAAAATATTCTGACCCATTCATCCAAGAAAACTAAGCATGATAAAATGAAATGGAAAAGAAAGGATCAGGGTTGCTAAATAATCAAACATAAGGCAAACTAAAACCTAACTTGCGGTTTGTTGGTAGACACAGATAACATACCTACCTACCTACCTACCTACCTATATATATATATATATATATATATATATATATATATATATATATATATATATATATATATTGTTCTTCCTATTCCTCTTTTAAATCAAGTGTAATATTTTATGTTGTTTATCTCTTTTCTCATAATCGTTGGCTTCTTTTTAAGTTATTTTTTGGTTTTTTGACCAGTTAGCGACAGAACATGTTGAGCAAGTTTGTGTTTATTCTACAGCTTTTCCTTCGCAATTTTCAAAAGAAAATACAATATTAAATATAATCTCGGAACTATCGACAGACATGCAGTGAACATATTCAAACGTAGACTATATTAGTAATTAGTGTAAATTTCGTGTCCATTTAGTTCACGTGAGGTGATGAACCTAACAAGCAGAAGGCACCTTTACTGGTTCTCTCTCTCTCTCTCTCTCTCTCTCTCTCTCTCTCTCTCTCTCTCTCTCTCTCTCTCTCTCTCTCTCTCTCTCTCTTATGTCGCCTTATTAAAGGAGTCAAATTTAATCTTTTTTTCAATTACGGTACGTAGTATTAATAATGGTAGCATGCATGTATCATAGCGTGGTTCTTTTTTTTTTCAAAATGAAATTATTCTCAAAATGTTACTCTATTCGAGAATAACCGTAGCTCCTAAATAAAAAACACAAATAACAAGCAAAAACTAAAGGTACTGCTTTGAAAATTCTAGAAAACTATGTTATTCAAATGTACTAAAACAGTCATGTCCGTATAAATGAATACCTTGAATATGTTTTATGTCGAAGAGTTAAAAAAAGCACAACAAAAAAGTAATAATGAACCAATCAATTCTAATTCAAGACATAGAAGTTTTTATACCAAGAAAAAACGAACTCTGAATGCTCTTTGACTGCGATGAGGTTTCGCTTTAGCGCCTTTTGAATAGATTAATTAGAATAATTATACAGAATGAGGATAAACGTCATGCCTTCTTTACCTTTTTCTGACTGAAGGATAAATAATAGGATCATTATTTTAAATTGGGCCAAGGACATCGGTAATTGTTCACATAGCTATACCTGGTCTACGTAATGATTGTCACATACTTTTTTATATCTGGTAATAGATATTCAGATTAAATGTATAACTGAATTATTATAGTGCAATGCAATTTTGACCCTCATCCGGATGTTTCTTTTTTGTCTGGGTTGTTTTTTTAAAATATAAATCTTGTTTACTGGAAAGTTAGTTATACTGAGCATATTCAAGTTGTATTACTGTTGTACAGTATTTTGTTAAAATTATTTAACTAAAATTATTCTTATCACGAAATACAAAGTGCTCAGATATATTGTTCTTGAATATATAAACTTGGATGCATATTCTTGAATTGTGTTATTGTGATTCAACAAGAGACTGTTGGCAAATCGCCACAATACAGGCGATCACAGGCATACATTATTTGTTGAATTTTACAAAGCTTGTTGCTTCTTGCTCATTTATATTACTTATCTTAAGACCACATAGTCGTGATAACAGGAAGTCATACTATTCATGAACAGTTAGATAATAGGTCGATTTGTGTGCTAGGACTGTAATACTCACCGTGTCTTAATTAGACATCGTGTTACTTGACCCACTATGGTCTTAATTACAGCGTTGCGTTCAGAAATAAACTTATTGTACAGGAATTTCACTTACAGTAATTTTCGGTTTGATAATGACGAATTATGCACTACTTAATCGTGGAAATAAATCATACCGAAACTTTATAAAATTAAATTGTCCATTTACCCTGAGGTCGATTAGAAAGAAATGTAGTAAAGACCTGCAAAGTCTCACTTCCTTACTTTCATGCTGTATACACAAAATATAACTTTGAGACAAGAATAAAAACGATACCCGATTAGTAACTTTGAATGTCCTCGTAAAGAACTTGTACTGACTGACCCCTCCCCACCCTTTTAAAAAAAATCCTGACCCCTCCCCCTTCTTGCAAACATGCATGAATATAATAGAGTATCTACTGATAACAAAGAAAGAAAGTGAGATAATCGTCATCTGATATTCTTCATGGATAGTGCTTCTGTTATTTCGAAGCTGGGGGTAAGTATGAAGGTTTCAAATGCACAAAACATACACGAAATAATGATCTACTCTCATTTGCTCACACACATGGACAAAGTGATAAATACATAAATAGGCACTGCTATTAATGCCAATCTTGCCAATCTTTGAAACCTCAATGACAAAAATGTTCTTCTCAGCTAAAACGGTTTAGAATTATAACGATTTTTTTGTCAGATTTGTTATATACTATGCAAGACAAAGAAACGTGCTATACTAAAGCAACAAATATTAACATATTGCAAACTATATATTCTTCTAAACAAATTGTCTTTCTTTGGCCACTAATTACGTTTAAATATTTTGTGTTGCTTAACTTGCGACTAACCAGCAGAGGTGTTGTAGTATAAAGAATGAATGACCACGTGAATTTTCATGCTCTGCAACCCCATTTACTTTTTTAGTAAATATGATTTATTGGTAAGATGTTAATAAAATATTCATTGATTTTTTTCAACTTTTATATAACGTCTCATCTATTATTATTGTGAGTGAAATGCATGTCTTTCTATGTAATGTGTCCAATTAAAATGTGACAGCACTTATCGTTAGAAATTATCGTTGATGAAATTGTACAGAAAGGCTCATTTAAAACAAGTGTTACGTTTGAGTTTGGTTATCGTTATCTAGAGGATGATTATCGTTATCTAGAGGATGGTTATCGTTATCTAGAGGATGATTAATCGCGGTACTATTACGCGGATTGAATTAATAATAAAATATAAGATATGAAATTTGTAGATGGAATAAACATAGACTTGTGTAGAGATATATAATAGACTAACACCAGCCCCCGTATTCAGTAACGTAAGAATTTAATCAATTATATAAGTAAAACATTACATTTGAAGGATATACATTTATCGTAGAAATAAGTACCGGGTTTAAATATATATATATATATATATATATATATATATATATATATATATATATATATATATATATATATATATATATATATATATATATATATATAAGACCAGTTTCATCAAGAAATCGAGTAAGAGATTAAACTCAATTTTCCAGCATGCCTTCATAACATGACTGCTATTCTGTCAATCCAAATTCAACGTTGGTGACAAGTTAGAATTAACGTATTCCTTTTTCTTTCGTTTTCTCTCTCCAACATCTCTAAAGTCATCTACCTAAGTTTGGTTGACTGATCTCTGTTCCCTCTGAATAGGGACAAATATGAACATATTCCCCTTGTAAACGCAATAAATAGCCAACTTAAATATTTGTCAGGACGTTGCTTTTGAGATCAAACTTTACCTTATCTCTCTCGTTACGTCAGATATCTCATATCATATTGCAACGAATTTTAATCTGCGTCAGTTTGCAGCCTGAAAGCTTCAGAAGATTAATGTACCTCCCTCTCTGAATTTCATCCAGTACCTAGAACCATTCGTCACCTTAATTGTGTCACGCTGACCCTGCACTGTTCATTTAGTTTTGTACTGCTATCCCATCTAACAAGATTCACGCTGTTACAACAAGCATGTATTCGAAATTTTACATTTGCATTTTCTTGAAGAATATAAAATATAAAAAACAACAACTTCAAACCAAAATATCGTAATTGAACGTTTAGTGGTATAAAAAAAAAACACTATTGACACGAAGACAAACACAATTCCTTTGTTCCGTAAAAATATAAAATAATCGGCAAATATTTCCTTCGAAAACTACGGTTATTGAAATTAAAAAATATAATAGCAAGACAATTTGATATAAATATGTTCCATATCTATTTAAAACTTTATTTTTAAATAGTATATTTGTAACAAGAGATTGAGACAATACACCATTACCTTTAGTCTTGGACTTTCGGAACACTCTTATGTGTATCCTCATGCCTGTCTGACATTTTATCGTAATCCACTAACCGACCGATCAATTGTGTTACAAATGTCGAGCAATCCAAAATCATCGATAAAACGACTAAGTCTAGTCATATTTTTGAGGGTTATTATAACAATAAATAAAATGCTACAAAGATTTGTTACGTTTGCCCAAACTTGACCGCGAAGTGCAAAAGTAATGAAATTTGTATTATGGTATATTTTAATAGACGGGAAACATTCATCACTTAACATTGCCGTCTTAGAAGTACTTCAATATTTTTCTATGATGACGTAATCTTTACCAAAGGCAACAAATCCAGCAAGCGACGCGACGCCGCCACAGGTTTTAGTACTGGTTGCTGAAAAAGAATAATCATATACACAAGACGAAATTCGACTAGGTGTGGTATCGGTAATGCTGAGTTGCAATGCTGCAATTTCATTAGAGGACGATTAGGAAAGAGTGCTTTTCTCGGTTTATGTCTTCTTTTGTGCCCCAAAACAGTAAATGTTACACGATACGAAATTTTTTTAAAGCACGTAAAGGTGACGCAGAATCTACAGACAAGGAAATACTGGAAACATAAAATTTAAAAGATCCTTCATATAGATCAATAAAATATTTGACTCAGCAAAAGCATTTCAATGAATGAAAACTTGAACGATGAATACCACTATGAAATCAAGGTAACGTAGTAAAGATGAACCTGAGTTGGAATTCAGTTATGCTTATTGGAAATTATAATTTATTAATTCTTATGAGAATTAATTACTCTCTCTCTCTCTCTCTCTCTCTCTCTCTCTCTCTCTCTCTCTCTCTCTCTCTCTCTCTCTCTCTCTCTCTCTCTCTCTCTCTCTCTCTCTCTCCTAGTAACAACAACGAGATACGCTAACCATATACACTATTTATATAAAAAGCCCAAGAACTAGGCTAGCAAATGTAGTGATTCACAATTGTCCACTAGTCTAACACCAATTCAATTATCACCATGGCAAGTTATCGACTAGTGTGACACCAATGCAATTACAGAAGGTACTTGCATATCAAGATGAGTGATTGAATGATGTGCAGAGCATTTGTAATCTCAGTTTGCCCGAGTTGCAAGTGGGTGCATTATTATATTGCAGATATTAAATTAACGCGTGCATAATCGATTCCTAATTGTGCATTCGATAATTAAACTTTTGTTTAATTATTCTCGTTCAAAACTTGAAACACAGTATACACGATACACATATATATTAATTTCTCATACACACGGTCGGAAACATCTCTGATACGATCAACGTATGTTTTCGTATTGAACTGTAATGTCTATGTACTTGCTGAAAACGTTGATCTATGGACACTCGGAACGTCTACGAAGAGAGTGAAGTACCAAAAAAATGCAGTTTGGCATTTGTTCGTATGTAAATCGTATGCAGTATGGTAATTTACTGTTAAAGAACGCCCGTTTATCAAAGACTGAGCAGTGTCATCTATTTTGTTGACTCTAAATAAGCTAAGGTGGAATCTCGCCAGGTAAAATTGTTCTCGCTATCAAAACTTTAAAGATTCGGACATGAGCTGCATAATTGGCTATTATCATTGGATTTGCATCATAGAGACACACCTGTCACATGAAATTCAGATAAAAAATTTCCCCCAATACACGAATATTATTTAGAAATAACATGAAAATTTAAAAAGACTTTGATCGAAATATTGTTGAAAAGTACCGAATATTTTTTGTATACATACCATATGTGTAATTTCTTTTTGTGATAAAAATTTAAAAATTTGTAAACTTGATAAGCATAATTAGGGGTAATTCTAATTAAATACAACCAGTTTTTAAATACGTTAAGACAGAGTAAATTTGGAAGAAATAACGGAAACACAATTCCTCCAACTGTATAACATAAAAAATATAATTGATAGTCAAATTGGCATGGGAAATAAACTAAAAGCTTAATGAAATTGAACCGAAAGACCGTGAAATGGTGGTCGACTTGGTTTTTTGTTTTGTTTTTGTACTTCACTGGCGTTTTGGTAAGCAAGACTCTTGTACACACAAACTACATGACCTTGTATATAATAATAGACGAGAAAGTGGCTAAAATCCATAACCGAATCTCCACCATTTTGAAAAATGACGAAATGACCGCTAAGAGATGAACTTCACAATCGCTATATTAAGGAGTTAACTTACAAGGGATATTCAGTAGAGATAGAGTTGTGTAGAAAATATGCGTCCTGGCTTCTGTGGATATTATTATACATGTTTGATTGACTTTCAGTTTTGTTTGGTCAATTTTTGTCAAAATTCTTTTCTAGAACAAATTCAGATTTGTTACAGTAAATTTATACTATGGCTCACTTACCTCAGTTGTTTAAACCGAAGTATGCTCTATTTTTGTACGTGAGTTGTGGATGGTGGAAGGGGCTAGAGTTTAAAAGCACTGTTTTAATCTATTTTCGATAAAAGTTATATGGTTGGCATTTAAAATCCTAATTCTTTACCTTGTTTTCCCAGACTTGTATTTTATATATACATTGGACCGAAACGAAATTGTAAGGATTATCACGCAAGGTTAAAACGTCTAGTGCGAAATTCTTAAGGAGAGCTTAATAACGTTTGTGTGTTCGAAAGATGATATTTATACAAATCTTTTATGGCCAATCATATTTTGCTAACACCTTGATAAAACACCAGTCGCAAACACGCAAACTTTATAAACACCGTTGATCACTAACTTTCCAAATTTTATGAAACACCGGGTTTACTGGAAGCCAAACCTCTCTGGAAAAATTATTGTTCACTAATACCCAAAAGTTACAAACAATCTTTGCTCACTAACCTTCAAACGTTAATGAAAACTCCCTTTCTCGCCTATCGTTTATAAAACGTCAAACGTTTTATGAAAAACGACGGCTAATTAACACCCTAAATGTTTGGTAACTCTGGGCCACAAATGAAGAAAATTTGATGAAAATCTGAAGCTCATTAACTTCGAATATTTATCTGAAATCCTCTAGTTAAATAACCACATTATACGTATGCGTCAGTAAACTAATACTATTTGTATGCATAACCATTGCTCACTAACCCTCACTGATCTGCTATCTTATTAAATGCATGACCTTACAATGTAGCATTTAATGTCAATCTGTCTCTATGGAGAATGGTTGCCTGTCTTATTGTAAACTTTGAACGACATGTTATAGTAGCTAATTAAGTTGTAATAATTGATGACGATGAACAGTGCCATTGGTTTACAAAAAAGTTATTTGATATTGATTCGTCTATTTACTCGGCCGAGACACTTAATATACGGTAGACGACCGTATAAATGAATCCATCCAGACGATATCCTAACACTTTTGTATACGTAAGAAAGTAAACTAGAACTTAATGTCATGGCGACTGATAAACAAGGGTGTTTACATGAGAGGGATGCGTTGGTGTAAAAACCTTAAAAGGGATGGGTTTGTGTGCTGGAAGATTGTATTTAGTCACGCTTTGGTGTTTATACCTTTGCGTGTCAGAAAATAATAAGTCTCTCCACGTGTTGTACCAGTTATATATTAAGAACGAACTATTATGACTAATACTTTACTTTTACCAACTATTACCAGGTATACGTTAGAACTAAACTATTAAGACCCTTAACAATATGGCGCATTGATTTATCTGCTTGCATGATTGAACGCTACATAAAATGACTTGTCCAAAACGCTAATTATTTCACTACATTACGTCCTGCCTTGGCATCAGCATTCAAAAGTATGTACCATTCCTGCTGCATACTCCTCAGACAGGCGCCAGGTCTGAACATCTCTCGATTCTGCTGACGCTTGGCGTCCAGTGTTTGCTTGTATCTGTCATCACCTCGTTGTCAGCAAGTGTGAATTTCACTCATGGCAAATATAATTCCTATTAGACTCCCAGCTAAATGTCCAGTTTAAATACCCCTATTTCAGTTCCCTATGTTTGAATGATCTCTTTAAATATGGGATTTCTATATTGTATTGGACATAATAGATTAAAGGTATATATTTTGTACCAACATAAGATATAAAGAATCATGTATAATCTCTAGACAATAGGTACGATTGTCGTCTGCATCGGCACAGGTAACATATCTAATTTATTTCAAATTTTGTTGGAGACAAGCGAATCGAAATATATAATTACAATATTTGGAGCGGAAAACTAGGACATATTATGTCAGTGTTATATCGATTAAAGTGTGCATACAAAAATGCTTTCCCATCGGTTTTGTTATCTATATGTTTCAGAAAAGCATTACAATATTGCAATGATGTTTGCTGTAATTGAGAGACTGACGATTCGTCAATTATTATTTTCCATGTTGTTAATTCAGAATGCTGACATTATTTCTAAACGTTTTAATCACATTCATTTGATAATTGGATCGATGGATTATTTTTGTGTCAAAGAATGGACATTAAGATTGTTGCTGATGTATTATTATCGCAATCCACATTGTAAGTCTAACGTAAGTCACATTGTGACTAACACAATCATGGCGTGTTACTAACGTAAACCACAGGATGTGATAAGCGTCATCCACATTGTGTGACTAACGTCATCCACACTGTGTGACTATAGTAAGAAAGCCACATCGTGTGACTAAGCTAGCTAGTTATTTCTCATTTCCTGCTAGTACATCAATGTCGTCAGCAAAACGTATGTTGGTGACTGTTCTTCCGCCGATGATGACTGTCACTTCACGCTTTTCAAGTGCGTCAGTAATAATTCTCTCCAAAAATATGTTGAATAGTGTAGGAGAGAGCAGAAAACATTGTCTGACTCCGAATGTTGTTCTGAACCAGTCGACATTGAAGTATACTGCAACGGTGGCATTTTCATAGAGGTACTCTATTACTGTTTGAGGTTGCCATTGATAATGTACAGTCTCATGGTCGCCCACACGGCTGCATGCCATACCCTGTCAAATACCTTCCTAACTCCAGAAAGACGTGATACAGATCTTGCTGGTGTTGGGGGTATTTCACACACAATATCCTGAGGTAGAAGATCTAATATATTGTACTGCGTCCTGCTCAGAAACATGCCTGCTCCTCAGCAATGAACTATTTAGCCTGTGACTTTAGTCTGTTCAGCAGTAATAGTCAACATGACTTTGCTTTGATGGCTTATAAGACTGATTGAACTGTGGTTTTGACACTGTTGCAAGTTGCCATTCGTGGAGAGTGTGATGATCAGTGATTGGATCCACGGCGATGGCCATACTCTTATTTGCCAGATCTTGTTGAACATGTTTGTTTGAGCGCAAATCATTGCTTCTTCCCCAGTTTGGACCAGTTCTGTTGTGATATTTTCCACTCCTGCTGACTTCCTTTTTTACAGTGATCTCACTGCGGTTTCTACTCCTTTACGTAGGATAAGGTCGTTGTCATTGTTTGTTGCTGGGGGACGTTCAGTATCTCGCGATCAATTGTGGCTTGGTGGCTGTAACACTATGTGCAGCACTTCGTCCATCTTTTCACAATGTCGTTTTCTTCTGTAAGGAAGTTTACAACTTTGTTCTGTAAGGAATTAACTCGCAGTTGTTTTGTGCTTGTTAGATAATAGACCAGTTGCTATGCTTTCGTGCTGTTGTTCTGTTTCAGGTTTGCATCAATGACCTTTAAGAGTTCTTCTATCCAGTTCTCTTTTTGATTTTTCATGCTTTCATTAACTTCCCGCTTGACTGCTTTGTACCGCTCTTCCCCTTCTGCATCGTTCTTTCTCTTCTTCAGCTCCCTCCTCTTGTCAAATAACTTCAGTACCTCAGGTTTGAGCCAGGGTTTCTTGACTGGACGATGTGAGCCGAGGCTTCTTCACTGGGCGATGTCTACCAAAGACCTTGCTGGCTGTTTCGATCGTCGCAATATTGAAAGTGGTGATCAACGTGTCCATGTCGGTATTGTCAGTGTCGAGGATGGTGAGCGGTGCAAATGTCCCACTAATAATTTCCTGGAAAACTTCTCCTACATTGGGATCTTTCAGGTTCTCGCGATCAAAGTTATTCTTGTATGGCTCTCTTTCTTGACCTTCTTTAGATGTAGCGTAAAATTCATATCAACAAAAGATCATGGTCACTTCCTCCTACATCCAATCCAGGAAAGCTTCGATTCTTTACAATGTTTACACTTGACGGCACGTGCCTTTTCATCATGATGTAGTCGATCCGGTTGTGATGGTCTCCGCTTGGACTGTGGCATGTCCATCTTCTGGATACCACGTATTGGCCGATGGCGTTTGCCAGCATAACGTCGTTGTATCTAGCGAATTCCAGATGCCCCAGTCCTCTCTCGTTCGTCTGTGCATTTCAGCAGCGCCCACATGTTCCTTTCCAGTTCATGCAAGCGTCCTCTCCTGTCTTAGTATTCCAGTCGCCTTGCACAACAATAACGTCTTTCTTCGGTGTTTTATCTACAGCTTCTTTTAGCTGGTTATTTAAGTCCTCCACAACCGTGTCACCGTAGTCTAGTGTTTGAGGATATGACTGTAACATGGTTATGTTGAATGGAGTTGCCTTGGGGCGATGGTGATGAGATGGCTAGAGATTGGCCGACATCCCATGACATCTCAAGAATGATGTTGAATAGTGTGGGATGGAGCAGACATATATAAGCTCCTCAAGTTTTCCTGCTGCTCTCGGTGTTCTCACATTCCAGCTACTGGCAATAATAAATTCGTAACACCCTAAACTGCGATTTACTATTTATACAGATATTGTAAACAGATATTGTGATTGTTGTTAGTTAAGAGCTACATTGTAAACAAGTATTGTTCAGCCATTGAGTTGACGCTTGAGTTATTTGTTTAAAATTAGCTTCATTTGTGAATTTACTTAGCAGGCTGTTTCGTTCATTTGAAAGTAGAGATGATAAAGTTAACGATGTGAGCGAATTCACCTATTAACGAAATAAACTTTCGAACAGGCAAACGAATGAACGTGACATTCTTAATGTTAACAGCAAACACGAAAGA
Source organism: Unio delphinus (assembly GCA_029339505.1). Taxonomy (NCBI): domain Eukaryota; kingdom Metazoa; phylum Mollusca; class Bivalvia; order Unionida; family Unionidae; genus Unio; species Unio delphinus. Next base: position 12,232,751 of record JAQISU010000081.1, read on the forward strand.
CATTAATTGGAAATATCATTCTGATCTTTTCAACAGCTATTTAGGACAAATATTTGAAAATAATATCGTTCAGACTATTACCAGTCCTCACTAGAGTCTTTAACATTAACACAGAAAAGCATATTCAGGCCAAGGACTATCGTATCTCCATCAGTGACGAACCATTTCACAAGCCAGCCAAAACACTCAATTTGATATAGAAATGCTACTGAACGTTTTGGTAGGAAACTAAGGGCATCAGAGTACATAAGCCAAAACAACGAAAAAGTATAATTTCCACTAATTCAATGGATTGTCACACAACAGATGCTTTGAACATTTCCCATTTTAACCACATTCATATGAAGTGAGGCTAGCGATTGAGTATACAAATCATAACTGTGATTCCGCCAACATCGAGCGTGCTAGTTACAGGGCATAAACAATACAGACATACGTACATATATACCTACCTACCTACCTACTTATTGAATATTCTCAATATGTGATTTCTTAGTTCTGCAAATCCGATTGATATGACCCATGTAATTCGTTCTAAAACATATTACACACTTTCTATTACAGTTCCAACTAAAATCGCATTCATCTTAATGCGATAGAAACGAAACGAATGTAAACTGTTATAGCGTCTTTTTACTAATTTCAATGTCACGTTGTACGTACGGAACAATAGCCAGATTGAAAAAATGTATATGCTAGACCGTAAGGCTAATTATTCCCCATTATAAATGTTACGAGAGTCAGCCTTGAGAACAATAAGTTGTCAAAGCCAGTTGTGTATAACATGGCTATAAGAACTTGTTCCTGGCGCCTCATTTGGCTGCGTGTGATTCACAGGTAAGTGACATGAATCGGCTGTGTTGGGTTCAAAGGAACATCAAGTGGGGGTCGTAAACCATCCCTTGACAGACTGCCGGGGAGGGGGAAATGTCTGCGAATTATGTAGAACATAGGTGAACAAACATCCACTCGGAGTTGGGCAAGGCGTGGCAACCATTGGAATCGCAAGATTAAATCTACTCTCTTGAAAACTAAACGTCAGTATTCGCTAAACCATTTTGCGTGAATTATATAGGGAAGTTAAATGCTACTCCGACGTCATGAGAAACTGGCGGGAAACATTGTTATTCTGAGAATTATAAAGGAGCTTTGGACAGGTCAGTGACTTATTTGCTCGATTGCTGCAATATATTATGGCAAGGTAATTGTACTTTAATTATGTGCAGTATTTATACTTCATTACTAGAATCGTCAGTAGGTAGAACAACCATTTGTTGTGTTTGATTCATTTATTGTGATTGATCTACATACATATTTTGATATATGAGCAATGTTCATGTAAACAATTAATATTTAATGCGCTATGTGGTTAATTTGTAGTAATATCGTGCATGTATTCATGTGATATTCTAGATTTGCAAATGTTGAATTGAATTATAACTTTGTTTAATGGTTGCAATGTGCAACATTAGTTAATAAGGATATTTGACTATTTGTGTATACTTTGTAAGTGTATACTGTGTAAGGATATTTCAGCGTATGTATATGTGGATATAAGTGTACACTTTCTAGAAGTGTAATGTACAGAAATGCGTCTGATTATGTCAGATTGTTCTGTATAATACGATTTATAATCTATATATACCGATGTGATGAAATCTATTGATAGAAGCATGTTAAGCAGTTGATACCATTTATACCATACCATAAAGTATGGGAATTTCGATGTGCACGAATGCGTGACCAAAGAAGGTAATGGCTTATCTGATGATAGATTGTTGTTTAGTGTGAGACTAGATAGCTATAGGAATATGTTAATGTCCTTATAGGAAATATTTAGTGACAGGAGGAGCTGCAGGAGACGGAGAAGATTGTTGTTTAGTGTGAGACTGGATAGCTAGATGAATATGCTAATGTCCTTGTCTGTTTGTACATGAAACATTTAGGGACAGGAGGAACTGTAGAAGGCGGAGAAGGAAGTTGGTCTCGAGTCTCTGAGAGACAAGAAAAGGAGAGAACGGAGGCATATGTTTGACGGAAGAAAGGGGAACAGAAGTGGAGGAAGTGGAAGGGTGAAGGACTTAGTTGATGGACTGGAGTACCAGTCATGGGAAATGAAATACTACAGATGAATATAAACACCGGACAGGAGGAAAATCTATCACACTAAGTCAGATGATGAAATAGGCCGTCACTTGGTCGAGTGAAAGACGAGTGATGGGGTTTTGAATATTGAATTTCTATCTCAAATGACTATCTGTTATTGAATGGTATTAAATTGTTGTTTATTTGAATTTCACATTTTATGCATTAAGTAATTTAACTGTCAGCATCGCTTACTGGGCACTTGGAGCTTTGCATATCTCTATCGCTAATTCAATTTCAAACAAGAACGAGCCAGGCTGGGTCTTCTGTAATAATTAAATATAATACTGGGAGTACCCCAACCCAATCTAAGGTAAACTAAGCCAACCTAATCCACGAGACCTTGACATTCAGTATAATAATCATTAATCCCACATTATGATTCAAAACAATCAATGACGGAACACAAACAGAGTAGATTCAATGCGGGTCCCGCTACTACTCAGTTCACATGTGCATCTTACGGAATTGACTCAGCAAACAAATTCAGTCCATCTAAAGCAGAAAAGCGGTATTGAGTTGGATCGGCAGGAAAACAAAATCAATCCATTCCAGACCAAATGGAGAGAAAAAAAAATCAACGTGCACTCATTCACAGTTTGACTTTAAATGTTTTACACTAATGTCCAACGCGCGAGGAAGTTCAAAGGTCGCTCGGCTGTACTATGTGCGCATAAATATTGTTGCTTTGTATTGATGAATCTACGATTATAATTATTTTGGAATACAGCAGAAATTCAGTTACTTTATTGTTGTAGAATATTTGTTTTAATATTAATCTTTAAGTTCGAACACACAATGTGCATATGATATGAAGGTCATTGCATTTGTATGGGATAGTACGAATTCGTTTCTCAGAGTAAATGTGCATTCCCAAGGTCGTGTATTATTACTAAAACAAAAACTCGTTCATATTTTCCAATACAATTGCAGTAACCTATAATTATAGTATTAAATATCAAACAGCCAACTAGAGAAGTCATATCAGTAAATAAGAATAATTTATACCCGCTGGTTCTCTTTATCGGTTGTAGATTAATAGACCCATACCAGTTTATTTGCTTCCGTTATAACCTCTGTAGGAATAAATGATTACATGTGATAAAATACGACGATCCATTTGCACGACCGTAAATATCGTGATCCATTATTGATTAATGCGTTATTTCCATATGTGTTCCGTACTCGTCTTTATCAGTTTCCGCATCCTAATTGATTTCTTGATCATGTTTACGTTACAACATAACGTGCATGTTATTTCTGTTTGATTCATCGACTTTTTCCGTAACAAAGGGTACCACCTATGTATTGAAGTAATTTTGCGAACGTCTTTGCTATTTGATGGCATTGGCCTCGCATCTGCCAAACTAAACACCACAATTGTATAATCTAGATATTATTAAAACTGAGTAGCGAGGAACGTCTATATAGATAATATAGGACTTTAGCCATAATGAATGACGAGTGCAAATGAGTTGTTTTGGTAAGTGTGCCCAATAAGTGCTGAATCGAACAAATAGATGAAGCAAACTTAAACAGCTATTTATTTTCGCACTCTTTAGTAGTCCTCAGTGTGTCAAAATGGATTTAGTTAAAGGGAATTTAAATTTTACATGCCATTTTCACTGACGCAAATCTCATGTAATTTCGCTTGACATTAGATAAAAACGTAATTGTGTGTAAATTATTTGAGTTGGATTAAACAAACAAAAAGCCCCATTATATTAATCGAAATTTCATTTAAATGTTTACATGAGATAGCCTTCTCTTTCAATATGTCGCTTTTATATTTTTATTCATATAATATATCATTGTTAATCTTATTGCCGTTCCAATACCGCAGGCTACATCATTATAGCGGTTACATACCGATATTGAGATCACTCAGCTCCATTTTCGTCCCACTCAACCAAAGAATGATACAATATTTTACATTTTAATATGTATCTTAAAAATGAGTATAATCTCATAAGCTTTTTAAAATTTAAATCGTAAAACATTTTCCTTTTGTAAAAAATATGGTAAGGACTCTAACGTTTTTAAATAAAATAAATTTTGTCTAAATTCACAAAAAAAATCCAAATTAATGTACCAGTCTAAGAATATCACTGATGAGCACTTTGCAACTCGGGCGTGCGCGCGCGCGCGCGCGCGTGTGTGTGTATTTAGAATTTGTAAGGTAGCTTTAACAATTTTTAGTCATATCGCTACGATGTCTGCAGTGTGGCAGTTTATATTAATGTAGACACGTACCATGATGTCCCACCCAGTCACATTATCCTGACACCAGGCCGACCAGTCTAACACTAACCTCTTAATGCTGAGCGCCATGCAAGGCAGCTGTTAGTACGATTTTTGTAAGTCATTGGTATGACTCGGACGGGGTTCTAACCCCCGACCTGATGCTTCTAACAACTAGGCTACCGGAGTAATGCATTTTAAGTGAATACTAATTTGAATAAATAAATCTACGTATATACAAACTGAAAACAACGATACGATTAATTCTACTCTAGGATGTTAGGCAAGAATAAATAACTTTTAGATAAACCAGATTATATATATATATATATATATATATATATATATATATATATATATATATATATATATATATATATATATATATATATATATATATATATATATATATCTCCCTCCACTTCAGTTCACATACCGCTCCGGTAGCCTAGTGGTTAGAGCGTCCGCCGTGGAAGCGGGATGTCGTTGGTTCGATCCCCGGCCGAGTCATACCAAAGACTTACAAAAATCGTACTAACATTTGCCTTGTTTGACGCTCAGCATTAAGAGGTTAGTGTTAGGACTGGTCGGCCTGGTGTCAGGATAATGTGACTGGGTGGGACATCATGCTGCAAATAAACATCCCTGGTCAGGTACATAGTGAACATAAGTTTGGATAAGGGCAGTTCTAGCTATACGTGTGTACAAAGCCATTTGCAAAGATTCTTGTTCCTAGTTGATAGCGTGATAATGTATAATGTATAATCATTAAGAAAAGCCAAAAAATAATACAAATTAAATATACATAACACTATTAAAGAACGAAATAATTGAAACCTACAGCATAGATTCTTAACACTGAAGAACTCAACATATTGATTCCCATGATACATCTAAAACGGTCAGTGTTCAATTAAATATGGAGAGTAATTTCTTCCAATAGATCAATACGCTTCATTCTTAAAATCATTTTGTGTCGATAGCGTGATAATGTATAAACCATTTATGTGTCTCGAGACAGCAGATCGACTCATCTGCTTCGGATCCATTTGTCTGCAAATTGCGTGTCTGAAATCACCATCGTGGTCTTCACAGCCTTGGGTGCAGTTTGATTCAGATAGCCATTTTCAATTCATGCCTGAAATTCAAATAAAAAAGCTTTATATTACAATATATTTGACACGTCTTAACAATGGCAATTACATTACATTAATATTGATATATTTTGGGCAGACATGTTGTAATTTACTTAACATGGAACAAAAAATTAATCTGTAATAAACTCAATACTTTTATAGAGATGAACCGATGGTAGTTTTCTCTTCCTTAATAATAAAATGATCGAACAATAATCACAACGTGTAAAGATGATTTGAAATTAACTAATTTTAATATTAATTACCATAATGTAAATCATTTTTGACAGATTTCTTAAAACATATAGTTTTTTTAGAACACAGTAAATATTTAAACTTTAGTGCATTTGTTATCGTATACAAGTGTTTGGATTGTTGTTGCTTTGTTTGTTTTCTGAAATAGCTACATTCAAAAAGTTATTGAAATTTATCATCAATACAGTTTACATTCATAAGAGTACATCGAGTGAGTACAGGGTCAAACAAGACACTCAAAAAGTATACAGGGACCAACCACAGGAGCAGAGGGATAATCGGTCACTAACAAGTGATCGTGGGATTCTCCGGAAGAAAAAAAAGTCCTTTTTAGGGCTATTGACTTTCATTGTTTTAATAGGGTCTTCCACTTGGTTACGGAAACCCTCCTTGACAAGCTCTATCCAAAAAGCCTAACTTGATCATTTTCGGACCCATCGCTCAAAATTAACAATCTAATCCTCTCTGACAGTGGCTACCTTTCAAATGACGTTTAGTCATATCAGCAAAAGAAATTGTTAGGGACATATAATATGTACACTTTTGTACTAGAAGATTGGCATAGATAGGAACGTAATATAATTCTTCAACTCTACCAATTGATGAATTGCATCGGTGGTTTACACAATTTTGGCATAGGGAAATCCACTAGAAAAACTGGATTGAATTTGGAATAAGCTTACGGACTTTCGATTGGTTGATAGGTTGAGTGCGTGATGGGTCTATTCCCACTCACCCAGGTCTAACATTCATATCATTAGCCCCTTTTTAGGGGTATGATATGACGACCAAATTAAATAGCGCACTCTGTGCGCATAAACGTCAGGAAGATGTGGCACCATTCCATCTTCCTGGATAAATTAAATCACTGCCATGTAAATAAATGGCAGTGCACAATAGTGAACATATGAACCTAGTGGCCTGTTTCACTTTAAATCCAACTATTCATTCATATACAAATACACTATCAATTTTTTTCTTTACAATGAAACGCATATAAGCACGAAGACACACTGAACTTTTAGATTACACGTTCGTTATGTTGATTGAAATATTCTTGCAATTCATTTCAGAAAAAATAAGTATTTCCGGTTGTTTGATGGTCGCTTAACACAAACCAATTACGATTGTTCGTTGGTCATTTAAGACAAAATATATCCGGTTATTTGACGATCTCTTACAATTATATACCTACTTAAGCTTTAGAGTTATAAAATCCTGCTGTTTTTAAACATGAAGTAATATATATGTTCAGTGTCTGAAAGTCAGAAATACTATCTCTTTATTACATTAGCCAGCGTACGTGACTTAAATCATGAAATTCACACCAAAGCCTGTTTCCATTCGATAAAGCACTTGAATAATTGCAACCTGCATTATATATTTAGATAGGCGAGGCCAAAACAAAGAAGGCAACTCCACGTTCCTTTATTGACTTGAATCGTGCACAAGTCAAATAATTTTAGAAACACACCCATAATCATTTTAGCGTGAAGTAATGGTTAGGCAACCTTTTTTGCATATCATTGATAATGGTATTTTATGAAGATAATCATGAGTTTAAACATCCTTATTTTTAACACTGAGGAATGATTACGAGAGAGTTGGTCGATTGCAAATTCCTCGCCTTTCTGTGCAGATAACACGTAAACGTTCCAGTTATATTGGTTGATTCTTCTCTTCGGCATAACATAGTTACGGTTCAGATATCACGTACTGATGGGTCTAACCACAAGTCACTTTAGTTCTTTTGAGAAGAAAGGAAAAATATTTCACTAATTTATACGGATCTAATTTAGAACCCATTACTATCCGCAGCTTTAGGACCGAATAAAGTCAACCTGGTGTCGATATCTGTGCTAGGTGTCGGTGATTTCATGGTTTTACTCCAGAGTATAATGCATTTATCAAACGTTTTTGGGAGTGGATACGTAGGCTTAATATGACATATTAAAGATTCGTAATTTATATTTTATCGTGAAATAAATTTTTATATTTTGCAAAAAAGGGAAGTTCAAAAAACGAAAACGGTTGAAGGTCATTTCAGTTAAAGCCACGGTACGCTTTCAGGGTCATGACTGTTGTGATTGGGAGGAGGTCAAATATCAGAACTAGGGGATGATATATCCCGTGATTGAATCAAAGTGCTGCCTGAAAGAAATGTTTTGTTCAAAATAATTGCTTTAATCAATGAACAATATATATTACAATACATATCCGACGGAACAGTGTCAAGTCATCGTCACGGAGTAGTAAAACAAAAATAATACTGATAAAAGTTTTGAAACTAAAACCTTTCACGAATAAACTTCGATTATGTAAAAGTGGGACGATGAGATGGAAGGCAGAGCTATTGCATATATATTTTCTGACAGGTCGAATCCCACTACAAACTGCACAGACCCAGAACTGCCAACGCATGATGCACCGTACAATTTGGGTCTCTGTAGTTTGTTAGGATTAATCATTAAATCAATCAGCACAGACCCTGATCTGCACATTATAATACGACAGATCAGGATCATTGTTGATTGCTGTTTGACTAGACTTATACGCGAGAATAAACGGCATATATCATAGAGAATTTAATAAAGTTCTTTCAGATCAAAGATCAGTCATTGACAGTTTTGCAACAGCTGGAATATGTTCTGTTTAAGAAACGTCCTATGTGATATTATAAAACTCTCGTGGTTGAATTTCAGTACAAATGTTTAGTAGCTTGGTAGGATGTATGCATACAAATAATAATACATCGAATACTTACCATTCGTTGGTTGCTCAGTGACACAGCATTACACATTTTACAAGCGAGGCACTGTGGGAACTGACAACCTGCCAAACAGTCGGGTGTGCCAATGTTTGTTTGTTTGTTTGTTTGATTAGGATTTTTAACGTAGCTTTTACAATTTTTCAGTCATATCGCTACGATGTCTGCAGTGAGGCAGTTTATAGTGATGTCGAGCACTGTAGCATGATGTCTCACCCAGTCACATTATCCTGACACCAGGCCGACCAGTCCTAACACTAACCTCTTAATGCTGAGTGTCAAGCGAGGCAGCTGTTAGTACCATTTTTGTAAGTCTTTGGTATGACTCGGCCGGGGATCGAACCGACGACCTCCCGCTTCCGGGGCGGACGCTCTAACCACTAGGCCACCGGAGCGGTGTGCCAAGTCGAGATAGTGCAACGATAAAGACCCACACACACTGCAGTAAGATGGATTTTGCGGGCTCGTTATTTCTTCGATAATTGTGCCCAGCCATTTGCAAATTAAAAACGAACACGAAATTAAATTCGTTGTCTGATGTGCGGGTGTTGCCAAATGACTTTAGTCCTCCGACATTAGTCATTACAATTATTCCATTTTAAAAGTTTGAGATACGTGCCTGTAGCGTACTGTTGGTCCGTAGTTCTTACCGGGATTTTCCCCTGTTCTTCCTACACTTTTTATACTGACCCTCATGTACAGCTTATCTTGTGCTGGGCAATGGTGTTAAACCCCAAAACAACAACAACAATTTCTCCACCAGTATCAGAGGCGTAGCTGGGGCAGGGGAGGGGGGAGTGCAGAGGAGGACAGATGTCGCCGAGCGCCAGACTAGTAGGGTCGCCAAAATGGGCTTTACAATATGTTGTATGTGAAATAATGGGTTTCAGAGTTGGGAATGTGGGGTGGGTGGGGAGGGCGTAAAAATGAATCTGGTTCCCGGGCTACAAACACTCTAGCTACGCCTCTGACCAGTAGAATGGATCCCTAGCTGCGAAAAAATGATTGGTCCTATACCTGTATTGGGATATAGTTTAGTAGCGGGCAGACATGGCGTTAGATAGCGTTAACTTCTAAGGCATATCGAGTTTCGTGACCAACTGCATTGTATCTAACTAGGCAAAGAACATTGTCGAATGTATGTGAAAACAAGTAGATGCGAGAATATTATAGGGGACTTTCCGTTTGGCGTGCGACAGACTCGATGATTCATTATGCTGTGCTGTGGTATCTTTTAGGTTTACCGAATTGAGAACTATAGATTAAATAGCGTACGGTACTGTAGGTAATTGATAACAGAAACGTATGCCTTCAGAAACAAACTAGTTTGATAAATACCAATTTATACTTAATACAAGACATGTCGCAAAGTAACAAAAATATTAAGACTCGAATAATTCCGTATATTTTCAATTATAATCAGCATCCGTGATCTGGGAATGCTGCGATTAAAATAGATTCTGAGCTAACCTATATGATCTCTTTTAAAGTAGAGTGGCTTCTCATCTATGCTATTCCCTTGTCGTCTAAAGCCGACGCAGTAAGCGATAACTGCCATCTCACCTCTGTCCGTGTGAGTCAGAGTCTCGGGATCGGCCGATGGGGGTATGTGAGAAAGCTGTCACACGCTTCCCGTGGGTATGTGGTCCTTATCGATTTTTTTCCCTTTGAGTTTTTTTCAACTTGTTATATTTTTCACCATGTCTAGCCCATCTTGCTCTGAAAAATGGCGTTAAGCCAAACAATAACTTTTTGCTTGTGTGCATTTGTATTTTTGTTTTGTCAACATTAATATTTGAATGAATATACAGATCCCAAGAACGTTAAAACTTGTTAAACTAGGCTTTTTGCACTGGGTTTAAAATCGCTTTCTCAATCATAATTATTCTTTCTGAAAAACGATATATGTTGATGATCCGTACGATTTAGAAAGTTTATCACACTCTGTTACAATACTGATGAGATGGCGTTGTATTACAAGTCAACTGTCCTCTCGCCCAGTGTCTGCATGCTAATCAGTAACTGATTTATTCAAGTCAACTCTCTTCACGACGAGATCTTCAGGCCCATGAGTAGGCATTGTAATCTATGTATGTTCCCGTCGTGAGGAGTTACTTCTGGCGGATGAATAGGCGTTGTATTCTAGGTCTGTTTCCGTCCTGACGATGTATGACTGGCTGATGAATTGGATCGTATTCTAGGTTTATTCCCCTCGTGAATTGGGACTTCATGCTTAGTTAAATACGTCATATTCGCTTCGACTCAAGTAACGCCTTCCTTTTATAACATATCATGTATACAAAACACCATTTTATACACAAGAGAAATAATATTGTCTAAATTTATGTGCATGATTGTTACATTCGGGATCAAAAGACACACAAACACCAAGTAAAGGTCCCATAATTTCAAGTAAAATTAATCTAAAATCTTCACATACACTATAAAAAAAACTAGTATGCTTACAGTACCAAGCCCAACTAAAAACTGCCTTTTCTACCACTCTGCTCATTATTTAGTTAGGTTTAGATTAAGGCATCTTAATTAAGTTAACATGTGTGCTTTATCCAGGCTCAGCTAGCCATGGGTAGATAAACAACAGCACTGAACCTGTTGACAGTCTCTGGTATCAAATATCCAGAATACTGGGATTAATATTCTGGTGCCACTACTAACAATTAGAATCTGCTAGAATCTGATACAAGCTCTAAGTGTGAATCCCACTTATAACAACGATATTGAATGCCTTCATTGTTGTGTGACACTAATAATGTAATCCGTTAATTTATAGAAAAAACTAATTACATACTCAAAACTGTTTTAACTCATGGCTGCAGATTTGCTGCAGATTTGACTCTTTTCGAATACCCATTGCATACATATTTTGTCATATAAGGAGTAATTTAAGTGAATTCTATTTTTCTAGGAATATTTGGCATTAATGCAAATATTTAACATTTCATTGTGAAACATAGAATAACTTTTAAAAAAATTCAAAACTAATTACGCGAGGTGAATTTGAAAGTATGTGGTTTCGTTTGCTTTGAAATTATGATGCAATATTTAATCGTGTTCTTGTCTTTCAATCAATTTTGATACGAACGTCAGAACTACGGATTCAAATCCATATTATGCTAGTGTATTCCCGAAACTGCACGAGTTGTTAAGGTTTTACGTCTGAGGTCAAAAGGTTATGAAAGCGGGTTTTAATTACGTCACCACTTACAAATCATGAATCATCATCGAGACAGAAAATACTGATCAGCGTGATGACATTGACGTTGACAAAGTTTAGCAATAAATGGGCTGCTAATTACTAGTTGAATACTGTCGTTCGAATCACGCCGATTGTCTAATTTAAGAGAATTCACAACTTAATTACAGAACTTATTAAAGACTTTACATCTGGTCTTGACTTCAGATCTCGTATTGACTACACATCTTGACTTATCTTGACTTCACGTCTTGTCGATTAATACTACTTAGCGATACATCGACATAGAGAGTAAAATCAATGTTATCATACATATTGCATATAATTTATGCAGATAAATTAATGCTCATAATTCTTATCAGAGTAATGCATGCCATTCCTACAACACATGATATCTATTTCATCTAAGCGAGGTAATTTGAACAAATTCCTACCAGTTCCAACAAATTCATATAATACTTGAGTCATATAATATTCGAGACAAATGCAGGCAAAATTTTGGCTTTCGAGCCCACGGAAAATTGATGTATGAATTTAAGGCGAACAAGTGCGACAAAGAATTGCAAACTTACATCAATGCATATTGTATATGATTGAGACAATGTGATTGTGCTTTCCCGAGATTCGCTGCCTTTCAGTGAAGCCGAATTTCTCTGTATTCCCGGGTCTCTCAAAGGTTTCCATACCCACGTCCCTCGAACGATTTATTTCACGAGAGAACGTACCTATTAATTTCTTCGGAGTCCTTCAGCCTTACATTTCCGCAGAAAATCCTGGACTGACTAATGTCGCGATGGCGATTACTTAAAACCTAAACTTGAATTCAGTTAGAAATGTACTCCAAATTACAATTTAGTATTGTCTTTCTTAATACCAACTAATGAAAACACGTGTTTATGCCCTGTCTCTTGAATGCTTCTTGTATAAGGTATCCAACTATATATGTGAACTGAACGGATTATATCACTAACTTACCAATGTATCGAAACTGTTAAATGGAGAAACTTAAAAAGTAACTGCTGTATGACAGTCTATTTAGCCAGCAGAAATGAATTTCTTCTTATTGATTCTGGGGCTCTTAGTTTTCTGCCAAAACGTTCAATTACATTTTTTTAAAATTTAGTGATACGTATTATGCGATAATCCTAAGCCTCAGCATGATTTTCTATGGTTTTTGTAGACCTGAAAGAGCCCTGATCCGAGTCCAAACCATTCAATTTGCAACAAGTTATGAACAATTTTCCGAAATAACGATTTCGATTATCAGAATGATATTTTCAATACGGCGATTCTCACGTTAATTGTTGACATTGTGAAAAGTACATTCATTTGTTTTCATCGTTGAATATTTTTTTTAAGGCTAAGCGAACTCATCCACATCGTTCACGTTATTATCAAATGGAGGAAACAGCTTGTTGAACTCATCCACATCGTTCACGTTATTATCAAATGGAGGAAACAGCTTGTTGAACTCATGCACAAACAAATATAAAAATATTATATATATATATATATATATATATATATATATATATATATATATATATATATATATATATATATATATTGTCACGTGCTTAGGCTCGAATAAACAGTAAAATAGAAAGAGTGAGAATAACATGCTTGTAAAAACTTAATAAACAATTTATTGAGCACCAATATTTTAAAGAAAAGAAAAATAAACTTGCGGTTTTAAGAATCAATTCCAAAATTAATCCAAAAATAATTCAAAATTTAATCCACTAGTGTAATTGCAAAAGTCCTGGTAATAAATTGTCCTAATAATTCCCAGTTCGAATCTTAGTGGAGCATCCAAGATGGAAGACGATGTCACGTGATGAAGTCAGTTCTGGTCTTATGAAATTCAATGAGCACAATTATTTTCCAGATAAATAACAAAATAAATCCTCTTTATCCAAACGAATTGAAATAATTTCTAGTACAAGGTAATTTAAAAAAACTCGAAACACAACTTAGTATTCTAACAGCCCAACTTCTACTAAATAGTTCGCTCCAAAACATAATTTATATACCTGTTTTTACGTAAACAAGAAAGGGGTCACATGATCTTCTAGAATCTTTTAGAATATATTTACGTTCCAAAAATCTCGTACACACCGTTTGACCCAACTGAGAATAGAAAGATGTTTATAACAGAGCTCCATAATGTCCTTGGAATCAACCAATTATTTTAAAGCTTGTTTACAACTCTGAAGTCAAGTCAGAAATGAGGTCAACACCTGGTATTTATTTGTAAAGTACAGGACATCTCCCAATGAATGAATCTTAAACTTAAAATGTCAAATCTGAATCTGACAAACAATTAAAATAAAAAATAAATGACCCAAATCAAATACACGTAACAATATATATACGCGATATTTATATTATTACATATGATGTAGTCTGATGTTATCATATTATCATAGTTCTTTTATCTTTAAAATACGTGGGAATTCCTGCAGTATGTACACACATATATGTCAAGTCAAACTACAATCAACAAAGATCCTGATCTGCCGTAGAATAATGCTCTTGCAGACAGTGACTTGTATTGTTTGTTCGGATTATTTCTCACTTTCTGAAGAAAAATCGCTTATTTTTGTATATTCAAATTATTTATGTTAGTTTTGATAACTTCGCGTGTATCACAACTGATACAAAAATGGCATTACCCAAAAGAGCAACGTATTTGTGATTGAAGCTTATAAAATCAGAAATAAATATTGTAACTAAGAGGATTTTATTATTCGCGCTTTAAGTCTTAGTATAATTAAGTTGTATAATATGTTTTGACCAGTAATTTGGGGCTGAATTTTGTTTCTTGAAATTACTGAATTCAAGTGATCATTTTCTCTAGAAATACAAAAGTGCTCTGATAAAATTCTTGGATAGAAACATTCACTGGAATTAATAGTGTACTGTATTCAAACAAAATATGATGTAATAAATTACTAGGACGTTTGTGTCCCACGTGCACCCTAAAATAATTTTGTTTCGCCATTTGATGTTCCTCAAAACAAACTCAAGACAACTTTAATCTAATTTCAGCATATAGTTTGCGCATGTATGCAACGATTGATATGTTAACCAGTTGACACCAGTTGACAAGCGAGCAAAGCAAATAAATAAAAAAAAAATAATTATTCTGTATAAATATTGTATAACTTTGAGCTGACAAAACCTGAAATATTGCACGTATTTACATGAAAATGTAAAATGTATCTTACAACATTCACAAGTTTAAAGAGACACGGCATCATAGTTATTAGCATTCGATGTTTCTATTAAAAGTATCGTCTTCGATTCCCAGACAAGGCCACAAGATCTGACAATTATCTGACACTGGTGACTTGTCTGCAGCTTTGTGTAGTTAGGCAAGATAATTTACTTTCATGCACTAACAGAAGCCTTTATACAACACCCTAAAGCAAGTGTAGCCTAAACAAACCAGATATCTTGTTGGTGTCTCTGATGCAAACCAATAATCGTATTTTATTGAGCTTCATGGAATGTTTAATTGACGTTATAATCGTCGAAATATAAAAAGAATAAATAACATGTTATTGAAAGGTTTGAGCAATACAAATGCCAAATTCTTCTGATTATTTTAGGACTTTTTTCTTTATATCCCAGTGTTTACGTGATGCACTCTGCTAATACAATTTTAGAACATCAGAAGCAAACTGTTTTTAATGATGCGCTTATGATAATATTAATTATCCGATGTGTTTCAATGTAGCAAACAAGGTACATACTTTCCATCTTATTACTTAGGCATGTTTTAGAACATAACTAATAATCGTATTTTTTAACACAATTCTTTGGAATTCAGCCACGATTTGTATCACATGACTGATTAGAAACCAGGAATGACTCAAGACTGGATGTTAGAGTGTGAATTCACGTTAGCGTAAAAAATGAAATCACAAATGCACACCAATCCAAACCAACTTTATTACTCGTCTTGTCAAATTATATTTGTCCCTAAACTCCAGAACCTTCGATCCCAAAACTATGTTATTTTAAGCTAATTTCATGTATTTAGGTTAAAACCGTTTTGGCTATGTTATAAATACAACTTTATTATTTGTATGTGTCACTGTATAATGTATATCACAGCGCTCAGTTCTTATAATGTCACTATGCAATCCGCAAACTGACCATATTTATCGTGCTAGAATTTGTCATGGAAAATATATGTCGTGTTCCATTAAATTAACAGTTTCATTATTGATATACTTTCATGTGAAATATGATTCGGTCCATATATCGGAATGTTTTTTGACGCTCGTTCATGTAAGCAGCACTTATAAGGTCTGTTGCATTGGAAACGGTCTAAGGACTGTATGGTACGGTGCGAGGATGGTTAGAAACGATACGAAGACGAGACGGTATGACTAGAGAGACCATTTAGAGAGGTACGGAATGGTACACTGAGTGGGAAACAAACGATTAGAACAATTGTTTTCACTAATTGATATATTTTCTTGCAATTTAAAAAATTACGAAGAATTTTAAAAGTTGAACTACAACAGATAATTGCATTTGAAAAACCTGAGGTGGCAAGACGCTGGAAAACTATCTTGAGGGTGTACAAACTGGTAGTGATGGACAGTTAGAAACACTACGAAAAGGGAATATAAGCGATTATACACGGTATAAACAATACGCAGACAAGGTTGCGAATGAGGTTACAAGTAATATAGTTATATGCAATCATGACTGAATATGACAATCACGGATATGCCAGAGTGATCAATGCCATTTTCGCAACAGCTAGAATGTGTTACACTGGAGAATAGTCCCCGACGTTATTACCCCTAAGCACTGTATATCGCAATAAGAGATCCTTAGAAACCTAAAACACACGCATAGTTCGTTGAACAATTACTTTAACCATCGCTTAGCAATATGAACCTCACATACTTTTAGTACGGTAATTACAGATATCATTCGTGTGGGCCTACGAAATGCTAAACAGGTGCTTGTGTTTGGCAAAATGGTTTGTTAGATCAGTACTGTGTTAGAGAAAAGAGAAAAAACCGGCGACAGCATAAATGACGTGGATTTTGAAGGTTACCTTTCTCGAAACAGATCGTGTCCCGCCATTCCCAAATAATTTTCCATTGAACTGTATCTCTCGACATTCGACTCACGAATTAGCAGCGTTTATCTATATGCATAAGCATTTACAAAATATTACTGAAGGCTTTAATCGAAACGTAACTCTTTATTTTGAAGTCTTCTTTAGTGTGCACATTATTTAAAACTATAAGCGACACTCTATCAGTTCGTATTAGTTTCTGAGTGCAATACCATAAATTACCACGTACGTTTTCGCGAAGAAAATAAACTCATTATAAACTTGCAAACACAACTATGATTTATTAGTCTGTGAAATGCTGGAAATGCTGGAGAGTTTGATAAGTCTGTTTTACATTATCATACGAAGACATCAATATAATGCATGACGTCTATAAAACTCATTTTATCTCCTATTCTATCTTACAAAGAGGTTAGGCATGATAAATCCCATCAAGGCATGTTAAATCCCATCAAGCTGTTAGCACGAAGCAAAGATTTTGAGACTACTTACATTTTCAACATTCGTAACCCTTGTCGGGCATTTTATTGCAGTCCACTAATTGATGGATACACATTATTAAGAATCTCGATCATTCCAGTTTAGATTATATGTATGTTGCGGCTTAATCGAGATCAATCTAGCACATCTGTTAACTGGGTACCATTATCAAGGAAAGGTTAGTAAGAGTTTCCACGAATGGTAAACTGTCTTTGACAGTAAGATGTATAGATAATGTTTGGTTTTGGAAAATATACTTTACAAACTTTATTTTGTACAATATGCATCGTGTACTTCATCGATACAATTGGCAACGAATCTCTTTTCAAACAAATGACGCAGCTTACGAGTTGTACTGCTGCTTATTCATGGGACCCGAAGGAAACAGTAACATCTGAACCCTACATCTATCTCCTTACTAGTATACACACGAAGCTCCTTAGTAGCTGTTTTGTTACTTGAAATCACATAGCCATCAAATAAGCAGTATCGTATGTTTGGAGATAAACTGATGAAGTGACTAAACGCTTAGAATAATTTCAGTTAGGATATTTAGGTTGTAACAGGTGAAGATTGATGGAAATGGATATAGCGAAAACTATCATAGCAATCAATTTTCTTCTGAAAGGAAGAAAATAGCTTTTTTTGGAAAAGATTGTGAAGTTACGTGAATAGTAACGTAAACTTTGGAAAAGGAATTGGGAGACGGAAATTGCAGTGTACGCATGATACAGTGGACAAATCCGGAATCGAACGGGAACATCCACGGGTGCAGATTATCTAGAGAGAAAGGGTCTTCTAGAACCAAAATTGAATTAAACAGTGACGGGATCAAGGGATAGCAGGTTATGAAAATTAGGGCATAACCGACTTTTGATCCGGAAATCGGATTCCACCGGATAGTATGAACTTCCGCTTAATCGGAGTCGGACAAGGCAGGAACGGCCGATTCGGATAATAAAAATAATAAAGTTGAATTTCTATAGCACCGTGTCTAACACTGCGTGTCATTCGATAGTGCGTTAATAAAGTTAAATAAGAAGTCAGAAATGTCCAATATGGTCAACACAACCACGCTGTGAGACAATATATTTGAACTGGCGGGTGAAAACCGGCAATGAAGCCGGACATGGTAAAGTACTAAGTAACATGCTAGACACTGCAAAACCAGATACCAGAAACCCGGAAACGGAAGATGAAATTTTTTAGAAAAAAAAATACGGATTTAGCATTTCCGATTAATCGAATCGAATCCGGAATCGGCCAAATTTCATGCCCAAAATCCGGAATCGGAAATCGGTAGAAAAATGCTAATCGGTTATGCCCTAATGAAAATCGAACAAGTCATTTACTTCGATTGTACCACTCGATCCTATGATGATTTAAAGCTATCAGTAATAGAACGGCTAATTTGTTTAAATCTATTTCAAATTTTATTGTAATTCGGTGAAAGTTTATTTCTAAACCTCATGTATTCCTAACGGAAGGAAGTTTCATAACTGTGTATGTATTTGATTAAATTGTTTATTTATCTTTACTGGGGATCGTAGTTTTTTGTTCAATATACCTGCTCAGTTTACTCTATCAATTCTCATACTCGAACCGGGCAATTATACCGAGGGCGGTCATCTCTTAGAGTACCAAAGGGGAGTGGGTTATAGTTATTTTTATTATATATTGTACAATACCCCTTGACAAAGTGGGACTTAACACTTACCCTTTGACAAGTGGGGCTTATACAATACTATACGAATAACGCTCATAACCCGCGAGTAACCTGACAATAATGCATACACAATTCCACGACATCTGTGTATTTTCTCCAATGTTTATATTTTCGTCTGTTACAGATCTGTTTGTAATGAGAACATACTCTGAATCACGCAATGTCTTAGCTATCATCCGTAATATGCGTGCCATTGAATGAAAGATAAAAGTCGGATAGTCAACACTTATATGATATGTCAATATCAATAATAAAACATTGTGATTCATAAATTTGTTTTAAAAAAAGTTCTCTTTTCTTCTACGCTTCTGACCATTAGCATTAGCACCTACTCCTTTCACTCGCATCAATATACTAGTTTTTACACATGAACTATCTGTTCGTTCTATACTTGCATATCTTTCCTTCCCTGTTTCTTTCGAAAAATAAGACTGCTTTATAGAAGTTTGAGACAGATAGCGGGCGCAAGAGAGTATGGACAATCTTAAAAATGTCTGTTTGAGAACTGTTGAAATTAAAAAACATTTTTATTTGTACTTTTAAAAAAAACAAGATTGGATGTTATTATTGCAGTATGATGGTAGTTGATATTTTATAATATTGATGAAGGCATGAAAAGGTTTAAATTCGAACAGTAACAAAGGGCCGTATCATGTTTGAATGGCCTTAACGTCATAAATTATCAAACGTTCATAACTTCTCCAAAATATATTTTCGCAGGCCCCTGACTTTGGTCACTGTTTGCACAATGGCAAAAAATACGAGCGATAACACAAGTAATTCCATTGCAAACTCTTACTCACTGAGAGAATATAATTCAACTACAAAGAGACTGTCATTCCAAATCGTACTGATGTCCTAACTTAATATTTGCCAGATCAAATACCCGATATAACAAGGTAATACGTGTAAAATATGTCATGATAGATGTTTGATTATTTATGCACAAACTTTAAACAGCATTTACTCATGAAGATTATCTTGTGTGACTATAGTTCAAAATGGTTTATTAAAGATATGGATATTGTTCAAAATATAATAATGTTTTTTCGGCACCTCAGCACAAATGTGGCTAATGCAAGCAAAATGTTATGTTTCAAACAAAGTGAAAATGAATTGCACAGAAATGAAGAATATGGAAAACATAAGTAAATAAAGTCTTTTAAATAAATGTATAACTAAGCATAAGATAATGTATATAACCTAAAAAGGTAACTCTTCTGTAAAATGTATGTAAAATAGCGTAAACTTAACACTTAATATTTGATACAATTTTCTTGTTTAAACCGGAATTTTCTAAAATCGGTTTTATTGTTTTAGCAGACAATTTTCCCATGACATATAATCATGTTGATACTACGTCAGTCAATGCGATCTGACGAGGCATATAAACTGCACTTTATTGTTTCTCTCGTATTCCCTTCCATGCATTAAATGCGATATCTCCGAATATTTATTACGCTTGCTGGACACATTTGCAATCGTGAAGAGAAACGGTTCTACAAATTAGCATATTTCTTCAGCGTTATCAATTCACGCTCAGAAATAAAGGAAATATATTTGGTATTAGCACGCTCTCAGAATACCATCAACCAGTACCAAATAATCAGGAAACAAGATACAAGGTCCTGGTACTGACTTTTATTTTTCATTCACAACAATACGGAAGAAATATCTGATACGATTCAATAATGGCTCATACGGAAGTATGACAAACATGTATTTGCCAAACTTGAGTTAGTTTTTCGTTTCTCCCCCGCCGCCAATTATTGTTCAGAGACACCATTCCTTGTGACACTTAGATTCCTTATGTGGTTGCATCAAACATTCCATAGACATATCTTGTTGGTGCAAATTTACGTTAACGATAAGGACATTAAGAATTACGAAATGAAGATGCAATTAATTAATTTAAATTTCCTTCAAGTCACCAGGTCTGTTTTGTATTATCAATGACGTATATATATATATATATATATATATATATATATATATATATATATATATATATATATATATATATATCAGCTTCATGAATGTGATACACGGGGTGTGAGGTGGAGAACTTTTTTTCCCCCACCGGAACGTTTCATAAAGTAAGTTTAATTTTGTTTACAATCTGATAGATACAATTATGTCCAGATATCGCTTTAAATACATGAGTGTCAGATGGCTTCTTTCTACGCCCCTCCCTGTCTTTTTCTAACTGGGGTTCCTCCCAGAAATCCTTCAATTACGTATATAAGGCCTCTACTCACGCAACCGAAACGATTCTGAACGATTTATTTTGCATCCGGTTCTGTGAGTATATATGAATATACACGTTCTCTCTCTCTCTCTCTCTCTCTCTCTCTCTCTCTCTCTCTCTCTCTCTCTCTCTCTCTCTCTCTCTCTCTCTCTCTCTCTCTCTCATTTGAATATTTGTTCACTGATATCAAGGTATCAATTTGTAAACGAGGCAGTAAAAACTGATAACTACTTTTTATTTACAAAACAATGCAATCTGATAATGCTTTGCATAGAGCATATTATTATTATACGTGTTCTCGTTCATTTGTGGATCACTAATTACATTTACCGGCAAACGTACTCAAGGAAGCCACTTATGATAGTTCGGAATCGTCATTCCTTGTGAAACATTTAGGAAAGCTGAAGCATGATATAGACACGACTTGCATTTCGGTTTGTCCACGGCATATGCACAAAGAGGCACGTACACCGATCAGATGCAATACGCTAATCACTGTTTTAATCTGCCGTGTCTAGACAAGTCGATGGAATTTTATCTTACACTGCATTGACTCCAGCTGAGGCGGCGTCATTTCAGGATCCTAGGTCACGTGTTACTAATTGTGTGGTTCTATAATAATTGCTATATATATGAGAATGAAAATCCCTGATTGGATCAAACTAATTAACGGAAGATCTTTTTGTTATATAGGAGTCTTCGTTTGAGTAGACCTTACATAACATCAGGCTTGAATTTTATACTAGTTTCATTTGATCGCCGTCGCCACACAGGCGTGTCAAATGTAAGCGCAAAGATTTCGCTGGTTCGGATTTCCATAGTAGTCACCTACAATGAAACTCATTTTCAAAAACCAGCCATGCATGTATGGCATTTTCTCGGTTTAAAAAGATCAGCCGCACAGTAAATTCTTTTCACCGTTTAATACAATTTACTCCTGGATAAATCGTGCATAATATATAAGATTGTTACTAAATATTTAGTAACAGTACGTTTGCAAAACAACAACATGACAGTCTGCAGGAAGACAGTGTGTGTGTGTGTGTGTGTGTGTGTGTGTGTGTGTGTGTGTGTGCGTTCCAAACCGTTAGCACATAGCTGTCGCTGTCAAAAAATATAACATTCTCTAAAGAGTCCTATGAGTAGTAAACACTTTGTTTTCGAGATTAACGAGCTCTTCTTAAGGCCATGATCAATGTAGTCTGGTAAGTATTTCGTTTTTTTAAATAAAGATTTCAGAATGTTTCGTTCAATAATAGTTCTGTACCCGCAACGATCAGTAACTTTTGATGTGTGTGTGTGTGTGTGTGTGTGTCTTTTTATAAGAATGTACTGCATATATATATATATATATATATATATATATATATATATATATATATATATATATATATATATATATATATATATATATATATATATATATATATATATATATATATATATATATATATATATATATTAGGGCATAACCGACTTTTTCCATCCGGAAATCGCATTCCACCGGATAGTATGAACTTCCGCTTAATCGGAGTCGGACAAAGCAGGAACGACCGATTCGGATAATATAAATAAGAAAGTTGAATTCTATAGCACCGTGTCTAACACTGCGTGTCATTCGATAGTGCGTTAATAAACTTAAATAATAAGTCAGAAAAGTTCAATATGGTCAACACAACCACGCTGTGAGACAATCTATTTGAACGGACGGGTGAAAACCGGAAATGAAGCCGGATATGGTAAAGTACTAAGTAACATGCTAGACACTGCAAAACCAGATACCAGAAACCCAGAAAGGAAGATGAAATTTTTTAGAAAAAAAATACGGATTTAGCATTTCCGATTAATTGAATCGTATCCGGAATAGGAAAAATTTCATGCCCAAAATCCGGAATCGGAAATCGGTAGAAAAATGCTAATCGGTTACGCCCTAATATATATATATATTGTAATAAATTTGGAGTATGTGTTAGTGAATTTGAACCATGCTGGGGTCGTTAGTAGTGAATTTGGGTCGCGCAGTTAAATATTTCCCAGTTAGTAAGGGAATACTAGTGGAATTTCTATGGCATGACGGGCTTGCGGTACGGAAATAGGATGATAAAGAAGAAAAACCATGCTAAGGTGCGGTTAATGGACTCTTGGGCAAGTTGTCTCCTCTGGGTCGCCAATTGATTAGAGCAAAGATTATTAATTATAGCAGACACGACTTTCTTTCCATTTTACAACTCAAGTTGTATGGAAGTCTTTGGAAATTTGGAGAAAACATATGACTTCCAGCGTGACTCGCGCCAGGTTTGACACCGCTCGGTCAAGTGAATACCCCTGTGCGTGTAACAATATATATATATATATATATATATATATATATATATATATATATATATATATATATATATATATATATATATATATATATATATATATATATATATATATATATATATATATATATATATATATTGTGTCATATATTCCAAATTATATATTTGTCACCTTTCGTGACTAATTATGTCAAAACTAGCTTAACTTTATCCATCAGCTAGACCTTACATTCATTCAATACAATGTACCCCCATTCCCCCCCCCCCCCCCCCCGCGAGAGAAAACGAAAACTTTATTAGCTTAGTACCATCAATAAAACCATGTGAAACCTCCATCTCTAAAGACCCATCACTATTTTGAACGGTGCACATTTTTACTCCATTTTAAACAATATGTCGCGGAACTGTGTTAACACAATCACAGTTTGTATTATATATAAACATATCTGTTTTGTTTCTTGGACAGCGATATTTACGGGAGATTTTTATTATTTCTTTCTGTTCACTCTCTGGAGCACAGACAAAGCACAAGCAGTGAAGAAGAAGGCTGGGACACTTTGCCATGTTTGGATTGTTTGCTTAAAGTGGATTTGCCCACTCCCATAGTACCTATAGTGCTCTATCGTCAAAATGCATACAAGCCTTGCCATAGAAATGTATACTTTACTAAATCAATCTTCAGCTATAGAAGTATATTAAAATGTAACATTTTATGATTTCTTCCGTCCGTTGCAGGTTTGTTTTATTTTATTATATAAAATTGAATGCTTGAAATATATTCTTAGCTTTATAAAAACTCAGATCTACGTATCTTAAGGCCATATTTTCAGATTAATATAGTTTCTTTCAGATTACGCATTTTATAGCTCAACAGGCATGATGAATTTAAAACTGTACTCATTAAAAGATGACAAAAGTAAACCCTGTCACTATGTAGTGCGACTAATTTTATTGTACACAAATAAATGTACTAACGTGCTTATTACATCAACTAATTGTTCTTACGAAACGACAGCATAATGCAGAACGTAGTCAATTCATGTGCACGCATGCGTAATGTTTATAACTGTACTCACACTTTTTAGGCGTGTTTCATGGATTACAGAACTCATTTGTTGCATTTTAGGGGGCGCTCACCGGTTAGTATGTACTTGTGAGAGAGTGACGTATGTAAGGTAATGTTGTTTACATTTGATATATGCACAGTGGAGTGAATGTTGGCATACCTATAAGCTACTTTGATGCAATGTGGTTAACATTTCTTTGGATATTGTATTTATGGCAGACTGCTAACTGAAACGACTGCTCGCTTGTGCTAGAAAAAGTAGTCTAAAGTACACTATCTTCAGCAGCTTTTAAATAGACAATACCATATTCTGTAAGTAAAATGGATGGATTACTGAATATATAAAATGTGAAAAAAGTTATCAGCTCATTTTGATACAATTTACCTCTGCAGTCCAGAACGTGAAAATGACCAAGTAGAGAGCGAGCAATTTTTCGAAAGATGCACATCTGGAGTAAGACCATACTCTACAGTCCATATTACACCCATCAATCTTATACCAAAATAAAGAGAATTAAAGGTTCTTTGAACAATACCTTAGAGATACAAGATCTTTTTATAATAGCCGGTATAACCAGTGAAAAAACCCGCGATATTATTTTTATTTAAAATCCTAACCCTATGGAAACTAAGATGCTGTTGAGTAATCTTAAAACAAAATACAAGAACAATAAGCAGGTTTGTCATTTATAATCAGTTAATTTCCGAACATCGAACACAAATATTATTTTAGGATGCAGAATTATGTAGATAATATTACAAAAGGATATGTCATACAGTCTACTTGAGACAATAAAACGTAAAAGGAAACCACATTCATTCATCGTTGATTCCTGCCATTGTGACCTTCTTTTCGCATGATTTTAAAGACTCGTGCATACATAAAGACAATTGATGCCAAACTCTATATTACATGGTGATATTTCATAGATTGATTGATTGGATAATTTACACCATGTATATGATAATACAGGCAGTATATTCTTAACCGTACATCCAGAACCTAAACTAAATAATAATAATTCCAAATGAACCGATGAGGGGTAAATCCTTTCATAGCCCCGACCTTACTCCGCGGCAAAAAATATATGTAGCACAAAACAATGTATGCGACATTATGCCATGTAGAAACAGGAGAGTCACGCGGTGAGCCTCTAGCTTAATGGTTCCCCTCGTGATTTTTTTCCCCACTTGGGATTTTTCGCACACACTTGCATTCGCGATTCTAATTAAAAAGTGGGCCACTGCGCGAAATTCTCACATACTGCTCCAATAACCATTGCAGTCTAGGTCAAATAGTAGCCAGATTGATATACGCTGACAGACATTTAATTCATATTTACTGCCTGTAAATCAGTAAGTTATTCATCGTCAATATATGAGGTTTAAGGCTAATAAATCCATCCACGTCCGTAAAAATGTCATCCTGTTGTTGCTATGAAGTCAATCTCTTTTCCTCACCTTCGCTCTTTAGAAGTCGAAGATAAAACAAATGAAGTAACTACACGATGTGTGTGAGGGCAGCTCTGCGACCTTTGTATTGGCGATAGATTCATGCCATCATTAGCATCATCGATATAGTAACTGAGAAAGTCAACATGCATACCATAGTTGCCAATTCCATGGTTCCGGTGATTTTGGCTAGGTTTCCTGTCATGGCGCCTCGCGGCTTCAAAACAACGTTGAGTGTTTTATTTTTTCAGATTGATCTTAGAAAAATTACATTCTCGTTTATATCAACGCCAACAATACACAAGCTGGTAAACTCAGTGAAATCGTCTTTTGTAGAAACTCTGGTCAGATCCCAATCAATTCCACTTCGGTTTGCTACAGTATGGCGTCTGTAAATGTCAACATGCAATTCGCATACAAGCAATCATTATTTCTAGGTGACAATGCAAAATTAATACATGCTTGCAAGTTTGGGTTGATTACAATTGAGACGCATCAGTTCCATTCGTAAATATCTTTCAGTTGATGCCACTAAAACACTTGTGTGTTCATTAGTACCTTCAAGACTGGACTATTGTAACTCAATTCTGTCTGGTTCGTCACAATATTTACTCCAGAAACTTCAAAAAGTTCAAAACACAGCTGCACGGATCATCTTTAGAGTACCTCGATCAGAGCACACCTCACCACTGCTGTGTACCCTACATTGGCTATCAATTCGATACAGAATCAAACACAAAATTTGTTCTCTGTGCTATGTTTCAATGACAGACTCCAGTCCAACATACCTATCCAGCCTCACCCATGTGTATACACCAGCTAGATACTTACGCTCTTCTTCTGATAATCGTATACTCATTGTTCCCAAGGTGAAAACAACGTCATATGGACAACGTTCGTTTACACACCAGGGCCCGGCGACGTGGAACGAATTACCCATTGAAGTTAGACACAAAGACACAGTGGTCCCTTTTAAGAATACTCTTAAGACTCGCCTGTTTCGACTGCAGGGACAAACATAGCGACCTAATCATGTTTTGTATCTTATATGTTTTCAGCCTGTTTTTTATGTTTTCCAATTTCACTGTTTTTGTCATTTGTTGTTCTGTAGTGTAGTCATATCACTATTGATGGTGTAAAGTGCTTAGAGCTTCAAAAGATTAGGCGCTATACAAAGTCCTCATTATTATTATTATTATTATTATTATTATTATTATTATTATTATTATTATTACTTATGCAACCCGATGCGTTCAATGCCCCATTGTTGAATCAATGTTAATGATTTTCGTTTCCTACGTGCTGCTCGGTCATCGACGAAAGTCCATCCCCTTGAAAGACTCATAGTAAATGAACAATTGACTTTAGCATCTTGAGTAAATCAAAACTGGCCATTGGCTAGGCCAAAATAAAAGACTTCGTACTCGGTAGTCGAAGAACCACCACAGATGCAGTTCCAACTGCCCATAACGAAGCTGTTTTCTTTTGTAACCGCGGAAGCTGCAGCCACCGAAAGCGAAACAAAAGCAGCGAGAAATGGAAATATTCCACCGCTCCGTTGCATTTGCATTAACCCTGACTTCGAAAATTTTAATGTTACTGATGTAGTGTTTTATTTGGCCTCAATGCGCTGATTAAGTTGTGTTTGTGTCAGCCATGCGGATAAACTTTCAGCTCACTTTGATGCAGCAAGCTTTAATGTGATCCCACAATCATGTTTTATTATGCTCTTTATTTTTTGAAAGCTGGTTCTGACTTAGACCAACTTTAACTTCGTAAAATGACAATATTTATAATGTGCTGATAATTAAGAGTGTGTGAAAATGACAGCGAATGTTTCACATTTCCACAAGTGAGTCAGCGACCATTAATACGCCGCCCATGCCCTTTAAGAAGAATCTATTTTCAGAGAGTATCGTATAAAATGTATGTATAGCCTCTAGTTTGAACCTCATTAATACGTGCATGATGGTCGTCGTGCTACTTACCATGTATTGCACATCAATGCATTTACGATCTCAAACGGAATCGATATACCGGGACATCAAGCATGCAACCATTTAGTGTCAGAGACCAATAGTGGATCTAGTGCATTCAGAGCATTTGAGGGATTACCAGTCATCTCACGAATAACACACGATTACCAACAATATTTATTCTTGGCATCCATGCTGGCCTGAACGCTTAACGGATAACAACACGTGTAATTATATGGGAACAAACTCATCTTGGTCTAACAGTATATACTCGTGCAATGTTTCTTCAACGAAGCATGATTTGCCAAATGTATGAATTCTCACTCCTCGCGTTAGCATTCCAAATACATCATGTGTGAGAGATCTTTGTGCAGAAACTTGCATTGGTTTCATTTAGCCCTCTTGGCGTTTATGCTGTATCCGAATATCATGTCTGAGCCGTTTAAACATACTGGTGTCAGTATATTTTATAGGAAATTCTGTTCTTTCGCATTCAGGATTCCAATATACTGTTGCCGTTTTCGACGGCGATCTTTATTTCCAAGTAATCATTATTTTTCATGGGTGCAACACGGATAAGACACATTGGTTATCGTTATTTCTAGCGTTACATAAATCCTCTCCGTGCACGGATACACTCTAGCGTTAGAATGTTACTCGACCAGTGAAAAATTTGCATGGCGACACATCAAAGTCAACGTTCGTGCATCTGGATTGAGTCTTTCCCGAACTTTTCTGGTGTAAGAGTCAAACTTATCTAGGATCGATGCAAAAGCTACGTCAATTTCATCAGTGAGAACCTTGCTATCTTCACTGTTCACGATCACACAGGCAACATTGAGATCGTGTCCGCTCGTTATTTTAAACAAAATCGGAAGGCGGTATGATGATTTCCCAACGAAATCAATGTTTATCTTGCACCCGGAGTTTCCAGTGAGTTGCAAAACAACCGTTGATATGACTCACGTAGACGTGTTTGAGAGAACCTTAAATTTATGTGCTTGATTTGTATGCTTTTGGAATGGTTGCCCGGTAATCTTCGAAATCACCAAAGGTCTTAAACCAAATGAAGTAAGAGACCTGTGATTGCACATACACAACAGCTACAGCACCGATAACGGCGACCGTCTTGTTCATCTTGGCTTGGCGGACTCGTGGTTGAAGTTTGACGTATAAATGCGCTGATGTTTCAAGAAGTTGTCTCACCGTTAGACTTAACGTGTCTTTCTATGTCATTACCAACATATTATTGCTCCGGCAATTTTAATCACACATCGTCTATGCCAATGAATTCTTTCCAAATACATCGCTTGGACCTAGATAACACCGTTTCCGTTCTGGTTTTACTTGCAACTAGGATTTACTCGTGTGAAGCTCACTGTGGGACACCATTTCACCCACGGATATTTATAGAGGACCATATGCGTTTGATACAGGGTTAAGTCGGGAGTATGTAAAAAATGTACGGTAATCAGTACAAGGAATCTTAAAATGCTAGCGTGATGTTTCAGAGCGTTTTTTTTTCTTCAGCTTTTATTTAATTACCACTAAAATCATGTGGTGGGGGTGGGTGGACCACTCCATGCTCTCATGCTGCCATGATGTAAACTGCGACAGAATTCCAAAGTTTTTGACTACACACTTATTACTGCTTAAATAACCGTACGAAACGATATTTTCTTTCCTTCCTATACTAACGTAAATAATCTCTAAACAATCAGTACTATAGTGACGTGTATTAAAAAGAATTTTTATAAAGTTAGTATTATAAACTTTTTGCAAGTGACAAGTTCCATTACTGAACACAGATTCCATGTCACATGAATATTATAACCGAAATAAGAATGCATTAATGACTGATTTGTATTCAGTATAACAGACAATAGTCGATGAATCTTGAAGGTCAGCGGTCATTTTGGATATCATTATTACATTGCTTACTGTAATGGGAGAATGCAAACTGGTCGGTAAAAAAAAATATTTTGAAAGTTTGTCAACTTAAATGCTCACTTTCAATGTCAAATTTAAATCTGCTGTGTATTTATTGTCTTACTCCACTTTGGGATTTTGTTACAATGTTTTGGATAACAGCGAAAAACTAGCAAGCTTTTATTTCGATGGCGCAATAACTGGAACTGAATGTCCAGTAATTGACGTAAGGAAGAAACTAGTTGGGAGAGTCTGCAATATTGTAGAAAGTTTGTTATATAATATATAATGTACTATCGATTCAATTATTACAATCTGAATTTGCAGTTGGAAATATTAATGGTAATTCTTGAATTGACGAAAACATGATATACCATGACGACAACGTCTCCCGGATAACAACAGCCGGTTTCACCAACTGAAAATCATTTGAAACAATTCGAACGAGAACTTGCAGTAAAAATGGACCAATGACATTGTCTGTGATAGTGAGAGAGAAAAAAAAAGCTTTCGCAGACTTATTAATGAACCCATGTGTCAGTCACTAGATAGCGGACTCATTGCTGGTCACAGTAAAATGTTAAAACTGGTGACAAGACCTGTTTACGTGTGTACTAGATTTTTCCAAGCTCTTGATTTTTATGAGTTCTATTACAACATTATTAAATCGCTGTACGATGACAGGATCACTATGATGCTCACATCCACATAATCTCTGTGAACTCATATCGCTGCTGATGATGTGGGTGAGGACATAACTGAAACATATTTGGTAGATGAATTTCATACTTTGGGTGGGGGGGGGGGGGAGGCACCAGCCAGACCACTTTCCTTAATGATTTGATAACTGGAATTATGTCGTTCCGACCTTACAGTTATTTTATTTCTTCTATTGGATCGACTGCGTTCGAGGCGGGATCTGTACATTTTTTTTAAAAAAAAATGTTGTACTTCACCCGTCTCGACTATGGTCGTCCTTTTTTATTTATAATTTGTCCTTTTCCGAAATGCCTGAATAGTTTGTTTGCCCTAGTAAACAGGGTGTCACTGAATTGTGTATGACTGGTATCAATATGTATATGTAGTCAAAAATATACTCTGATTTCACTACTGCGTACAGCCTTACCGAGGGTGGTTTATTCATTATCGGCTTTTAGTTATTTCGAAATGGTGAGTGAAAACTCAGCTCATGCTGCATGTGCGAATTGCCTGCAATTTAAAAGTACCTAGCTGTGCATATTAGTCACAGCTAGGGGTATATATAGACAAAATTCTAAGCAGATATCACATTACGATCCAGTCTTGTCGGGAAAGCTTCCATCCTTAAGGAGCAAACTTTCAGCTAAAGAGTTGAGTGGGGTCCGTTGGTACCCGGGTGCAGTGCCATGTTGTGGTGACCGTGGGGTCCGTGGGGTGACCGTGGGGCTTGTCTGTGCTGCCCGTGTGTGGTGCCATGTTGTGATGACCGTGGGGCTTGTCTATGCTGCCTGTGTGTGTGGTGCCGTGTAGGGTACCTTGTGTATGTTTGTTTGAGTGTAAGCTGCCTTTGTGTATGCTTCGTTACATATAGGTATTATATATAATTGGGTGATGTGAACGTCACATAACTGTTAGGCTCTTGTGACGTATACGCTGTGTTTTGGTGACGATGGTTCGGAAGAGTGTACTGGTGTCTTCAAATCGAGGGACCAAGGCTTCGCGACCATCGTCTCTGTGTTGAATGTAAAGGGCTCCCGAGGGATCTTTCAAACAGACGGGGGGAGTGGATCATGCGTGGCGACTCCACCACCATTGACTAGAGCGGGTGGAACCGGATATACATCTTCGACGTCAAATGGACGCCATGATAGTTGTAGTATACGTGTTCCATATTATTTGCTATTACCATCTAAGCAAGTAATTCACATCCATGTATCAGTTTCGTTATCTGAACGACTCATAATTTCACTTTTCATCGCAGTCTCGTTATATGAACGACACATTCATAATTTCATATTTACATCAGTCTCGTTACATGAACGATAACTTCATAACTTCATCGCAGTTTCGTTACATGAACGATAAAATCATTACATACTTGTCTTTGCTTTAGTAACTCGTTATATGAACGATATAACTAAAATACAGGCATTTACATCTGTCTCGTTATACGAGCTCTCTCTATATATATTTGTAAATTCATAAGTGTATTTGTATTTGTTGATCTGGTGATCAGACGATATTCTCGTCAGATTCAAATACTTTTCTGTAAATTCATCATTTTAGTTGTTTTTTTTTTGTCACTTGTTACTTGTTATTGATAGTCCCATGTTAGGAACATTTTAATTTTCCTTATCTTTTCTTTATAATGGTGTCAGAATTGATTATATTTAAATTGCGTTTATAAATAGACATCTTATTAACGCAGTTGCTTTCCTAACCGCTCCTGTGGCCTAGTGATTAGAGCGTCCGCCGCCGAAGCGGGAGGTCGTGGGTTCGATCCCCGGGTCATACCCCGGGTTCGAGTCATACAAATGACTTACAAAAAAAGGTACTTACAGCTGCCTCGCTTGACGCTTAGCATTAAAAGGTTAGTGTTAGGACTGGTCGGCATGGTGTCAGGATAATGTGACTGGGTGGGACATCATGCTACATGTCTGCGGGATGATGCCTCAGTGCTAGACATCACTATAAACTGCCTCACAGCAGACATCGTAGCGACATGACTGAAAAATTGTTAAAGCTACGTTAAAAACTCCCAAACAAACAAACAGTTGCTTTCCGTGTCTTCACTAATCCAGTCCCGACCCGGCTTATCCTGTGACACAGGGTTCTCTATATAGTATGGAGCTATACAGGGCGGGTTGAGGGATCAGGGTAGAATAAGAATAGGTCACTAGTGACTATATTTTGAGAGCATGCTTATCGGGAATTTGATACAAGTGATTATCCAAAGATCATTTGCTGTTCAGCAATACCAACAAACAGGATGATGGTAAATTTAAGGATGAGTTCTTGGGAAAGCCAAGTGGTAGCTTCAAAACATTAAAAAGGGGAAAGGAGACACACCCGTAATTGTGCAGAAAAAATCTCTGGCACGATATTTATTTGGAAAGAATTCTTACTCGCAGCCAATCCTTGATGGTCAAAGGTGATGCGTGTGTATTACAGTTGAACTAATATCTGATCACGGCAAGTTCTTTCGGTAGATGGTGATATAACCTGACACGAAGTTGTACTTCCCACGGGCGCATACGACACCAAATCCATAAATGATATGATTCTACGGAGAATTTCATTAATGACTGACAAAGACTACAGCATTTGTACGCGAACATGTGCATATACTCAGCTGTGTCATCACGATTAAATTTACATTGTGCGAGGATGACATCACTCGGCTGTCAAAACGAACAATTCTCGGTTGGCATGAAGATGTTTCTAGGATTTCCCCTCCCTCACCACTCCCCCCACCCCTACCCCCAACAAAAAAAAAACTCAATTTGCTTGTATGACCTGGAGGGTAAGGATGCTATATCACGCCTGACATTCAGGATTACTCCCCCATTCAGATTACCTTAACCTGTAATGCCATTAACAGCAGTTATATAAGCAGAGACTTAGTCCCACAGGGATACATATTATTTGGGTTCCGCTAACTGTGGAACCAAGTGATCTCTTGTCGATTAATCCTGTGGCACCTGTGTATATGTCATGTCACAATCCCCGGTTACAGAACATTCGTTTTACTCTTGTGAAAAATAACGGATCTCCGCGCGTAGATCTTGACAATACAACTGTACATTAGAGAGAGAGAGATCTATTATGTAATATAATGACAGTCGAATGTGGATGCTCGATGCCCGTGCGTGTTGTCAACTCTAGAATACACATTTACAAGGCGTATTACGGAAATGGTATTGGTGACGTCGTAAAGGGTTTGTTTACACGGACACAAAGGTTGCTTGAGTCTTGCACCTATTGTTGAATAAGTGTTAATGGGGGACGGAGATCGTTGATAACATCAAAAGCTTTAATTCGGATCGGTTTCAGAAACTTATGGAAAACTGATGCAAACCAAACAATAATAATTACACCGAAGGTACCCGCGTAGGATTTTTCAACGTGACAACGGTGTTAACCAACTATAATATTATTATATTATACAATTTTGTTATGGGTCAAATAGAAATTACGCTGCGAATACGCTGACGTACCAACACAATTCGAAGCCAGCTTGGAATCTTTGCTTTAGCAAGCAAAAGCACTGTCACAGACGGCACGGCGAGACGCGCATGCACTCAGGTATTCTTTCTACAACAATGAAGTGTAGTTCACCGACAAATCCATCCGATTTACATTCCCTGTCGATTACGTTGCACCAAGATTAACTCAACCAAGAAGAGACAAATTTCGACTGTCATTTAACAAATACGCACATGTCCATCGTTTATGACACCAATCAATGGCGCAGTCATCATGATAGTTATACAAGTAAATATGAGTTATTGATTTGAAGTGTTTGTAGTTGTTGCACCTAAACGATGCCAACTCACCCAGCAGTTATACTTCGCTATCACAATTAATAGTAGAATAACTAAGATAGAACATCAAACTTCCCGACATAAAAAATACTCGTAGTGGAAAACAGGCTGCAGATGAAATCACAAAGAAAACTGCAGAACTCAAGAAATATAAACGCATGTGTGATGCTATAGATGTTATTTGTCGACTTTCCGCCGTTACCACCCTTGGCCTTGATGTTGTATGTGAATCAGATTAGTCGTCGGAGTTGTATATATAGAGTCCCCTGTGTCTGGCAGCCATTGCAAAATAATTTGAGGAGGATCACAGCAGCAAATACATGTTTATCGGACCTTCCCGTGGTTTGTGGTTGAATAAGATAAAACCATTACCACAGTAAAGTTCGACACAGGGTTGGTGGAAATGAAAGATAACGATACTATCTCAATTCATAAAGCTTTATTAAAGAAACGGAGTTGCTTTTTAGAAGTGAAAATTATATTGCTGCAGTCTCTCTCTCTCTCTCTCTCTCTCTCTCTCTCTCTCTCTCTCTCTCTCTCTCTCTCGTCACATTTCGGTTTACATAACTCTACTGCATGAATAATGAATTAATAATATTATTGTAATATTTTGCATTTTCGTCATCAAACTGAAACGACATTATTACGCACTATGCGATACAGAGGAATTATTTGGACACAAATCATTTTGACATTCATCTTAGCGTGTTCCTTCATAAAATATCAGATCAGGAATTTATTCAACATCTCCTGGCAGGCTATTTCCCAACGGTAAAACGGTAGACGATCCCGGAATACTAAGTAATTGAATGTCTTCATCGGTGTTCGCTGCATCTGTAACACATAGACTGTTTGTATAGTAATAAGACTAGTTTTCAAATTATCAAGACTTGGAAGAAATGTGATAACAAAAAGGAATGAAAGTCGTATCTTCTCTCACGCTGTTTATAACATAACATATAAAATATTACTTATTGTACAAAACTAATTATGATGTCTACAATAATTAAGCATGAGAAGCTTTCGCTGGAGTAAGTCTTGCCTTATAAAAGAAATACTTTGCTCTCCTATGATTATCTTCAAAGGACAGCTGCGCTTGTAAGAGACTTCTCTGATGTTCATCTATGTTCATTATATATAACTAATAAATTATTTTGGATTGCTTTTTCCCTCTGTTTATATCGTTTTTTCTTTACTTGTATCACTTTCTCTGAAAAAAGGAAATAGTGATGATGATGAAGATGATGATGATGATGATGACGACGACGACGACCATGATACAAGTAGAATGTAGTACGAATCCTCGCGTGTATGCTTAGTTAAGCAAAGCTTTAAATCAACAGTTATCAAAAAGAGTTGGTATCCACAAATTGTATCTGCCTAAACTATTGTTCTGAAATAAAGTACTGCTGTTTCTTAGCATTGTCAAGACTGATATAAGTCTATTTTATGACTATATTTTAAAAACATGTCGATAATATTTATATAATATACTCTTGCTCTTTCATTTGGAATGACAAAGAGCAGTTATGTCAAGAGGTACGAGGAGCGGTGAGTTCGTGTTGTTTATTTCGTATGTCTTGTTACATGTGTGTGGGCTTAAGGATTAATGTTTAAGTATCAATCATAGCATTTCCGGTCATACAACTAAAATTGTATAGTCGATGTTTAAATGAATCCATGTTCAGAAAAGTGATTACTGATATTTCAGGCTTGCTGTTTTCAGAAATAGTATCGGAAACACATATTTGATCCAAAATGTTTCAAGTATCGGAAATGTTATTTGACGAGCACCGTCAAGAAGTAATACAACTTTAAAATAGCAACCGAAACAGGTTTGATCTACATAATATATCGAAGAAAACCCTTATATTGTGTTTGTCGTTTCGTTTTGTTTGCTGGATTCAACGCTGATTATGAGTACATGATGGCCAGTAGATTTGGTTTAGGAAGAACCCGTTAGTTACCCAATAGAACCAACTGACACGCTTTCTCACAACCACGTTAGGTAGGCCCGAGACTCGAAACCGCGCGGAAAGACGCACGACGTAATTGAGTTGTACAGGCGATCGCTTTAGATCACTTGGTGACCCTAGAATTTAAGTACAAGGTACAGGTACAAGAGTATGCATATTGGTAATATATCGACAGTAAAGATACAAGAGTATGAATATTAGTAATATATCGACAGTAAAGATACAAGAGTTTGAATATTAGTAATATATCGACAGTAAAGATACAAGAGTATGAATATTAGTAATATATCGACAGTAAAGATACAAGAGTATGAATATTAGTAATATATCGACAGTAAAGATACAAGAGTATGAATATTAGTAATATATCGACAGTAAAGATACAAGAGTATGAATATTAGTAATATATCGACAGTACAGGTACAAGAGTATGCATATTGGTACTATATCGGCTGTAAAGAACACATCAGTAGATCTAGTGGAATAATCTCGACAGTAAAGATACAAGCGTATGAATATTGGTAATATATCGACAGTAAAGATACAAGAGTATGAATATTAGTAATATATCGACAGTAAAGATACAAGAGTATGAATATTAGTAATATATCGACAGTAAAGATACAAGAGTATGAATATTAGTAATATATCGACAGTAAAGATACAAGAGTATGAATATTAGTAATATATCGACAGTAAAGATACAAGAGTATGAATATTAGTAATATATCGACAGTACAGGTACAAGAGTATGCATATTGGTACTATATCGGCTGTAAAGAACACATCAGTAGATCTAGTGGAATAATCTCGACAGTAAAGATACAAGCGTATGAATATTGGTAATATATCGACAGTAAAGATACAAGAGTATGAATATTAGTAATATATCGACAGTAAAGATACAAGAGTATGAATATTAGTAATATATCGACAGTAAAGATACAAGAGTATGAATATTAGTAATATATCGACAGTAAAGATACAAGAGTATGAATATTAGTAATATATCGACAGTAAAGATACAAGAGTATGAATATTAGTAATATATCGACAGTACAGGTACAAGAGTATGCATATTGGTACTATATCGGCTGTAAAGAACACATCAGTAGATCTAGTGGAATAATCTCGACAGTAAAGATACAAGCGTATGAATATTGGTAATATATCGACAGTAAAGATACAAGAGTATGAATATTAGTAATATATCGACAGTAAAGATACAAGAGTATGAATATTAGTAATATATCGACAGTAAAGATACAAGAGTATGAATATTAGTAATATATCGACAGTAAAGATACAAGAGTATGAATATTAGTAATATATCGACAGTAAAGATACAAGAGTATGAATATTAGTAATATATCGACAGTAAAGATACAAGAGTATGAATATTAGTAATATATCGACAGTAAAGATACAAGAGTATGAATATTGGTAATATATCGACAGTACAGGTATAGGAGTAGGAATTTTGATACTGAATCGACAGTAAAGATACAAAAGTACGAGGTATGGTACCTAATCGACAGTAAAGATACAAGATTACGAATCTGGTACTATCTCGACAGCAAAGATATAATATTATGGCTTTTTTTTTTTTTACTATATCGACAGTATAAATACAAGAGTATTAATGTTGGTACTATATCGGCTGAACAATATATTTAATTGTCGTATGTTATGGGAAGTGTTTTTTTATCGTTGTCTTTCCATATCGACTCATTTACTTCTCACTTAAACGTAATTATAAAGTTGAAGCCATGTTTAAAAACTAAACTGCGTCTTTTAAATATCATTAAAGAAATTATTTCTTGACCAGCTGGAATGACATATTAAAAACTCTGAATAAAAGTCTTTAGCATCATATATCGATATGGTACCATAAATCGTACTATTGTATCTTTACTGTCGATTCAGTATCAAAATTCCTACATGTACTGTCGATATATTACCGATATTCATACTCGTGTATCTTTACTGTCGATATATTATTAATATTCATACCCTTTTATCTTTACTGTCGATATATTACTAATATTCATATTATATATAATACGTACGACTTATGATGAAATGTATGTATCCGTAAATTGAATATTGTTCGTATTTGCATGTTTCCTAGTATAGTCAGACAGTCATTCATGTTAAATATGCATGTGTGTGCAACGTTACCTCATTTCATGCATGGTTTTTAATGTTTAGTTTGTGGGATTTTTAACATAGCCAATTACAATTAATGTGAACCAATCATGACCAAATGTGTTATCCGAGTTAAAGATATTGTTATTATTATTATTATTATTATTATTATTATTATTATTATTATTATTATTTAAGTATTAGGTACGGACAACAATTTCGTTAACAACTTACACGCTGGTATTTTCACATTGTCAAAAGACAGCGTGTGTAGGAATATAGAAATATGTAGTTAATAAATTACCTCCTGTTCGATATGTCTTCGTAAAATTCCGTAAAGCATACAAAATTATTGTGGTGATGGTGGTGTTGCTTATTGCGGAGCTATATCTATAGTAATTTCGTATTTTATTCACCATTTAAAAACACCTTGAGAAAGATTGCACAACCTACATGTTAAGTCATATCAGGTAATAAGTTGTAAGTGATGTTTACATAAGTCGACGAATTAAAACATGCCAGTTTATTTACCTTTGTTATACCCTATGTTAGATGAGATCCCATGTTTTTGTTTGTGCTTCGCTTCTACCGACAGTATAAAATAATGTTTGTGACTCATTAGGGCGTCAATGTGTTTTAGTTTTAGCGTTTGAATCTCTCTCTCTCTCTCTCTCTCTCTCTCTCTCTCTCTCTCTCTCTCTCTCTCTCTCTCTCTCTCTCTCTCTCTCTCTCTCTCTCTCTCTCTCTCTCTCTCTCTCTCTCTCTCTCGCACGCTCACACGCACGCACACACATACACATACACATACATACATACATACATACATACATACATACATACATACATACATACATACATACATACATGGCAACATGCAGATACTATTGTGCTGAGTACACTAGAAACGTAAGGTTCATTTCCTAACAATCTCGTATATTATCTCCCTTGCATCATACCTCTTGTTCTTTGGTTTATGCGGCTGCGGTGTCCATGATCTGATATTCAACATCAAGTCTTAAACTTAACAAACCGATGAC